>CM061919.1:241458272-242058272 GCA_031002005.1 Vandiemenella viatica
ATTGTTTTTGTCAGAGTCTCTTTCATTTTTGTAAGTTTATCACTTATTTTGAATCGGCGCTCAAATTTAAAGATTCCATTTGAAAATCGGTAAATAAGAACATTTCAGAATTGAAGACATCAAAATACGTTACCAACAATGCCCCACTCTCTGGAAAAAATGAATGTGCGCCGTAGCCGAACAATGCAGATTGCTTCTGGTTTAACTACAACCATAAATAAATTACTAGTAACTTCCAAACTAAACATTGGAACAAAATAAAATTTAAGATACTAGTTAAACTTGGTGATCTCTATTCATTAAAAAATTCTCAGGTATATAACTTGATCCGGAGCAAAGCAATTAAGTCGCAAATATGTGCCAGAATATTTAATTTTTTGGATTTTTATTAAATAAATAGAGGGAAAAACTCCAATATTAGACTTTTCCTATGGTTTAGGAATGAAATCATATACGTGTACCAAATTACTTGTTTCTAGGATTACTGGAAGTACAGTAGAATATTGATGTGAGGGTGTCGTGGTCGAAATAAAATTTTGAATTTCCTGAAACTTCTAAAGTAAGAGAAGGAAGTACAATTTAACACATTAGTTAAACTTAGTAAGCAGACTCTACTGTGAAAATCTGAGGTATATAAAGTTATTAGGGTGCAAAGCGTTAGGGATAGGCAAGGGGTAGATATATGGAAATTTACGAGTTTAAGACTTTCTTATAATATGTGGGTAAAATTTTATCTTTGTACCTATTTTCAGCTTTCTACGGCTACGGGAAGTGCCTTAGAGTTTTGATGGTCGTCAGTCAGTCAGTCAGTGGAATAACATCAGAACTAAGAACAGTAACGAAATAAAATTTATAATTTTTGCTAAGATTGCTGATATATACGTATAACTGAAATTTAAGACATGTAGCATGAATACGACCTAAGAAATTGAGGTTAAAAAATGGCGTGACTGGCTTCGAGGAAAGGGTAGGCAGTGCCGCCGTTGACTCGACTTAGTTCATTCCTGTCACGGAAGCTACGATTAGCATTTGGCTGCTTGAAATAACAACTCCGACGAATTACTTTCCACTTATCTATGTTTATTTTCCCGTGAGCTCTGTAACAACATTACACAACAAGGCATCGTATCGATTCAAAGATACTAAATACAAACACATTATACGAATGTTCCAGCGATTAAACTCACACACTTCCAAAAACTACTGCCTGACAACTCTCTTTCAACTTACTTGCAACTAACTTCTCGTCTTTTGCAGCTTGTTTATATAGATGCTACAGGAAATTCGATACTAAGGCCGGGCGCACATTGGCGCGCAGTCGACGCAGCGCAGCACAGTTTCTGTGTCTATGTTTTGGGGCGGAACAGCGCGTATTGAGATGCAGAGCAGGGCAGCGCAGTACTGCGCCGCACGTGGCCTGCGCCACGTTGTGATAACGACACAGAAACTGTGCCACGCAGCTCACTCGTGCCGGTTTTTGCCGTAACACTTCTTGCGTTATTTATAATCTATGGAAGAAGAAACTATGGAATAAGAAAAATTGATTAATCTGGTGCGTAACCAACCTGCGATTCACAATACCAGTCATAAAAAATACATAAAAATTAAATTTAAACAAGAGATTTGGACAATGAGCCCAAGTGGCGAGTAAATTCAGCATTTATTTATCATACAACTGTCCACTTACAATTTTCACTTTTCTTTTTTTGAATTCATTTTTAATAAAACTTCGAAAAAGATTGATATATATAGGCTATTATCACATTATTTGTTTTCTTATTATTTGTACTACATAATTCAATAGTGTCCCCGAGAAACAATTTGTTGACACTGCTTTTTTAGTTTCAAGTGTTTATGTTCTGTTATATAGTTTTCTTAAAAATATAATATGAAATAAAAGAGAGAAACATTGTTATAAATGTCATGTACCGTCAAATGCTAAATAATTAAATAAATAACCACGAAAATACAGCGAGATTTTCTTCAGTTCTAATAGATATTTGAACTTTGTCGAGAAAATAACAGGTTACATTATGCCGTGAATCTCCGCTCGAGTCATCCGGAAATTATCTTTTGAGAATTCTCTTGTCACTGCAAAAGCCAGATGAGAGTTTCATCTTTTCATATACTCGCTTTTTCATAGTTTTATCTAACTCAGCTTCTGTTAAAGTAATAAGAATTTTCCAAGCTCGGCATCCCAATCTGATTCAGAAAAACAAAAATCGAGTTTTTGCATCGACATGTTTTTGGTTACGCTTTATTGTCGGTTTTTCGCACAACAAAATGCTTTGTAAACTGCGCTCTAATATGCGCGAGTAACTGCCAGTCTGTGCTGCCCTGCCCTGCTCTGCGTTGCCCCTACTGTGCCACGCAGCTCAATGTGCGCCCCGGGTAACACAGAGAAAGCCACTCGGTGTTTCTCGAACGGTGGCACTGCAGCTAACAATCAAAACCACATTATAACAGTCAGAATTACTACAAAATCATTCACAATCATTCGGAAACATACGGAAATGAAAATTAAAGATATTTACAGGTATTTGCACACAAAATTATCACCATAAACCAGTCCAAACCACTCAGATTGTCCTGCAAACATCGTGAATCACCTCAACACTTACAAACTTTTAATTAATGTTTCATGCATAATACTGTCCTTGACGATATTACATAGCATTTACATTGTTCCTCTCCAAAAAACAGTGTTCATTTACATGACGAATATACACAAATTCACAATAAGTAACACGTAAAATATACAAAACCATAATTAACTTCCAGATTGCTATACATAATTCTTAAAATAGCATTTCATTAAACAATCAAGGCTGAGGGCTGTTATAAGTTGGCAGAAGCGTAAGAGACACTCGCCGAAGGAGAACAGAGGAATTTAAACAATGACGCGGTGTCATCGTGTTTTGGGAATAAAAATTGTTAGTTGTTGAACGCCGCCTTCACCACGACCAGATATGGGCCGAGAAGAGGAAATTGTTTCAAAGATTGTTCACAGCTGAAAAGTTATGAACTGTGATTTTAAACGCCGTGTTTCTCATCTGTGAACGGAGTTGTATCATTTCGTGGTTTTCTCATGACTGGACCGTGCTAATAGGATTTATCCTTAGATCAACGGATTTTTATAAAAAATTAGGATTTTCGGATTTTGTTTCAATTTCTACGGATTTTTCATACTTTTTATTATTTGCTGATTTTTCCTTATATTGGTGTTTTATTAAACTTTGAGCGTATAGTGTTAATGCATTACAGAATTGTGACTCTATTCCTTGAAACCGTTCATGTGAATCAACGATTGAAATAAAGCTCATATTATGATTGATTATATATTTTACAGATCTTAAAAGACCGTAACACAAAACTATCGGCGCATTCTTTATGCACTGTGTCACAGTCGTTGGCACGACTTACAAAGCAGTGGCTTCCGAGAAGGCCTAACCAGTATCCGAGAATCAAAGGGGTCGTAGTTTTTAACATTTCCTGTTCCAGAAGATATGCTAAATTTAATGTCAACAAAGAAAATATATGGTCACTAGCGAAAAATAAAAAACTACTAGGCATAACAGCAGCAGTGATGAAAGTGACGATGTATAAAATATGTTCAGAGATATTTCTTACTTTCAATGTACAATATGATTTTGTATTTCGAGATTTGTATTCATAGATTTGACTTTCTCTTCAATAATTATTGTTTCAGTCTTTCAGTTAACAAGTCTACGGAATTTTCTACCCAATCTACAGAAAATTTAGCGTCCATCTACGGATAATCAAAGTCACAAGACTGGCAGCACTGAGACTGTGTAACGACATTGACTCCTTCCACATAGTGTCAAAAACTCAATTAACAATTTCATAGTTAGTGATCGGCAGCAATTATCAATTCGTGATAAAGTTGATCAACATATTTATCCTCAACAGGGTTGTTGTATCCTTTCTGCAGTGAATTCGACGAGAGCTATAACGGCACATAAACTCGACGTATGTCATGTTAGCTTTGTTGAGCTTGTTTAATTAATCGCTCCAAGGGATGACCTCCACTCCATGGACAATAACCGGAAGGTCATGACGTCGTTAACGCCCAAAAACAGCAACTAAAGGTATTCTTGTACGGAGTCAGACGTGGTGGAACTCTCCTACCTTACCGTTTAGCGCAACGATACTCATCTAAACATATACTGATATTTCAGAAGTACTATGTGGGTCGTACGATATACGATGTACAGCGACGTTGATGGTTTGTCGTAGGATGAAACAGGAGCCCTCTCATTTGTAGCAATTGTTACAGAAACAAAAATATCCGGAAAGCTCCTTACTCCAGATCTAGATCAGAGTTTATCAAGACGTGCTTCTCTGCTGCTGCTGTCCAGCAGTAAGGTGACCACTTCTTATCGACGCCAGCCAACTCTCAACTATCGGATGTCCATGATCTTGACTGTCATTTACGGGTTGAATTTAGAAAAATTCCTTTCTTAATTTATGATGTTACCGAAGCGGAGAATTCAATCTTTAAAAAGAGACCTCCTCATTTATCGATTTTTGTTAAGTATGAAGTGAGAGATATGGCTCGTCCAAAAAAAATTTTTTTAGTAATAGCACACATTATTCACATAGTTGTCGAAACAGTAATCAGGCGCTTCTTGGTTAGGCTAAATAAGTGGACCTCTCGTTCGTTTTTCTTAACTGAATATTATCTAGAACGCAACTGACTCCTTCTATAGTGGTATCTCTTTAATTTCGTTATATTTCCTCCTACCGCCACCCCGCGAGATATATGACCGCTTTGTCTGGGGTCCATACTTTATTTTTGACATAAGGCTTTTATATTAAAGCCTTAGAAAGAATACCCGTGGTTCAATGTATAAAAACGTCAGCTGCAGTAATATTATCAAGGTTTAAATGTTTTGTCATCTAACTTAATAATACTTTTTGTAAAACATAAAGATTCATACGGTAATGAAACCAAAAAAAAAAAGCGCCAAATATTGAGATTTGAACTTGTGATGTGGAAAACTTTATGTTCACCTTCAGTAGTCAAGAATGTTGTTACAACTTTTCTCTGATGGAGTATTTCTAAATTTTAATATGGCTGCCTAAAAGTTGCAGTGGTTTACACCGTATTTTCCAAAACCAACGCAATTAAAATTTACCAGGAGGAGAAGGGGTGGGGGTGGGGGTGGTGGTGGGGGGTTAATATAGAGGTAGGAGGGAGATGGGTTACGGAGATACGACCAGCGATAGTTCGAATGCAACCGCTTCTTGTTAATCACTGTAGCGACAGCTTGGTTATTCCACAATTTCCGGCTCGGAAAGTACTTATCCTCATAGAAAAAAAAAATAACACAAAACAACAAAAGCGCAACGATTACGCAGAAGTACGAAAATACACAGTTTTCTTGTTTATCGTTGATGGTCCTCGATGACGTCAGTTGCCGCAAGGAGGTTAAGATCCAGCTTAAAAATAATTTTAAAGTTAGTGGAATATCTTTTCAGTAAAACAGCGTCACTCGTGACTATCCAAAAGGAACTTGCGTGAGGCACACTGGCGTTTACCTCCCACTTTCTCAGTAGTGAGGACGTATACGTGACTGCAGTAATGTGTACTTTGCATGCCTCACTTCTTTCTAACGGGTCTAACTTTCCAAAGATAATAGAGGTTCTCGAATAGCGCAAAGAAAATGTCACTGTTGCTGTTAGTAAATTATGGGAGTGGTTCATTGGCATGACGGAAATGGACGGAAAATCTCAGGTTTATCAGTCACGTGACAAAATAACACGCCATCCTTCAATCTGCATGTGTGTCCTCCCTCTGGCCAAATGGAACAGCCAGTAAACAGCGAAAACAATAGAAATATAAAGAGTTAGCGATCGACATGAAGAAAAAATTCCAAAGAAATTAGAATGTATTATTTTGACAAACAACTACACAATACATGATCTGCAATAATTACGTGTTACCGTATTTCTAAATATGCATCATGTCAATAGTCAAAAATGGTTTCTTATTCACTACCTTCAAAATTAAACTGAGAGAGTTGGTCTATGCTGATATAGCAATAATTAATCGCAAAAATTTGCCAAATTGCGTACTGTAACTGGGCTAGTTTCTAACAGTCTGAAGGTTTTCATGTGCACAGTAAAGTAATTTCAGACAAATTTTGAATCGTATGTTTCTGCGAAACCCATTTCAAAGATTGTAAAAATCCTTTGGTGTATTTCAATGAATGAGAATCATCCAGACAACAATTTGAGGACGAAGAGCAATACAATTTTGCGAACTGGATTCTGGTTACAACTGAGGAGTGAACTGGGCTCCTTTACCGTGCGAGGCGAGATGCAAAGGTTGTTGACCATTATGCCGAGATGTCGTCCTGGACTGCAACAGTTATCGAGTCGAGCGCCTTAAAGTGCTCAGTGTGGCGTCGTGTAAGGAAGTCGTCTGCACACTCCTGGTGGCACCATGGCTCCGTCGACGTCAGGTAGTCATCGCCGAATAGTCTGCAGCCGTGGTCCACGTTCCACTCCAAACGGCCTGACTCGTCGGGCACTCAGCCACGAATGCCTCCGTTCAGTCGTCCGTCCCTTCACACCATTCTGAAACACATCTTGCCACAGAACATCAGCTGTTACAAGGGGTGATCAAATGAAAAGGTACGAAACGACACGGTGGGTACAAATGTAGACTTTATTCAAAATATACACCATAGGCCTGAGCACAACGATACCACTGATGAACAAACCGCAGGATTCCTTGTTCCCAGAATTCCTGTGGCCGTGACGAGACCCAGTCCTTCACAGCGTCCTTGAGTACTTTGTCCGAGTTGAAGCGCTTCCCTTTCAGGTGTTTCTTCAGTGGACCAAACACATGGAATTCGCAGGGCGACATGTCCGATGGTCCAACGTCTCCCACTTGAACTTGGCCAGTTCCATGTGTGTGACTCTGGAGACGTGTGGACGCGCGTTATCATGGAGCAGAACCACACCCTCCGTGAGCAGCCCCGGTCTTTTGTTCTTGATGGACCTGCGTAGGCGTCGGAATGTCTCACAGTACACATCCCCCACCTGTACGCCATCCTGTCTTCATACGGACTGCCGCATCATTTGGACGCCGCTTTTGATAAGAGCCTCTGCTCTCTACTGCGCATGCGGGCGCCCGCGCATGCTCCGATCTCAGTCAGAGACTCCAATCGCATCCCGAGATGTCTCGCTACGTTCTCCCATGGCGGAATATGCAAATATTTAACTGTTACGTTTTTACGTCGTTTCGTACCTTTTCATTTTATAACTCCTTGTATTTATCATCAACCAGATGTAACATTACAAGGACGAAGGGCAATACAATTCTGTATCCGATAGCGTACCCGTAAATAGAGATACAAACATCAAAACGATTCAGAATTTCATAGAAACACATGACATGAGAAAGTAGTAGCAGGGATACAAATAATTAAAGGGCACGGGGCAGAGATTCGGGGGAAAACATTTATTCCATTTCATAGTGTTACAGGAGATGATCGAAGTTACCGCCATTATTTTAGACTGATACGATACATCGGCGGCCCATGGACTTAGGGAACATGGTCGAAACGACCTGGATATTTTTGGACATCAGCAGCAGCGCAGGCGGTTCTGGCAGGTCCATCTCTGATATGTCAGGTGTTTCGTACACACGAGATTTCAGCTTTCCACCACTCGGTTCCAAAGAAAGAAATCCAGGCTGCTGCAATTCGGAGAGCCTGGGGGCGGTTATCCTGTATATTCCCGACTGCGATCTGGTGAAGAACACCGACTAGCAATGTTTTCGGTACCGCGTCTCTGTGTGATTCTGAATCGTGTTGATGCTCTCCATATCCTTTTTAAGTTTGTATCTCTATTTATAGGACACCCTGAATCATATATGTCGCAGGGCAGGTGATCTGTGCCATGACTTGCTGATCAACATCACCAGTGCCCTTCCCTGAGGCAGTCGCATGGCTGCTCTTCATGCTCTCATCCACATGGCGCAGACTAATGGTAAAACTACTTGCAATGTACAGAATGTCCAGGAATGAAAGGATAATCCTGCAACCGCACGTAGGTCACATCATTTCCTACTATATGACAAAATTTTATTTTAATAAAAGTCTCACCATTTTTTAGATATTGAATTTTTAAATATTTCTTCGAAACATGTGACTTTTTTCAGTTTATTCTATGCCATTTCTACAAATTTGAACCCTGTTTTCTTTTTAATTTATTCAAAGATATTTGAGACATCTAAAACAATGTTATTTTTTTCTTAAAACGTTACAAAAAAAATATAAAAATCTTAAATGGTATAATTATTGTATACTTCTTTTAAAATGATTGTTTTATGGTCGTTCAATCTGCTAAAGAGACCATGGTACATTTTGTAAATGTAGTTTAAAAAATGATGATAAAGATTTTTTTTAAAAAAAGGTTTTTGCTATGGTCTGCACACAAGTAATAGACAGAATACATGCAAGCAATATTTTTTGTTTCGTTAATCAAAAAAATTGTTCAAATTGGCCGCCATTTGCTCTTATGCACGATCTAAATCTTTTGATACATGATATTTTTATTCGGTGAGCATAACCTTTGTGGTTAATGTGTTCCGCAGCTGTTTTTACTTTCTCACGCAACTGTGTAATCGAAGTTACATCCATCGTGTAAACTAAATCTTTTAGGCAGTCCTAAAAAAAAAAATCAATGGCGTCAGGTCCTGCGACCTTGGTGGCCATTAGATTGGGCCGAGGCGCCCGAACCACCTCTCATTAAGGTTTTCTCGGACCGCTCGGGCGTATTGTGCTGGACAGCCATCGTTTTGCAACCATACAAATGTAGAAATAGTATGGAATAAACTGAACAAAGTCACATGTTTCGAAAAAATATTTAAAAAATCAATATCTCGAAAATGTATAGGAACGAAGTCTTTCTCGGCGTTGAGAATGGATGTAGTCTTCTCGGGAGACTACATCCATCTCGAAAATGGTGAGACTTCTAGAGAAAAAAAATTTTGTGATATAGTAGGATATGATGTGACCTACCCGTGGGTGCAGGATTATTGTTTTATTCCTGGACACTCAGTATGTTGCAGGTATGTTGTTTTACTATCAGCCTGCGCAACGTGTAACTGTGTCCTGTGTGTGATAGGTGTACTTTTTGTTTATGAAATGTGTAGGTTATGAGGAGAAGATTCGGTACCGTGCCAGTATTCGTCTTTATGACTACGAAAAACCGCCTTAATAACCCAAACACGAAAGCCGGTATGCGGAGACCAGACTCGACCCTAGTCCCAGATCTAGTGTGGTAGCGCATTAACGCGCACAACCACGTTGGAGGATGCTAACTCCACAAAGAGACAATAAAATACCCTGTTCACTAAAAACCACTGCTCCACATCTGCTTGGTGGGTGAGCGGTAACGCTCTGTTCCTAACATGAAGCGCATAAAAAATATTTCGAGCTATGAGGGATATCGCATTACTAAAAACTCTTCAGTTACTATCAGATACAGTCCTTGAAAAATTGTGATGAACAAACAAAGGAGATAGCGTACGAATCTCTTGTGCGTCCACATTTGGACTATTTTTGTGCCATTTGGGTCCCGTTTCGTAAGGGGTTGATCGAAAGTATAGAGGAAGTACAGAGAAGAGCCGCTCGATTCGTGACCGCTTGCTACAGTCCTTATGAAAGCGTCACAGAACTGATTAGTAGACTAGGTTGGGAGTCTCTGGTAGATAGCCGACACACGTTTCGTTTAAACTTATTGGAAAACATGCGTACTCCCACTTTCACTTTTGAGTGTAGTGAAATACTTCTTCCACCAACCTATTTGAGTCGGAAGGACAGGAAAGGTAAAATTAGAGAAATAAGGTGCCGGACTGATTCTTATATGAATTCTTTTCTCCCTCGTACCATTAGGGATTGGAATGCACAGCAAAGAGATTAGCTTTGGTGCTGAGCACCCTCTGCCACCCACAATTTTGTGAATTGCAGAGTATATATGTAGATGTAGATGTAGATCCTGGCGCATAGGACCCCTCACTGTCATGCACTCAATCCACATTAAAAAGTGCAGTTCTGGGGACTGAAGTTGATATAGAATGCAGATACATATAAAAACTGTGAGGCAAGACTCAAGAGCAATTTGGCTGCGTAGGCTGCCTCGGTAGCGTAGGGGCTAGAGTGCTAGCTCCATGTGCCGATGGTCATAGGTGTTTACGTGTTGTGTGTGTGATAATGTCGTGTCCCTCCTATGGTGTGTAGTCGCTTGCAAAATAACGTACAATGGAGAAACTGAAACCACTGGATGATCTGAAATCACTCTTGAGCTGGATGTATGGCCGAAGAGCGGCCAAATAAATAAATAAATAAATAACTGGAAATTCCTCAAACGACCTTCAGTTCGCCAAACTATTTGCTGGTGTTCGGACACTATTCGTTTCCTGGTTTGTGATCCAGCAGAAGTTAGCCTTCCCGTACTAACTCACTAAATATGAAAAAGTATGGAATAGTAGAACGACTTGTAGAAGCCCCTATAAGCTTAACTTATAATAGTTCCTAAATATTTTAATAAGCTTGACGTATATTCATTCCATTTTTCATTCTGTAGAAATCTGTCCTCACACTATACCAGGCTGGCAACCCCATTTTCTTCTCCGTCAATAATAAACAATTGTTTTTTCTTTGTTTTTAACTTATGTATTCACGCCTCGTCGACGTCGAGGTCATTAGAGACGGGATGGGACTGGGGATAAGGAACGGGAAGGAATCCGGCCTTGGCCTTTTTGAAGGAAGCATCCCGGCATTCGCCTGGAGTGATTCGGAAAGACCATGGAAAACCCAATTCTGGATACCCGGACGGGGATTCGAACCAGCGTCCTCCCGAATGCGATGCGAGAGCATTAACCGCTCACCCACCACGCTCGATAAACAAATCTTGTAAGGCACCTTAGCCAATGACTAATTACATTAGAACGTGTATTAAACTTAAAACAACTAGACGTTCATGTTGCATTATTTAAAATAACACTAAGGAATTTAAAAAATTTAACGAGGTACAAACGCCACTTCAGAGCATATCTGTATGTACTTCTTCTCCATGACCATTTTTGTTAACGCATATATTCAGCCCATTCATTAGACCAGAGTACTCGTATGATGTTTTTGTAATGTAGAGTATATTATGAAAAAATTTAATCTTGTAAAGTTGTAATGTAATAATGATGTAATGTAGAAATGTTGTAAGGTTACAATAAACCTACACTTAAAAAAAGTAATAGTCATTTCTGAGCAGAAACTTGGATATTAACACAACAAATTCTTAATAAACATTAGAATGCTCCTCTTTCATAGAGCTTACGCTTTTCAATTAGATAGTTATACAGAACAACACGCAAACATACAACTGAGTAAGATCCGTAAAGAAAAATAACAGGAAAATGTGTATTTTTAACTGACTAAGTTAATCAGAGCGAAGGACTAAGAGATACAATATTTAACCGATCAGAGACTGGTCTCCTCTCGAATGGTTTTTTAATCACGAAGAAAAAGTCACAGCGGACACCTGCTGGCTGTGGAGTATTGTGCGTCTGTGACTTCTTCCCCCCCCCCCCCCCCCACCGCTGCCGACTGCTCGGCGCGGCGCCAGATACGACACTGGATGAATAATTACAGGAAAGGTACGCGACCGAAACGCAGCCGGAATTACAGAAAGCGAACTGGTTGCGTCCGCTAAATATTACTGCTGGTGCACAATAAACGGAAAAAATTCTTTTGCATATGAAAATTTAAAAAGAATTTCTTTTTATGCCATTAACATGCATTTATCATGTTTCGCAGCTTGAGATATCATATAGGCTATTCATACTCAAAAAAAAAAAAAAAAAAAAAAAAAAAATGAAAGTAAATAAATGTATGCATCAGTTTCATTATTATAGGGATTTTAATATTCTGAAAGCATCAAACTCTGTTTAATTCCCATACGCACTTTTTAAAAAAAATATATGGGTGTAATTCATGTAACAGAGGTTTTAAACAGCAATTTCCTACTGTCTTTTGTATACAGCTGTGGATTTAAGAGTAAATATTTGTTTTGCCATACTAATTACTTAAAAAAGTCAGAAAAATGTCAGGCACCAAAAAACTAGTATAAAGTTTAAGTTTTACGCATCTGATTGTTAGGGAGCAGGTTAATAACATTTATTAACCACATTACGTGAAGATTTTGCTTTAATGTTAACTACAATGTTGAGTTATCAAAGAAAATAATTACAATCACGTTATTAATTTAACAATTCTTAATTGGAATTGGGAAAATATAAATCTTATCGGACGAAAGTGGCTAATTGCTGGCCCTAACGTTCAGTTCAACGTACTCGTACATTCTTCTATATTAGGGGGCGTCCATAAATTACGTGAGGTGAAATAGGGGGGGGGGGTCCGGCGAAATCTCACCAAATCTCACCAGGGGGGAGGGGGGGGTCTACGGAAATCTCAGGTGAGATTTTGCGAAAAATTTGGGGATAGTAGAGCCAAAAAAAAGGTCTACAATTTGCGCCTAAGTCGATTTTAGGAGGGTATTTCGTGAAAAAGTTAGGGTGTGACCTAAAAAAAAAAAAAAAAAAGTCTACAAAAGTTTCGAGTGCGATTTCTAGGGGGGGTTCTCACGGACCTGATCTCACCAGAGGGGGGGGGGGGGGGTCCGGCCAGATCTCACGAAATCTCACCAAGGGGGAGGGGGGGGTCCAGAAATCCGGAAAAACACCTCACGTAATTTGTGGATGCCCCCTTATTCCGACAAAAAGGTGTCACATATAAAGAAGCGAGAAAGCAAAACGATGATTGTAAAAGTTGTTTTTAGAACTCAAAAATATGAAACTTAAAAAGACATAAAAATGAAAATAATCCACGAATGTAATGAAGGAAAGGTCACTGTTTATTCACTGACTGCTCATATAATCAATGTTTTTCACTCTTCAGATACAGTGCAACTAAAAATTGTTATATTTCAAATATTTGCCTAGTTGTTCAGTTCCGAACATTGCCTTTCTACTCATTTTCAAAATTTATGTGCTTATTGTGTAAATTTTTAATATACAAGATAATTATTTTCGGTATGAAGTAGGGGCGTTGTTTCGAAATTAATCTATAAAAATAGCCTAACGTCTGTGATTCAACAGTTATAAACATTTCGGTAAAAAACTGTTATGGTGGTAATAAGCTGGTAATAATTCCGTGTGATCGTAATGACCAGGTGACAGGGTTTCTATTAGATATAGATTCTGCCGCTGTCGTGGCCACCCTAAACCGAACTCGGAAATCCCACTGAATAAAGGAATCCGAACCACGGAAGCGGTATGGCGAACTTCACATTACACAGCATGTTGTGCCAGAGGTGCAGGTCGGGTTAAGGGCCTATGAAAATCCTCGCGGAGACAGGATTCGAACCGCAGATATATCGATCTCCAGTCTGACGCCTTAACCACTGAGCAACATTTCGCTTGGTTACGTTATTACGGCTACATGTTTTCTGCTTATTTACTAAAGGATAGTAGCGGTGCGAAACGCCGATTTCACTGTAGCAACGGTTGTCCTGGTGTTGGAATCTTCTCAAGCAGTTTGAAGTATATGTGTGTTAAGGATTCCAGGTCTGATAATCATTTATTTATGTCAAATGCGTGTGGCTTTACGCCTTCTCAATGTGCATGTCATTAGAAGAGGAATTCGGCCATGCCTGGAGTGATTTTGGGAAACTATGGAAAACCAAAATCTGGATGGACCGACACAGATTCGACCCCGCAACCTCCCGCATGCGCACCCAGTGTGTTACCGCTCAGCCAATACGCCCGGTTTAGGTTCAAAGTTCCTTGGCATAAATGTAAGGTTACTCAGTTACTCGAGCATGCGTTACATTTTTGCTAACTCGTAATATGCAAACTAAAATGATACTTTTGATCCATTGCCTAAGAAGTTGATGTTAATACAGTAGAGCGTCGACAGACCAAAGGTCAATTATACGAACTCTTTTTTAAAAAATAAGAAATGTTGCGCTATTTTATAGAAGCGTCAACTTTTATTTCTGTTTACAGTTCAGTACACCTTTCACTTCTTTTGTTCGGATATTCCGCTATAAAAGAACTAGGTACAATGAGTTTAATCCATACACATTGCGTTTGTTGTTGTATTATCGCCGAAAGATCCTTGTGACTAACCAGACACTGGCTTTGACGCTGGATGTTTGTTGTATTTGTAACCGCGACGCGACAACTATTCTTTCAGTGAGAAGGTAGTATTGAGTTTCATATGCCGCGTTTATACTCTTGCGCGAGCTTGTACGAGTCTACGCGAGATAGCACGAACACAAGACTCTTAAAGGTGCGCTCGCGTAAGCTCGTCTGTGACGTGTTGCTCGCGAGTGCCACTCGCCTCGCCTCGCTCTGGTGCAGGTCGAAGGCGCGAGCACGCTGCTTATACCATCGATTCAGCATTTGAAACAGCGCGAGAGTGTAAACAGCAGTTCCTGTCAGCTCTCGAGCGCGGACATCTTGTCGAAACTCTCGACAAGGTGAGAGGAAAATCTAAATGCGGCATTAGAAGTCTGAAACTAGCCGTGTTCGTCCTACGCCTTTGTTACTGATTTGCTGTTTATGTGAGTTCTATTGACTTGTACCAACATTATACGCCTATAATATCATCGTCTTCATCTTCTAAAAGCAAGCATAAGTGTCTCCAAAGTGAACCAGAAGAAAATAAGAGACTTCTTTTGCTAGTTGTATGTAAAATTTATAAAATACCTAACTTAATTTTAAAGGCAAAATAAAAAAATATACAACCCGAAACTATCATTGTCAACCAGTTCTATCATTTTCTGATGTGGTCTCTTAAAGTCATGGTTTTTTTTTCAGATATAACTTGAACAGTCTTCTCCAGGTCGCACGGTATTGGATGATCCTCTGCCAGTTAACTCCGACAACCCTGCGTGTGTCCTTGTCCCATCGGTCTGGTGGTCTTCCTCATGGTCTGGGGTGATCTCTTGGGCTCCATTCTGACACTGTTTTTTTCCATCTCTCTTTTCTCCACGCAATATAGCCGGTCCATTTCCACTTCAAGGACGCTGTCTTCTGTAAGATGTCTGTGACCTTTGTAACTGACCTACTCGTGTCGGGACAAAACCGCGAAGTGACAAAACCGCGAGGACAAAACCGCGCAGACAGAACCGCGAAACGGACAAAACAGCGAAACGGACAAAACCGCGAAACGGACAAATCTACGAGTTATCCCCTCACAGTTTGATCTCTTATGCTCCAAAATATTATTCTAACGCAGTTTTTAAACGATTTGGGGATAGCAGCTAAGGTTACGTTATTATGGTGTACGATAGTGTAATTTATTTTGTGTATATGTAATTTATAATTTTTGGAACGAAAAAAAACTTGAAACTCTGAAAGAATCAAATGCAATTTTTGTCGATGGGACGTTCTCTGTTTGTCCACTTATTTTCAGCCAGCTTTATACTATTCATGGATTTAAAGAAGATGCCTCACTACCATCGATTTTCGCTTTACTTCCAAACAAAAGGGAGGAGACATATAGAAGACTTATAAGAATTTTACAAGAAATAGAGCCGCAAATTGGATCGAATCTGCAAATGATAATGCTGGATTTCAAAAAAGCTGCAATGAACGCTTTCGCAGAAGCTTTTCCTGGAGTAAAACTTACTGGATGTTTCTTCCATTTTAAACAGTGCATTTGGCGAAAAATTCAGGAAATACCGGGATTTCAAGAAAAGTACAATGACAAAGAAGACATCACGTTTCAAACAAAGATAAAGAAACTTACAGCAATTGCCTTTCTTCCTGTTTCAGAAGTCATCTCTGTTTATGAAGAACTCTGTGATAGGGAGTTTGCAGACGAGGAATTCTCTCCACTTTTGGATTACATTGATGATACATGAAATCGACGACGAGAACCACTATTTCCAATCGAAATTTGGAACCAAAACCAGAATGTTAAAAATTCGTTAGAGAGAACCAACAACTCCGTCGAAGGTTGGCACAATGCTTTTCGGTTATTACTTGGATCAAGCCATCCTACAATTTGGAAACTCATAGAAGCTTTCAAGAAGCAGCAAAATCTGACGGAGGTTAATTCGGTGTAATATGGAAGGGGAGATAGAAAAATACAGAAAATGACATATTCGATTTTCAATTTAGTTAGTGAATATGATTGTAGCGATGCACAGAAATTTCTTTGTGGTATAGTTCATAATTTCGATTATTAGATAGTGTGCTTGTGTATTTTGTTACAATTTATATTAACTTATTAATGGTTTATTGATGTATATTTCGTATAATCCATCTATATTGTATTTTTATTTTCCATAATGTTCATGCTTTTGTGTAATTTTTTTAAATAAAAAAAAAATAATGGGGTATTACGTAGATCACCTCCTCGTGGTGCACCCTGGGTAACGCTAAGAATCTACGAACTCTTGTGGTTTTATGTATTACTGGTTTTTCTGTATTCGCGGTTTTGTCCTTTCGCTGTTTTGTCCGTTCGCTGTTTTGTCCGTTCGCTGTTTTGTCCGTTCGCTGTTTTGTCCTGTCGCGGTTTTGTCCGTCGCGGTTTTGTCCGTCGCGGTTTTGTCCGTCGCGGTTTTGCCCTAGAACCGACCTACTGTCAATTACACTTTTCTTATCTTTTCTAGTTAAGCCTAGCATTGACCTCTCCATAGCTCTTTGTGCAGTCTTTAGTTTACCTTTTATAAATTCATGAGTCCAAGTCTCACAGCCTTATGTCAGCAGAGGAAGAATGCATTGGTTATAGACTATTTGCTTTAAATTTCAGGATAATAGAATGCTTCCCGAATGCTTGCCATCCCAGCTTGATGTGACGGAAAATTTCAGGTCTTGAGTCACCTCTCATATTTACAAGCTGGCCAAGATAAATTTACTCACTGAAATTTTCTAAAGATTCATTATCTAGTTGTACACTACCCTCTGTGGCCCATTTGTTAGACATAGAAAATCCGAAAAATCGATAATCCGAACCACACTCGGTCGCAATTAGTTCTGATAATCGACTCTCCACTGTAACTGGTTTTACACGAGGATGGCTATATTTCCGTGAATGCCCCCCGTTGTTGGTTTACGCACCAGCCTGTGGCGGAAGCTGAGCTGCCCGCGCCGGCTCCGCTTGGCATTTCGCTGACATTCGGGGCCGCCTCCATTATTCACAGCCGCCTGCCTGCAATGAGCCGGAGCGTTACAATGGAGCCACCCTGCCAACTAGCTTACCTGCCCAGTCCTGTACGCTGTGCAATTCAGACGCTACTTTAATGAAGAATACTTTGCCAAGGTGTGTTCAGAAAAGGCAGAACATATGTGGAACAGATACTAAATCTGAAAACTGTAATTCGTGACACAGTTACAAAGAACAAAGACTAGACCCTACGTTACGATATACATCAGGAAAACGTGTGATTGGGCAAACAGAATCTTGTTACGGAACATTTTACAGGAATTTGGAATTTACTTAAGATCAGCCGAAGGGTCGTCCATTAATTACATGAGTTAAATTGGGGAGGGGAGGGGGGTCTTGCGAAATTTCAGAAAATCTCACCTGGGAGAGCGGGGGGGGGGGGGGGCATGACGGATATCTCACTTAATCTTTTTAATTTCTTAAAGAACTTTTGAGTTGTGTTTTATTTATTTATTTTTAAATAGTCTGGAAACGAAGCCGGTACCGGCTTTTAAGCATATCCTCACTGAATTAAATTATGGAGTGAAATTTGTGAGAGAGATGACAGACGAATTTTCTTTTTTATGTTTTCTTTTTTTATGTTAACCGTTGGATCAGCTTGCTAAGATGATGTACGGCGCTGTCAGGGGGTTAGCTGATTGTAGTCCTGGTGGTGGAAGAAATTGTCAGCTTCAGGACTTGACTGGCAGGGTAGGAGAAGTGGTGGTGAACAATTTATAATCACCAGATTGTGCACGAAGGTACTGTGTTACATCCAAAACCTCTCCGGAGTGCGTATGGAGTGAAGGCATACGACACTGTTGATGGTGATTCACCCGTCGGCTCGGGAAGTTAATCCTGGCTGTCCATAGGCGTCTTTAGGAAGAGTATGCCTGAATGGGCCGGCACCAGGTTTCAACCCCTCCTTAATTTCCTCTCTCACCATAAACAACATTCTACACTGAACATACACACTATCAGAGTCATCCACACTTACAAACATTGTCAAACTGGAGACCAGCGGGGAACCACCTCAGTTCATCTTCCCTGACTTTTCCATGGAGGAGAGAATATTCCCCGGTGGCAGCCGCTTACACTCTGATTCGGGCAAGACATTCATAAGAAGAAAGGGTAAAGGAGTCTGAAGTTACCAATGGAATTGATAGATAACTTACCAAAAACTCTGAATTTAAAATTAAAATTCATAAAAGGCAAAAGTCTATGGCGGACAATTTATACTCAAAGGATTTAAGAATAAAAGAATAATAAGAAAGGCTTAAACAGCTGACTAATTAAACTACTACTGGAGTGTATTCTTCATCGCGTTTAAATTAAATTAACATACGGGCAGTTAAGACTGCTGAATCACACATAGCCACAGGTATTTTTGGTTTGTTCTCTTTGACTGTATACTGGACCCCGTCTGTGGCTGGCATCAGGTTTTGCAACGTATGAAATTGATTTTTAGTGCTACCATGTATTCAGAATAAATATCAACATAAATTTTAGGACGACCCTCATATTAACTTAGATGTCCTCTAAGTGTTGAAGACCAAGGATCAGTTGAGCCGGTACAAGTGAACTGCCTATACCGCGATGTGAAACGATCCGGATACAGTTGTAGTGCGAGCAGTTGAGGACGGTAAGGTTGACACAGGTAGAGGCCTGGATGGTGCTATCGGATCTGCTCCGAGATCAAAGCCCTCATCGTAATCTCCTCTTTCCCTCCCGCCACTCCTTTGTGGTAAAATCCGTCCTGTCATCTGCACCACCAAATGCCGTTTACTTGGTTGCTGACTGCAATATCCTCCCTCAACATGTTTGCAATACTGGGTGCAACAAAACCATGAATTGACCATCAACGATTACTGTGGCATACACAGTGCTAGTATGAGGCTATTCATGTTTTTTTTTCTTTCGAGAAAAAAGAAAACAACGAGAATGTTCTGCAGAAGAATTATCGAAGACAATTAATGACTTACTGCTGAAGGGTGGCAGCCAATTGTTTTGTTTAATATTAATCTGATTCCATGCCTCTTTTCCGTAGTTGCTGAGCAATAGATTTTAAATAAAAAAATACATAAATAATGCCGTCTACTAACAATTGATGTAGGGAATACTTTATATTCCCAGACGCGTTTCGCACATATGGAATTGGGCATCGTAGCTGGGCTGTAAATGTATATTTTTACTTTTGCATCATTACAATTATTATATACAATACAAACGATTATGTACTGTTCATATACATATATAAAACTGTTTTTAGAGATACGATGATGATCTTGACATGGCGGTTTGGAACAGCACTTCACTTTTACAGTCATTTGTTCTGCTAAAATGTTATTTACAAACCTTTATTTGTGGCTATTTAAACACGTGCGAATTTTGTTTTAATATTTGGCAGAATATCCGACTGTAAAAATGTACGACGTGCTGTTACAGACATCACATCTGTACGTGCAGGTTGTATATATGTGAATATAATGATTTGTATTCTAATCATACACATGTAAATACATGCATTTACAGCCCACTGATGATGGCCCACACCATAAGGGTGAAACTCGTCTGGAGAATAAAAAAAATCGCTACAATAGTTGTTTGAAGACGATCTATACTAATACTATAAATGCGAAAGTAACTCTGTCTGTCTGTTTGTTACGTTTCTTGGGCTAAACGGTTACTCCAGTCGTGACGAAATTTAACAAGGAGATGCTATTTGACATTAGGATGGACATGGGATAACATAATCTGTATAGATAAGAACATATTGTCATTAAATTATGAAAACTACCTGAACAGTGAAAGACAAACGCATAATATCTATATACCTTTGTAATGCGCAATGTTAGAGAGTAATGGCAGCGTAGCGTAGTGGTAACGTGGTTGCTTAGGGTTCAAACCCCACTGAGAGCAAAAATTTTTATGAATTGTTTTTCATAGTTTGAGCCAAGCCTAGGATTTGTAGTAAGGATACCATGGTCTGGCAAATCCTTGGCGATAGAATAGGCCCTAAAAGTTTACTTTATTCAGGGTATACTGGTTCCACATGCAGTTTTTGTGTGATCTAAACTAATAATATTATATATGCGAAAGTAAGTCCCTTTTTTTACGTTTTGACGACTATAAGTGTATACCGATATACCAAAATACATTTTATGATTAGGAAGAAATAGGATACTTTTTTCCGATATGAATAAATGAGACAGGTTCGACGGTAGAATGGTATATCGATAGCGTTCCTATCATATTAGGCCGACATATCTTAGGTAACTTTCAGCTTTGTGTATCCAATTCTAGCAATCAAATTCTAAATCCACGCATACGAAGTCGCGGGTAACAGCTAGTTTCTTATATATAAACATGAATGTTTGTTTGTTTGTATGTTCGTCTTTTATGCGTTACTATAACATTCATCCGATTACGACGAAACTTTGGTGAGTTATTGTATGCACGCGTGCGGAGGGTTTAGAAAAAAAAATCACTCCCTTTTTACAATTACAATCCTTAATTTTATACGAACCCACATTTTTTTATTCGATTTAGATTTAAATTTGCACACGTATACTTTCGAATAAACAGAAAAATAGTGTCAAAACCCATAATATTTGCCAATGTTTTTTATACATACCCACAATTTTTATCCGGTATCGACAGAAGTTTCACTCGTATACTTTAAAACCAACAGAAAAATACTATCTACATTTGGTTTTCAGAAACTCTATCCTTCCCCTCCTTTCCACCCTATTAATTTTTGTAAACGTTCTTTATACATACCCACAGATTTTATACGATTTCATTGGTCCTTTGCACACGTATACTTTAAAACAAACAGAGAAATACTGTCTACATTTGAATGCGAAAACCCAACCCCTCTCCCACTTTCCACCCCCTTAATTTTTGTCAATGTTCTTTATGTAAAGCTACAGTTTCTATCCGATTTTGAGGGAACTTTGCACACGTATACATTAAAGCAAAAAGAAAAATATTGTCTATATTCGGTTTTAAAAAAGTCCACCCACTTCCACCCGTCACCCTTCTTAAAAACGCTTTCAGTTATTTTGTACATGTTAATTTGCCTTTTTTCTGTATGCTTATCCACTTATATGAAACAAAAATAGACATTGCAACGCATGCCGGGCAAAGCTAGTTATTTATAAAATCTAATTTTTTTCATAATTACAAGATGCTTACAGTACGCATTCGCTTAACGCATTAGTCCATGTCCAACTTGTATTGTCCATGGTTTTTTTTTTTTTTTTTTTTTTTTTTTTAATGGCTTTCGGCGACTAAGCCATTCAGCCAGCTCAATGTGTTTATGATCTCTTCATGTGATTTTTTTTTTTTTGTTTATCCAGTGCGTTTATGCTTCCTATGTATAGACACCACAGGACGGACAGGACATTCACAGAGACACACAAACTTAAACATCCATGCCCGCGGCCGGATTCGAACCGGCGACCTTCGGCACGTGGAGCTAGTGCTCTAGCCCCCACGCTACCGAGGCCGGCAATTGTCCATGTTCTCTCTACGTGAACTATGCGCACCATTTACCTGGAATCTGTTGCTGTAAGCTGAGTTCACACATGCTGAATAATTGATCCGGCCTCAGCACAGTGATAAGCAAGTTTTACTGACGCAGAGTACAGCACTATGCAAAAAAGAAAAAGTTTCCGGTGGTAAACAGTCTCATGGATAACTCCAGAAATTCTTAACTGTAGTGTTTCCGTATTGTAATTCTAAAAGAACGTAGTGGAAACGTAATTTTATTATTATTATTTGCAGTCCGGTTCTGAAACGAACGAGATTATTTCCGCCTGCTGGGATCTCTGTTCAGACTTATCATGTTCGGCGAAATAAAACTGGAACTTGTAGCGATTAGAAAAATTGCTAATGAGCTATGGTCATTGCATTTTAGGGAAATCTTGAAGACATATTTCCACCAACATCTGAGATGAAAACGTTTTGATTGATGACCAGTTTCGTGGAGAAATGTCTGGCCACATCTCTCACATCAAAAATGAGCTATCCTGTAAATCGGCAGACAAGCAAAAGTAATGGCTCGTTTTCCTACTTGGTGGAAGCAGGACTCATTTGGTCTTCCGTGAGGAAGAGAGCTTCTTACTTATGTTCCCGGACTGGGTAGAGAAAAAAATATCACTTTAGCTCACATTCATCATTTAGCTCCACAGTTAGGAGAAGCAAGACCGACTCTATATCTGTAACTGGTATCAGCAACACGGGACGCCTGCTATGCCGGCGTACGTCTGATGGCGGTGGAACACCGCCCACCTCCGGGTTCTACTAGTGACAATCCAATGGTTTCCTGAAATTACTGTAGCCATGTTTGTTGTTAAAGAATACGCAGAAAAAGGAGATACAAGAAGATAATCGCTCATAGAAACAGTACGTTTTACCTATGGCAGTGGTACGCGTACCCACATGGGTACTTGAGGCTGCTTCAAGGAATACGCGCGTTAATCTCTTGGGTAAAATAGTTGCAAAAGAAAAATCGCAAACATTTCTATCGCCAAAATATATTTTAAGACAGTCAAACTGTGTGTGTGTGAATTAAACTTCTATAATCCTGTAATTGTGCGAAGCACTTGTAATAATCTCTTTTGGTGGGGGTGGCTCTATTTTTTTAGACACCCTGTATGGCGTCAGCAATTGAAACTTTTCTTAATCAACATGTTAATATTAAGCCTCGCACATGACATGTCTCAGGGGTTACAAGAATATGAACGATGGGTAACAAAAGACATGAATTTATTATACAAATTAAAAGACATCCAATTTTGACATGTGAAGTTTTACGGATGGTTAGCTCAGCTGAATATTTTAAACAAGTATCCAGCTAATCAGGGTAGCTTCTCAGGGGTATTTTCCGGGCTCTTGATATGTTGCACTAAGTCTCACTTTTATAGGCACATTACCGTATCCGCGTACTTCTCACTGCCGGCGACGGGAAATGAACCTCAGGCCCACAGAGGATGGCGGTGGTCTCGCAGTCCCTCCTCTCACCTCGACATACAGTCCAGAAGTGTCTCCTCTCCACTCCCCATCCGAGCAGCATTCCATGTAACAGGATACCAGAATATCCGAGTGGCGGGTCACTATTGTCTGTAGGTTGGCTGTCCCTGCTGTTATCGTCAACAGCGCAGCAGGTGGCTTGACGAACCGGCTCGCGGCTTCCGCACACCGAAAAATAGCCCTCCCTCGATATGTGCAAACTGTCTCGCCTAGGGAACGCGACTTATTACACACTGGACTGCGATGAAGGCAGCGGCACAGGCAGCTATGGGACGCGAGGTTGTGCTCTTTCTTGAAGTATTACTCGGGAAAACTAATTGGGAATCACTGACCTATGGCATAAGAAATATCGTCTTGCTTGGATTTCAGCCCCAGATGTGTAGATTATAGTCAATCGCTATTGCAACTGATGAAACGAATAACACGGATTTGGAACACTAAGAAAAATGTGTGTTTAATTTAGCTAGTAAAAGCTGGCCGTTGCGGCACAATGATGCAGTCCGGCGCCTACCACGTGGTTAGTGCGATAAATTATTACTATTCTGGACTTGGCCAGCAAAGTGTGTGATCCTTCTTTTTTTTTTTTTGCTTATGCCTCTACGCCCTGTCGGTCATTAGAGGGGAGCAAAAAGAACTGTGAACAAGGAAAGGGAAGGAATTTGGCCATGGCCTTTCGAAGGAACCATCCCTGCATTCGCCTGGAGGGATATGGGGAAACCATGGAAAACCCAATTCTGGATGGCCGGAAGGGGATTCGAACCCACGTCCTCCCGAATGCGAGGCCAAACTGGGTGATGCGTGATTCTCGAAAACAAGTTCCCAAGTCTTAAGATAAACCCCTAAACTCTCCACTGTGCATATAGAGTGCGAGAATACAACACAGTTTCGTATGCCCTCAATCCATGCGAAGAACTGAAAGTTTTGAGGTTTAACCCAGGACTTCTGGCACAATTAGGTGACAAGGAATCATGTCCCATACTGTTCAAATCCAGGGGTTAGAACCAGCTAACCACTTGGTAGGTGCCGGACACCATCATAGTTCCGCAGCTACCTCAGCCAATAATGAATCTTAATCGCACTTCTTGAAGCGTTTATGCTCCAGTTTTTCAGATGGCCGATCCATTTCACCCATCTAATAGTTAGTTCTCCTCTCTATCATTTTTCTGCCTTATCGATTATGTGTGTCCGCTTTTCGAATTCTGTTAAATAATATTTTTTTATAACATGAATAGGCTGCAAGCACGTTACTTACTAAGCAGAACTCCTTTTCCCTGGCTTTAATATTTGATATTACTCCGCTCTGCTTGTGTCTCAGTTTTCTCTTCGCTCTGCTAAAAGCACAAGTTTAAAATCTCATTTGTAAGAATAAACTCCACTCTTTTCTCTGGCGTTTACCTACTCGTAATGGAAGTAAGGTTATTATTAAAAACGGAGACAAGTTTAACGGACTGAGAATCTCCTACCCTGGTCGTATAAATCTTGCATAACGAAGTTCAAAAGGTATGCTGTCCTATAAGAAAAACAATCTGCCAATAGAATTTATGATTTAAGATAAACAGTTAACAAAACTGATAATTCAGAACTATTTAAATAGGATAACAATCCTGTCACCAGCCTTCCCTAATGGAAGTACAAAAGCCAAAATCTTGTTTTAATGTTTTCCTGAAATCGGTGCAGCATAATTCTCTTTTTGTAACAAACCAAAACATTTTATTTCTTGCTATTTTTCCTGACAAAACTGAAGATGACTAACTCAAGGCCCTAAAAAAAATAATATTTAGTACAGCAATGTCTTACGATATAATAACATTGTAAGATCTGTGTCTGCAAATAAAATTTATTTCAAAAAGGATCCTTGCAATGTAAACGTCAAGTGATATACATACTAAAACCGTAAAGTTTCGAGTGTCTGTCTGTCTATCTTGGATCACACAAAACTAAAGGACACATTTTAATTAAAATGAACATGATGATAAAATCTGTCATTAGTTGCAACACAGGGCACTGTTTATCCAGGTTAGTAACCAATTAGTAACATCAGTCAGTAAACCTGTCAACCGAGAAGGTGGCGATCAGAAGACCGTAATTACAAAGAATGCGTTTCAAACACAAGGCAAGTGAGATACAATCAGAAAACGAAATTAATTGATATTCCAGGCCACATTTCAACCTAATCACAACCGCTAAGAAGAAAACAAAACACCGAAAGTGCATGTCCAGTATGTAGTTCCTTGTGGATTTGGGGAAAAAAAAATTTTCTGGTACAGGCCACACTAACCCAACATCTCAATTTTGAGATACGGTATCCCGAGAATTATTCCAAATATCAAAAAAAATTATGCTTTACTTTCGATTTGTTTCGTCAAGTAATATAATAATCCATCAAATCAAAAAATCACCATTGGAAATTATTTTATTGGCTGGACAGCTTAACATTACACAAATAAGAACATAAATCACTTGGAGTCTACACTGTTTGATTTCACAGACTTCATTTGTTTAAATTAAACGGTTCAAGATTAAACAACAAAAGATAAATAAACTTTTTTGCCTCCAGCTCTAAATCTTTGTCATATTTTTAAATCAACATAACAATAATCCCTTCTTTGGTAACACTTTAATACTTCGGAAGCTTCAAAAATTGTCCTACAGGTCTGAAACTTGGTACACACAATTCTTACGCGATAATATTTGACTAAAAGTGTATAAAGTAAGTTTCTAATATAAATTAAAATCACTCGAAATGTGGGTAGATGCATAAATGTTATTACGCAAGAAATGCACGTTATTACATGTTCATATTTATTCTGCGTGTTTCTTACTCTTAATTCTTGGTCCAGAATGCATTTCAACCTAAATCAACTGCTATTAGCAAAAAATCAAATCAACTTAAATGGTCTGTATCAAACAACTGTTACGGTAGACACCATGTTTTACCCTGGAAGGTACGCTGCCTTACAATGCAACCCATTATATCAGCTACGCACAGATAAATTGTAAATGTTACTGATTTTCTACTTATTAAGTATCTGCAAATTGCAGTTTTTATCCAACAATGAAGCCTTAGAAATACGTGGAATAAATATCAACATCTATTAACGTGTATTTCTTGCGTAATAAATTGTATACATCTACCGAGATTTCGAGTGATTTTACTTCATTTCCACATATTCGAAACTTACGTTATACAATTTGAGTCAAATATTATCACCTATGGAATGTGTGTACCAAATTTAAGACCCATAGGACAATTTTTGTAAGTTCCGACGTATTAACGTGGTGCCCCTTCTTTCTTTTATTATTTCTGACTCCAGCGATATTCTTCCCAGGGCATCATTTATTCCAGAGATAGTTTTAAACAACCGGTTCCTTGCTCCAAAGACGGTTTTTAATTCGTATCACATAAACACACACAAAAGTTGTTAATGATGTATGGATAACCTTCGTTATCTCACACGCTACATTTGCGAAAAAACGTATAGCAGAAACGGTATGACACTGTTTGAGGTAGACAGATGTTGCAAAGAAAGTTAGGAACAAACACAATTGGAAAAAAGAGAGAGACGATGTTCTCAGTTCTGTCATGCGGCCCACTAATCACATTCATTTCTTTATATGTAGTTCCTCGTGCAGAATCAGTTTTCTAAGCAGACGTAATATCGTTTACGAGCACTGCTAGACTCCTGGCCGCGACAGCTGCTGCTTACTAAGCTTATTAATGAACTGGCGACAACGCAGAAACAACTCTGCGGGCGGCTTTTGTGACAGGATTAAAAGCACCCAAAACTCTGTTCTGCGACAGTCTGCCTTTGTAGCGCGCGACATTATTGTGTACCTGAGCCTCTCACAGTCAGGTGTTGACGGTTTTGTTTCTCCAAAAGATATTCGCTCAAAAGGGGCTTCCGCGATGCTGTCGCGCACATTGGCTTAGTGCTTCGTTTCACGTAAAACTGAGAGAAATTGTCCTGTCTCCAGCGATGTTAGTGCTGCTGCGAATATTAAAAGTTTTCATCAAACATGAGTCAGACTAGGTAGCCCGCGTGAAAGTTTAGCGAATGATGAGCGATGAATAGTGAGATCGGTGGTTTCCTTTCTATCAATTGTTTACTTTCCAACTAAAAGAGGTTTGTAATAAAACGCTTACAACGTGTTATGAAACAGTTAAAAATGATGAAACGTTTCCCTAACAGAAAACAAAATATCAGAAAAACTCCTTACTCTAGAACATACAGTTTATCAGTTATCAATATCACTGTGGTATGCGATGCTGCTGTGATAGCGGTAATGCGATCAATCTTTATCGACGGCAGTAAAGTCTTGACTTTGATCTATCGCATATCCGTGACCTTCAATATTCATAATTTTCTGATTTATTGCTTGAATTTCGCGAAATTCCTTTCTCAAATAATAATGTTATCAAAGCGGAAATCTTAATCTTCAAAATAGTACTGCATTTGCCCCGATTTTGGTTAAATATAAAAAATATAGAGCCAGAAAGATGGCTCGAAATAATAATAATAATAATAATAAAACAAAAAACCTTTTAGAAATAATACGCGCTCATGTAATAACGATTTTTTTTTTTTTGAAAAGGTACGTTAATACCCCAGGTTGAGGTAAATGCGTTAGCGCGATAAAAGCTATATACTTGTATAAAGATTAGTAATACGCTAATACGTCAATGCAATTAAATTTTTGTTCATTTTTATTCTTTTGCTGTACGCGTTTCATACAACTTCTAGAGCATATTCAAAAACAAAACAAAAATGCAAATTCAGTTGTATTGGTGTATTTTCAATATTTATGGAAAATTTACTAATTGCAGTTAAGGAAATGGCGCACAGCATCCTGTTGTAACAGCCCTCAAAACTGCACTTTAAATGGAATTGTATTTTATGAAGCATTTGTAGCAAGCTAGAGTTTGATTGAATATGATTTTGTATGGTTGTCTTGCAATTTAATCTAAATCGGTGTGAATGGACTTTGTTTTATGAAAAGAAATTATGTAAATGCTATTTAATAAGTTTAAGGACAGAACTATGGAAGAGAATTGCTTTAATGTTTGTAATCCCAAGTATTAAGGTGAGCTACGATGTATAAAGGACAATTTATTACAGTTTTAAATGGTTTATGTGGATAATTTTGTATTTAAATATCTTTAATTTTCATTTGTGAGCATATTGTAATAACTTTAAATGATTATGTATTGATTTTGATTGTTTTTAATTGTTTAAGTATTTTAAATTAAATGTTAAAATGACGCCAATGCAACTGTATTTGTAGCTTTATTGCCGTACGCAGATCTTGTAGAGGCCTATAGGAAATGCCTGGCAGGGCTGATTCAATGCAGTGTTGTTGTAGGCCATTTTTCCTCAGTTGCTCAGTAAATTAAATTATAAAATGACGCCAATGCAACTGTATTTGTAGCTCATTCCTACAGGCCTCTACAAGGCGTATGGCAATAAAACTACAAATACAGTTGCATTGGCGTCATTTTATCATTTAATTTACAGAGCAACTGCGGAACAATGGCCTACAACAACACTGCATTGTTTAAGTATTGTTAAAGTTCGAGAAATATCTGTCGTATGCCTTTGTAATGTTCTGGAACACTCTGTGAAAAAAGTGAGCGACAGAGACTCACAGACAGTTTTACAGTTTATGGACAGAGGTTTAAGCGAACAGTTTTACGCATGGAGGAAGGAAATCCTCCATGGTTTTACGTGTACGGTTAGATTATTGTCTTTGAAAGAAGAGTTGAATGTATCGCTGGTGCTTGTGCATACACGTGACCAGTATCTTTGAAGTCGTGTATGTTAATAGTTAAAATTTGAAACTGTATCGTGGACTAATTATTTTACATAATAATATACCACAAGGCACTTAATACTGTTCCTGTACACTTGTTTCTACGATCGTCTGTTCTCTTGTAATATCAGAGTGAAGAACAAGAGGTTCATGGTTCCATTGCGCAACGCGTAATTGTTTCCACCTCATGATGCCGTTAAGGCAACAGAAATTAGTTGCGGATTGAGTGCACAGATCGTCAGTGATCTGGAAGTCTCAAGTTACAAGTGGGATAAGTTGTTTAAAGGTGGGAGGTAGTTTCTAAAATAACCCATCCATTTTGTTCCTGGACGAGCTACAGAACACAAACAATTTTGAAAATTCAAGACATTAGTCTCGAAAAAGCACGAACAATAGCTCTGAAAATAATGCAGCAATTGAAGAAAGTTGTAGAGGTTTGCAGACAATTATTAAAAATGAGTTAAATTTAAGCATTATCGTTTCAGAAGTGATGAATGCAAATCAGTTGGATTTAAATGCTGAAATTTCCCAGTAGCAAGGGGAATTTGAAAAACTACTATGGAAAGCTTTGGAGCGTCCCTCCTTTAGTCCAGGTTTGTAAACCTGAACTCTGATTTGTCTCGTGGACGCCAAAAACAAATGTTGGTAGAACGAAATTTTTCGCAAGACTGATGTGTAACACTTAATGCGCAATTGGATATAATCACGTATATTTTTTTATATTTAAAAAGGAATTAAAAATTGTCAATGGATAGAAAAAATATGTAGATGGTAGTGAGGACTTAATGGAAGGTAGGTTTGGAACATATTATTGATACCAAAACAATTCTCTGATCGGAATTCTGTAACACATCTTACTTCTCTGGTAGGTACCCTTATTATCCTCTCCAATGCAGGAAATACTTTGATTCCTTACTCTAAAACGTCCCCAACATGCCCTTACCAGCATAATTCCAATATCAAGATATTTACAGTCTATGTCTTCAACAACAAACCCACTTCCACCGTACAATCAATTAAAAAACCTTTTATTTTCTGGTATCTATCTTCACGTTATATTTCAGCTGAAAGACTTACACTAAATAATGTCCTTTACAATTTTTTTTTAATCCTCTCTTCATTTAATTCTATTATACAGAACTATGTTATCTTAAACAACTAAAGTTATTATTGTAAATCAATTCAGAAACGTTGATTAGTTTAATAAAAAGAAATATTATCAGTACCTTGATCTAAATTACCGTATGTATCCCTTCTTGTTTTATAGCAACTCATAAATTATCACAAAAACAAAAGCATCAAACATTAAGACACGCCTGAAGGAGCATTTTAACAACCTCATCGCGTTCTGCTATGGATATCTTAACGATTAATCTCACTTATTCGTTCTCGAGGAGTTAAAGTACATGTAGAACGAGAAGAAAGCGATCTTTGGAAATTTAAATCGAGCCCAGTTGGTGAGCTATAACGCTCGGTCCTAGGATTCGAAAGGCACTGGTTCAAATCCAGAATCGTCTGTAGCCTCTAATGACCTCGAAGCTAACGACCTGATAAAAAAAAAATAAGCCGTCAGACATGCAGAGGTCAGATGTTTGAAGCCGAGTATATATATATTTGCTTTTCTCAGACTCTTGACTGCTTTGATGCAATCCTTCATCCCTTCCTATCTTGCGCTAACCTCTTTATCCAACATACCCCTTACGGTATACGTATGCAATTATCTACTTCATATATTCTAATCTCCGTGTTCCTCCTCAGTTCTTACCTTCGACTGTTCCCCCCGCTAACAATTTAACGAATCCATATGTCCTAAAATGTAACCCTCCATCCTATCTCTTCCACAAGCTCCATTCCACACCCGTGATTTCAAAATAGGCGGAAGATTAGGTTAATAATAACAGACAGTTGAAGGCACTAGTGTTCAAAAAAAAAAAAAAAATACTCTCAAAAAGTCCTTTCAAGTTTATAGGGTACATGCTCTATCGTTAACACTTTAATTAATTCTCTGATAGAAACTTTTTATGTAACGAACAAAGGACGGCTATAATTAGAAATTAACAGCACGCCCAAGTTCCGTACAGCAACGTAAATATCTTTCATTCGATATGCTGTGTGTCAAACATTTTAAAATGAGCAACTGTGTTTATTGTGCGGAGAAAATGCTCTGCTACCTTCTTATTGCTAATTTAATTTAAATTTCCATTACAAACACAAAGGTGGTAGACAGATGAGACAACAAAAAACACAAATTTCAACATGTTCTAGACTCTGGTCACATATACATTTCGTAATGTGCTGGTCCCACTTAAGCACACACATGAAAAGACAAGAAAAGCTGCCGGCTAATGCCCGTCCCCGCCACGCTGCTGCCTTTAATATTCTCAAAGTTCTTTTCCGCTATTTCTCGCCGTGTTGGCTGCGAGGCAGTTTCCTTTTTTCTTGCAGCTCTGTATGTTTTTACGCCGTTGTATTTTCTACTACGGCGCTGCTGCATTTAAATGGGCGAAATTCTGACCCCCCACATTTCTTTCCCATTTCTCTGCTTCATTTGTCTTGGAAGTTAGTTAATAACAACAGCGGAGAAAAAAAACACGCTAGGACTCATTTTTTATCATGGCAGTAAAAGCTGCTGGGCCTTATTAACAGCAACACGAAATAAAGAAATCTGTCACGGGAAATAAATGCGCTCGCATAATTCCACGCGTAACGTAGCTGACAAGGTTTTGCCGGTTGTTCTGACACGTTAATTATGTTTCTTTGCCTTGGCGCCGGCACAGAAAAATAAGAGAAATGTAAGCATCAAGGGTACTTTCTTGTACGGGATAATACTTTTTTTAGTCCAGTATTAATCAATTTCTTTCTGTAGGGAGCATATAGTATGGCTTATCTCAGGGAGCAATTCTTGGTTCATAGTTGTTACTATAATACCGAAGTGTAATCTTCGCAGATAGCATTAAAATCATATAATGCTTTCAGCTGAAGGCATCTCTTCAAATTTCCCATGAACCAAACACCACGGAGAAATAGCGAAAGACCGCATAAAGAAAAAGAAAATTGTTTTACGTATCCATAAATTATTGACTATTAAGGTGTAAAATGTTCTAAAGATTTCAGTAGTTTTAGAGCGATCCATTTTAGTTTACTGAGTCGCGTAAGCTTCACCCTATACAATACTTACCCCAACTTCAGACTCGAACCGATCGTAATAGGTGAGCTGTTAACGTTCTGGCCTCGCATTCGGAAGAACGCCGATTCGAATCCCCATCCGGGCATCCAGATTTGGGTTTTCCATAGTTTCCCCAAATCACTCCTGGCGAATGCCGGGATGCTTCCTTCACAAAGGCCATGGTCGAATTCCTTCCCGTTCCTTGTCCCAAGTCCTATTCCGTCTCTAAAGACCTCGATGCCGACGAGGCGTAATGAAATAAAAAAAAATTAAATAAAAAAAATTAAATAAAAAAATTTTCAAACTCTGGTAGGACTCCTAGAATAATTATACTAAAACTTTGTCCGGTTATTCTTTGCATATGCTTTGAAAGATGTGGCTCTGTAGTACACAGTTCACCGCTAAGATACTATTAATCAATGATGCGTATGGCATTATTGTCTGGGATATCCACGAAGGGTTCGGCCGCCGATTGACAGAGTTTGATTTGCCGCGCAGGCGCCTCTGTTGTGACTACCTTGAACTAACACCGTAATACTGCCGGGCGAAGGAGAACTACATACTGTTAAACGTGGAATCTCAAAAACGGAAGCGTTTCGGCGCACTTCACGTTGCACAAGCTGTGCCGGAGGTTAAGGTCAGGTTAAGGTCCAATCAGACGGTTGAGTCACTGAGCCACCAGTTCACTCCCGAAGATATACTTATTACAGGATAAGTAAGTGACTTAACTGTTTTTTGAGCCCGTTCTTCGTTGTAATCGAGAACCTTACTCGATCATTCGTTTTCCGAGACTGAAGTTAACGATTCGTCACCATTCACAACTATGTGAAGTCTTGAGCAAAGGAAAAACCAATATTCTTAAACGGAAACATTGTGAATAAGCCTACTGTAGCGGCTAAAAGCAGTCTATTTTGACGTGACAATATAAATCAATAGGATAAAAGGATAAGCTTGGTCATGGGCCGGCCCTGGCAGTGTAGTGACTAGCGCGCTGGCTTCGCATTGCAAGGGCCGCCGGTTCGAGTCCGGCATCGAGCATGGGTGGTTTTAATTAAGTGTTGTGTTCGTCTTGTGTTGTCCTCACTGTAGTGTCCACAATATCATGATTAGAGCGTGATACAATACTTTGTACAAAACAAATTGGAGCTGGCTAAATGGTCGCAATGACCGAAGGCCATAAAAAAAAAAGCTTGGTCATGGTGTAATCGTGTCGGTAACGCTGACGTCACGCTCCCGGCATTCGTTGCACGATTATCAGTGGCTACATAGTATCTACCAACAGTTCTATTTAGTTTAGTATCCGCGAAGAAATTAATTGCCGAATCACTAAGAGAAAAGTATGTATTACGTTTAAATTAACATGTTTAATTATTAGTTGCTTTTTATTTATTTATTTATATTCATTCGTTGTAGATGTTTCCGTTAAGTTCTTTTCTCATACATATGTATGATAAAAAGTTAAATTTTCTGGCAGTAATGTTAGCGGACATTTTGATTAAATTGATATTGGGCATTTGACGTTACAGCAGAGGGCATGAGTAATAAGAATTCTTTTAAAAGAAATTAGTTGTTTTCATCAGCGCCATATCGCTGAAAACATTACTTCGTACAGATGTAAGTAGTCCCACAGTCATCGCAATCTATGCATCCTGGACCAGGACTGAAACTAACATTACGCGGTGATACCTAATTTGTTAAGATTTATTTTGCTTTACTTTTACTTGCGAATTATTACTCCGATCACAATATTACAGAAGTTATTATTTCAGACGCATGTAAGCAGTTCCAATTGAATCACGATGCAAACTACAATCGAAATATGTACTAATTTACAAAATCTGGCTTATGAACATTATTTAAAAACAATTTACTTTCTAAGCAAATGGGAAGAAATGATTTGTGAAACCACTTCGTCCATTCTGTCATTTTTAACGGGCTTAGAAGCTGGTTATTAAATAAATTAATGGGAATGAAACAGTCAGAATGATTAGATAAAACTAAATACGAGTTTCACTTTGATCCCATGTGATAAAAGTCTCTAGCGTGTCAGAGGGCACGTATCATTCTTCCTCATCTTTTCCTCAACCGTTATTCTGGTGGGAACTTTACACTGAGAAATTTTAAAGCTGAAGTGGTTTTTCCTAGCTTCCTCCAGTGAGGGAAGGGCAGCTATGTCTTTATGAAGGTCGATTCCCACGGCGCGTGGATTTGCCGTCGAGGTCGGTCCAGTAATCAACAGCGTGCCGTGGGCAGGGTCTCGCCTCTGCTGGGAGGGATGGCGCGCCTCTACCCGTCGCCCAGTCTGTAAACATCAAACGCCCGGGTTGCTAAAACGACACTAGGTAATTCAGATCACAAAATCCTTCCAGAGGGCCACAGAAAATCAACAAATCCGCTCATAATCAACTTAGGGCAATACAGTAACTCACACGACTAGTACAAAAGACCCCTGTCTATTCTGACAAGTTAATAATTAAAACACAGAGCAACAGTAATGATACACCAAAAGAAAAGACACCTCTCCTACAACGCCTGGAGGAATGACTGACCTCCGATTTCAAGCTGCTTATAATCAAACAAGCATAAAATGCTCTGGTATGTGTGTGTGTATGTGTGTGCATGGATTCTGGTTTTCAGTCAGTTGAGAGAAAGGCGACATATCCTTCAAAATCCTCATAGTCTGAGAACGCGCTCCGACCAGCAGCCTCCCCCCCCCCACCCATCCTCCACCGCGTGTATCCCCACCACACCTCCCTTCTGTTGCCAAACTGGACTCACCACTTCTGCAAGGTGAAATTTTTGGGGTACGATGATACCGAGAGTGGTGGGTGAGCGGTTAACACTCTGGCCTCGCATTTGGGAGGACGCCGGTTTGAATCCCCGTCCGGGCATCCAGATTTGGGTTTTCCATGGTTTCCCCAAATCAGTCCAGGCGAATGCCAGGATTTTTGCTTCCCGTTCCCTGTCCCCAGTATTTTCCCGCCTCTAAAGACCTCGAAGTCAACTAGGCGTAAAGGCACAAGCAAAAAAAAGGTACGATGATGTCACTGGTAACGGATACCGGGGATAAGTTATATAAACGCAGTCACTCCACGCACTCGACACTTCGCCAGAAGATGAGGTCGGAGAGTGAAATCGAAACGTCGCATGAAATTGACGTCCGACATTTTTTATATAGTTGATACCTGGGAAAGGCCATCGGTTGTGTGTATCGATTGTGTTCGGGTGTTTCACTGAGATACGTGTTACAGTGCTCACTGCTTTTAGCGCCCGACCATAACACCAGAGAAGCTCTGCGCCCGAATTATTAACGACCTTTTCCCGGCAGTTGGTTCTAAACTTAAGCACCGCTTGCTACCACTGACGCACTTTTACGGCCTTCGTTACTCACTGTCGTTGACGGCACATACAGGGCGTCACAAAATTATTCTACCATCCTTTTGTTTAACATTTTGTAGTTAAATATAATCACAATAACAATTTGTCTCCTAGATGTGACTTTTTTTTCAGTTCCTGCAAGTGTGATGGAGAGAGATAATTTGAGATATGCAATGAGACCTACATTTGAAGATATCAGGAGATATGGAGCAGTTTTGTTAGACTAGTACAGTGTGGGCTCAAACTATCAGACAACTATGATTTTATTAGAATTAAAACTCCATCGGCAAATGTTTGTGGGTTATTCGGTTATAGCCGTTGATGCACAGAAATCCATAGGATACGCAGAAAACCTAACATGAAGCAGAGTTAACAGAAACCTAGAAGCAAAGTGGAATAGACTCCAGATATTTACAAAACAAGTAAGATGTAAATATTTTTGTACTTCTTTCGATACGTTTCGCATGTCATTTTGCACACAATAACAAAATGAGATGTTTAGCATCCATTGTGTGAAGAGATACAACATTCTTCATGTCCAAAATGAAATCCATCCGGGGAAATCTTCTGGTGGCAGCACGAAGGTAGTAACTTACATATTTTTTAGTCTTTTGAATCTACTGACACCATCATTCCAAAAGCTTTCAAGTTCATCGAAAGAAAGTAAACAAAGAGAGAAACAAATCCATTGTGTTGCAGATGTTTTCTGAAAATGAGAGTGTGGCTTAGTTTCGATGACAGTATTTGAACCCTTGACTCCAGTTAGAGAAACCGTTATCCGACATGAAGAAACGTGACTGACTTTCAAATCTGCTAACAAATGTTTAATGCTTTCACTTTTTTCGTTTGTGAAAAATTTAACATTAATATACTCTCCTCATATTTCAAACAAGCAGTACAAGCTGTTTTTTGGTAATTGTTTCCGAGTACGAAACAGTACTAATCCTCCGGAATTTGTTTCATCTAACAAGTAAAAGGTTACGTGGTTCATACGGCTACTTTCGCTTCCCGTAGGATTCGCGGAGGTAGAGCTCCGCATACCCATTATAACATTTTGGGTACTATAAGCAGAGTTTCTTTCATGGTATTCATTAGATAGCAGGCTGAGTGCACCTGGGGAGCCGTTTCGAACGTCCGACTTCGAAGAAAAATCTTGGGCATCGTGAGGGAATTGAACTTCGGTCGTCCTGGCCGTAGTCAGACACTCAAAAGCCTGAGCTACGCGAGGTGGTAAACTGAATTAGTATTTATATTTTAGTGATCATTGTCAAAAGGAAATCTTATTTAAAGATAACAATCTGCGAGGTGCGTGTGATAAGTAATGAGATTGGTAACACTGCAAGCGATCTGGTAACGCTGTGTCTACCGGTCTGTGCTAGACCGGTTTGTTCATCCCTTCCACCTGCTCAGTTCGAGTTTCAACTCCGTTCAGCCAACACATTATTTTTGACAACGCCATCAGTGAAGTTGTGTTTTTGTTGTGTGTTACAAAAATGGAACATTGGAATTTAGAGCAGCGTTGAGCAACCAAGTTTTTGTTAAACTTGGGAAATCAGCGAATGTGACCGTTTAAAAGTTGAAACAGGCTTAAGGGGAACATTGTTTATCAATAGAACAAGTTTTCCGGTGGCACAATTCATCTTTGGAAGGCCGAGAACACATTGAAGATCAACCTCGCTCAGGAAGACCTTCAACTTCAAAAACTGACGTAAAACGTTGAGCGGGTGAGGGCTCTTGTGAGATCATACGGTCATTTAACAATAAGGACAAACTGTCAAACAAGTGTTTTACAAAGGTGTCCTTGAAAGGCTCAGGAAAAGAGTGATTCGGGTGAGACCAGACATTGCAGACAAGTGGATGCTTCATCATGACAATGCCCCGTGTCACACGGCTTTTTCCACCAGTGAATTTTTGACCTCAAAACACATTCCTTTGTTCCTCAACCCCCCTATTCACCTGATTTAAGTCCTTGTGACTTTTTCCTTTTCCCGTAATTGAAACGTCTTAAAAGGACGTCATTTTGGAACATTCAAAAGACTGTGAGCTACCAGTTAATAGCCCTACCAGTTGAAGCATTCCAGCGCTGCTACCAAGAGTGGAAACAATGACTCCGCCGGTGTATAACTGCCCAAGAGAAGTACTATGAAGGTAATAATATTGTTGTTTGAAAAAATAAAAACTTTGATAAGTAAATAATCAGTCTCATTACTTTTCTCACACACCTCGTCGACTAATATTATAAATATGAAAGTAACTCTGTCTTTTTGGTTGTCACAGTTTGATGAAATTTGACATGGAAATACTAGAATCATTAGGAAGGACATTGGGTACTTTTTAGGGATAAATAACATATTTTGTCATGAAGTTTCGAAAACCTGCCAAACAGTGATAGACAGACGGATAACTTCTTGTGTAATTCTTTGTAATATTATATCGGTCACTCGGGCTTTATTTTTCTCTCAGCGAGTTTATGGGACACCTTTTACGCAATACAGCTCTCTATATCTATTCCTACAAATAAAATATTAAGTCCACTTCTACGAAGTCACTGGTAACAGTAAAAACGTATTCTCAATAGTTATTACCGACTGACTAAAATTTACAACACTTCCAAAAAGCTTCTGATGTGAGTGGGTAGATGCATTCCCCAGTGCTTTTAGTTCGCTCAGGATGGAGAGGAAGATCTCTTCTCTCTGAGTTTAATCCTATTTCCACTCCGAGCAACGTACATTACCAGCCGCTTAGCTGTTAGCCTGTAATTGAACCGTGCCGTCTCGGATATCTACGACCTTTATTAATTTACTGACAACTCCGCCGTCTGAAACTAACTTGGAGGTAGCGGCCAAGTCTCACGCAAGATATTGCAGGGATAAATCAAGTGATTCCTACACAGAATTCAGTTGATTCCGTTTGATAAACCATCAAACTAACTTTGTTATGTATATACACACTTGAGGCGTGATCAAATATGGACGGGAAGTTTTTGAAACTGTTCACATGATTAATATACAAAAAAAAAAAAAAAATCCCCTAAAAAGCCTCCATTACTGTACAGTTTTTTTGATCACCATCAGCGTTTCAATTCCTTCTTCATAAAATTATTTAGACGTATACAAAGCCAATTGCGTACCAAATTAAACATCAGTGTGGCCAAATCCTTACAGCGTTCTCACCAGCGGTGGTATGGACATGTTCAAAGAATGGAGGAAGAAACAAGAGCAAAGGCTTATTTTAATATGAACATCAAGGTAAAAGAAGTTTGGAAAGGCCCAAAAAGAAATGGATATCAAAAAGGATATGGAAGACTTATGGCTTGATTGGAAGACTGTTCATTAAAATCAACTATTCATGGACAGGAAGAAGTGGAGAGTGCTCGTGTCCAGCACCCGGGAGACTGGAGCTGTAAAATGATGATGATGATGATGATGGTGACCGCGAACACACTATCTACTAAAAGTTATTGAGCGCTTTGAAGAGAGATAAGTTAATACGTCAGTTGCAGCAGGGCAGTGTAGAACCTGGTCGCTAGGATATCGCACGAGGTACAGAGCACTCGGGCTTCGATAAGGGCGTGATTATGGGCTGCCCTCGCAGTGGGCAGTGCCGGAGGTTGACAGGCCCAAATCAACGGTCGCATTCTCCCTGGGTAAGTGGAAAATTGGGCATCGTGCCAATGCAGCGCGATCTGATTGACCTCCAATTTCGACCGACAGACATCGCTGAACCCTGAAAAGTGAAGTTGTTAAAAATAGAGTCCAACCTGTAGTTACCATCCGACAGTAGTTCCATGTAGGAACAGGAGTAAAGATTTCCATTGCAACATTGTTTACAGAGCCCCACCGACTTAGATATTTGTGAAGAACAACTCCACATGACGACAATCGAAATAGCTCAGCTACCCAGGTTTGTGTTTGGACAGTCGCAACTGGGCCCTGGAGCGGTAGTGGAAATCGGTTCTGTAGAGCGATGATTCAAGGTTTACATTATTTACATGGACGTGTATGGGAGTGGCCTCTACCAGGAGAATGTTTTCTGTCAGGGCAACTGGGAAATTCGGCGGTGGTGGAGCGATTGTGTGCGACTGTTTCACGGCCTTCGGCGTAGGATCTCTGGTGTTTGTCGGTGGTCGGAGGCCTTTTGTAACATTCTGGGTAATGAAATGCTTCAAACATTGTGGAGTTTTTACGGAATGGACCTGTGTCATTTCCAGGATGACAATTCCAGGTGCCATGTTTCAAGGACTACTATGCAGTGATACGCCGTCACAATGTTCGCCGATTCGACTGGCCTGCCAAATGCCCCAGCACATCTTTGGGACGAATTGAATAGCTGGGTGTTGTCTCGTCAGGGGTGGCCTAAATCCATTGCTCAACTCATGGAATGGTTGCAATAGATATGGAGACAAATTCCAGTGCATATCCTGCAAACACTGATAGACAGCATGCCAGACATACTGATCCGGTTAAAGCTGGAAGAATGGACCTATGAGATTCTAATGTGGTGACAACCACCGAGCAAGCATTGTGGATAGTCGTTCAATTACTTTTTGGTATATAATGTAATAGTCACATGATAAAGTAAATTTGTATCGTCTTGTTGTCTTAATACCTGGTGAAACTTTCGATTTACCACACTTTCTGATTCTGTAATTGTTGTACCTACAGTTAACGTAGAAACCGAATCATGGAGCGTCCTATAAGTACTCATGTGAACAAAGCAAAACACTTAAAAATTCCTGGTCATTCCTGGATTCGAAACTTGGACCTTAAATTTGTCAAAGTCGTTTAGTTTTATTGTTAACCATGTGAAATTAGATGGATGCGCCCTCAGAACTCCGGCTGTTCGTGGTAGATTTATTCCACATAAACGATTCTCGTACAAAAAGTTAAAGTCACGTGGTTCTTTAATGACAAAAAGTTATGAGGTTTTGTTCTGAGCCAAGTTTACGCTCTGCAGTCTGCATTAATTTAACTTTCTGAAACAGTTCGATTTCTCTCGGCGTTATGGATCTTTAATTTTTTTTTTTTGATTTTTTTAACCTGATGATTTGATCTTTATGCATGTCGTAATATTTACTAAAATGAAATGCATAATATGTGCGATTTATCCTATGACGTCTAATCCGAAAGATATTTGAATTATATGTATCTTTTTTGTGTATTTGTAAGACTGATAAAGAAACACATTGAAGGTATTTATACAGGTAAAGTTTTTACTATCTAATTTACTAAAACATGGCATCCATAATGACCAAATCAACACATTGTTTTTTCTTTACTTTAAATCAACGATCCATAACACCGAGAGAAAGAATTCTGTTATAGAAATAAATATATCCTGTAGAATGTAGACTTGGCTCTGAACAACATCTCAGGACCTTTTGCCTCTAAACAAGCACGTTACCTGCTATGTTTTTACATCAATTGTTTTCTGGGATCTCATTTAGTTTTGTAAGTTGATCTCTTACAATGAACAAACGCTCAAATCTAACGATTCCATCTGAAAATTATCCGTGCAGAAAGACTTTTCAGAACTTAAATATTACCAGTATACGAGTATCCAAATGCTTCTTGCAAAAAATGGATTGCGTCTAGGGCGAACATTTCCGATTGCCGTAGATTTAATTACCACCATTAGTAAATTCACAGTTACTTCCAAAATAAGTAGAGGAAGAAAGTAAACTTAACTGTGTTAGTTAAAGTTGGTGATCTCTATACGTTAATAAAAAATTGAGACATGTTACGCAATTCAAAGCAATTAACCTGCAAATATGCACCAAAACGCTTTACTTTTAGAATTTCCATTCAATAAATACTGTAAAAATACCAATATTGGACTCTAATGATTTGGGGGTGAAACCATATATGTGTAACAAATCACCTGTTTTCTAGGACCACGTGAAGTGCTGTGGAATATTGATGACACAGTGTCGTAGTTGATTAAAATTTTTGAATTTCACTAACTTCCACAGCAACGAAAGGAAAGAAGTAAAATTTAACACATTAGTTAACCTCAGTAAGCTTTGTCTATAATGAAAATCTGAGGCACATAAAGATATGGGAGTAGAAGGCGATTTCACTTTTGCGGTAGATGAGGGGTGGATATAAGGAAATTTCCCAGTTTTAGACTTTTCTTATGTTCTAAGGGTAAAATTTCCGTGTGTACCAAATTTAAGCTTTCTACGATCACGGGAAGTGTATTTTGATTATCATTAGTCATTAATTCAGTGACAAAATCGGTGCACTTTGTATATGAATAACTTCCAAACTGAGAAAAGGAACCAAACAAAGTCTAATGTGATTCTTGGCTGTCCGGGTGGCGCCGTGTCGGTTTCAAGAAACTGACTCTGGCCGCGGAAGCCTACGATTACAAAGTCTAATGTGTTTGCTAAGATTGCTGATATCTATGTATATAGAAATCTCAGGTCTGTGGCGCCACCCAGACAGAAGAAATTGTGGTCCAAAAATGGCGGGAATAACTTTGGAAAAAGTGTAGGCAGTACGGCATTTCTCTCGGCGGTAGTGGCGTAGCTTGGTTAATGAGGGCCCCGGTGCAAAAAAAAATAAAATATTTTCGACCCTCAGTCCAGATTGGTGCCTTTTTTTTTGGCTCTACCAAGTCTTGTGAGGTTTGTTGGCAGGGGCTCCCGGCTCCCTGAGCTTTAGGGAGCCCCCTGAGCTCAGCTTGGGCCCCCTGAGCTGCACTTGGGGGTCCCCTGACCTGCTCGTAGCCCTCCGATAGCTACGCCCCTGTTTGGCGGATGCATTGCAATGCGCCCACATCCCTCTCTCTATATCAGGGGTGGCCAACCCGCGGCCCGCGGGCCTTGGACATTTTTCCGGCCCGCGAGGTTCATCACACTTTTACAAAATATTTTTTATATTTAATTTTTAGTGTTATATATTTCTTTACAATGTGCGTTTAGTATCATTATTTTTATATTCACTATGTTTACATGTAAGAATAATAGTAAACTCAATAAAAACTCATGTTTCACTCCAAAAAATGTCTCTAGTGAGGATATATAATTTTATATGCGGCCCGCGGAGTTATGATGCGCTTTCAAAGTGGCCCGCAAGATCATTTCGGTTGGCCACCCCTGCTCTATATGAACAATGTTTTACTGTGCCGGAAGGACTCCATTCTGTAACTGTTATTAGATACTCTTTGAATCAAATAGCGGTTGTAAATATTTCTGTTTTCAATACAGTTCCTGCGGACTTGTTCTCGTAGGTTCCTCTCGCAATCAGCCATCGCCTTGCTGACACTCCTGCTATGTTCTCTGTTTTGTATCCCATTCTAATATCTTCTTTTGTTATCTATCATTTATATGTCGAAGATGACCAACGCTTTCTTTTCAATTGTATGGCTTAAAAACACTTAATCACTTATTATAAATTAAATTCCATCGTTCATTCTTTTATCCAGTACTGATAGCTTACAATTGATTCTAAATATCACTCTTCCATTGACAGTAATTTCTTCTTTAAACGTTTAGTTATTATCCAAACCTCCGCTCCGTATTAAATAGTAATACTTTACAGCGTAATCTTCACTTTTCATTTCAGTTTTGTTCAACCCATCTTTAATCATTATCAGTCCCAAATATTGGTGCGAATATGCACATTTTATTGCTCGTTTGGTTAATGCTGGATCCCGGCTTGCATTTCCATGTTGTTAACATTTCTTTTTATGCATATTGACTGATAAACGCTTTCAGAACATGTACCTCAAGTCATCTACATACTCAGTCAAAGTTACCTGCTAATCGGAAAATGTAAGGTCAATAAATTTTTGAACAGTTATTATTGCATTACGACAAAAAAGTCTCGATAACCTAAGAACTGAATTCAAGTATACATTGGACAATTTTGGTTCAATTGCACATTATTGTATTAAGCCACTTCTAACTTTCATTTTCTAAGTGCATGTACCTACAATAACGTTCTTTTTATCCGCAATCTTTTGACTGTTTCTCTGTGACGACATGGTAGTATTTAGGTAAAACAGTATTCGTTATTTTACAGCGAAAATAGGAGTCTGTTTACTTCGTTGTCCTTCCGCTCACAATAAGTTATTTAAGTTTCATAAGTCTGACTAATTAATTTGTAAGAATGGAAGGAGTTTCCTTTGCAACAGCTGATCCCACGCGTTCTTTCGGATCCATATCTCAGCCAAACGTCAGGGAACTAATTAGTTGAAAGAGTCATTTCCAGTTCCATAGACAGCAATTAATGAGATTGCTTCTACGAAAGCTGCACCTGTCTCATACAGTTCCATACAGGTGAGCAGAGTGCAAAACAAACTGAGGCTTGTTGACGTCAGAGTAGTTTCCCCCACTCAGAAGAAGAGCCTGAAACCGTACATTACCTAGAACATAGGAGTTCGTTCCCAAATTAAAGTTAGTTAATTTTTTAATATATTTTTTTATTAATTAGTTATTATCACTTATGGATGACAGAGATGTTTGATCTTGCTAGTCAGGTAAAGCTAAAAAGATGTCATAACCTGACCAATTATTATATAAAAACACATGACGACGAGAATAGGTGTATTTACTTTTAAGATCCATAAACAATCAATTTTTTTTAAAAAAACCTATACCTCCGTCCTCCATTAAAGGTCGTTATATTACAGGGTGTTTCAAAAAGAATATACGTATTTCGAATGCATATATTTATTAAACTGTAAGACATACGAATATGAAACTTTACACACATATTTACGAACCTCTTAAGTTCAGATTACAGATGTTCAATATGTCCTCCATCAGCCACACGAACAATATCACATCGATACTCAAATTCCTCCCATACTCGGGCAAGCATGTCCTTCGTCACTGATGTTACGGCAGTACGGATCCGGTTCCTCAAGTCCTCAAGGTTCTGTGGGAGTGGTGGTACATAAACGTCGTCTTTAATTAAACCCCACAGGAAGAAGTCACAGGGTGACAAATCCGGTGACCGTGGAGCCCAGCTGATGCATGCTAAGTCGCCAGCTCCTTGACGACCAAACCAACGGTTCGGCAGAGTTTCTTTCAGATATTCACGCACTTGGCGACTCCAATGAGGGGGTGTCCCGTCTTGTTGAAAAATGAATTTGTCTTCGTGCAGCCTCGGAAACAAGCAGTTTTGTAACATAGCGAGATACTGCTGACCGTTAACAGTGTTTCCATCAAAGAAGAATGATCGGGATATCGCACAAAACATATTGACTTTAGGCGAAACTCGTACATGTTCAATGACTGCATGTGGGTTCTGTAGACCCCAAATTCGAACATTGTGTTTGTTTACCTGACCACTAACATGGAAAGTCGCTTTATCACTGAAAACGATGCGTTGTGCGAAAGTGTTATCATCGTCAATAGCATCATTAATCTCGTTACAAAATGCCACACGTTTCCGTTTGTCATCAGGACGCAGAGCTTGTAACAACTGTAACTTGTACGGCTTCATAACCAACCGACATCTCAAAACAAGCCAAATTGTTGTTGTAGATAGTTGTAACTCCCGACTGGCACGACGAATTGATTTTGAAGGACTACGTTGCAAAGCAGTTTGAATTCGTGAAACATGTGCCTCAGAAACACGAGGGCGGCCAGGACTCTTTCCTTTTCATACACATCCTGTATCTACAAACTGTCGATACCATCTACGAATGTTCCACCCATTCGGAGGATGCATTTGGTACCTCAACCTGAAACGTCTTTGCACTGTAATCACGGAATTGCACTTCGTAAACTCGATAGCACAAAATGATTTCTGCTGTGGAGTAGCCATTTTAAACATATGACGGTTACCTAGAATAACACAAGATGACTGACATCTAGCCGCTATTAAATAAACTATACTATGTATTCGTTTCTCCAATAGCCGAGCCGGGGCGCAGCGATCGATAGTTTGGACATAAGAATACTTTGTGAATACGTATATTCTTTTTGAAACACCCTGTATATCAAGCATTATCATAAAGTTGAATGAAAAACATGTGGCAATCTGGTCGATTGAAATTAGCATTAAAAATAAAGACACGTAATGGAATATTCAGAATATTGGATTGCAACTTTTAGTTTAGTTTAAAGTTTGTGATAAAAACACGCGATTTTGCTCAGTTTTGGTTCCGTAGAGAGTTTCTTAATCATGTGGTTCGTTCGACTCAAGGTGCTAGATTGGTTCCTAATATTACCGTTTAAGTGCAAACACTTTAAAATCGGATAGAATGAGACCTCACATTTTGCCTTCTCTGGACACTCGTGGACTCCTCCAATCCATTTTCGTCTACAGTCCTTTTAGCATCAGCCAATTAAATAGTGACTTCGTTGGTAGATGCTCCGATTGGCTCTATCATGCAAGTAAAATTGATAAGCGAATATCAACGATTTTAAGCAAACTTATCTTTGGCTAACCAATACACTCTCTCAGAAGCATTCTGAAAGCCCCCAGTATTCAGTCATTGTGATTATCTGATTAAATCGTATTGCTTCTGTGATGTTCGTTTTAATTCGAGAATAGCTTTATCTTTGTCAAACTTATTCGTCTCCTTTGTCTTGCAACGTACATGGGAACAAACCCAGCCGTAGCTCTCAATACTTGACAGTTCGAGGCGGATATATGAGTTTCCCTAGAGTGACCAAACAGATTTAGTGGTTACCTCCCGCATTTTAAATGATAGCTTCCCACGGCCGTGGTTTTGTAGGCCGCGTCATGCAGAAAGTGCCACAGGCCAGCCGTCGCCTCCTCCCCACCACGTTGCCCAGTGTCGCTTCAGCTACCCGGGCGTTTGATGTTTACCGACTGGGCGACGGATAGAGGCGCGGCTTCCCTGCCAGCAAAGGCGGCTCCTTTCTCACGGACCGCTGTTGATAGCCGGCAAATGCTTCGGCTATGGGAAATCAGCTAAACACGGCCCATTCAGCTTCGTGTTGTATCTGCCCACGATCAAGGCTCTACACCCCCTCTTCAGTGTTGGGGCAGGTAGTGGGTTCTTGGAAAGTTCCGCTCCATAAGAGAACGATGAACTACTCAGAGTTCACGCTTTAACGAGTGGGGAACTTTTTGACACACGCTGACTGCAAATATAACCACCTAAACATGGCGCATTGTATATTTTATTGCATACCCATCTCAGTCTCTTGATAAAATATATGTATGGTTTGATTACCAATGCGGTGTCAGCAGTGCTATGTTGACAGATGAAACCACTTATGTGTCTAGACGAGTTTAACCCATTTAATTTCCTATCAAGGAGTCAATCAGTATCTGGAATAGTGTTAAAACACGCTCTAAGAGTGTCGTACAAATTTAAAATGTAATCTGAATGTAGCCGCTAATAAAAGAAACACACGCGCAGATTGGTAGCACTTGTGAACTAATGCTAACTTACCTCAATCGTTCAGTAACTGAGTTATCTGTTTCGATGGTATAACTGATATACACCCAAACATTAATATTAAATTTGTTAGAAATTGAAACCTGAAAATTTCACAAATTTGTGAAGATACTTTGGCGACGGATCAATGTCTGTCAACAGTCTCTATAAAATGAAGTAAAGAAATCGATTCTTTCCGAGAGCATATCGATAACCGGTGAAAATTTATCTAAGACAACGCGATAATATGGTGTCTGTACATGGAAGAGGAGGGAAAGTATATTCTAGATCACATTTTGAATAAGTACCGAATTATAAATTGATTTTTGTCTCATGCTTAGCACTGTGTTTATGTTAATTTAAATTGGAGGAAAAGAAATTATCAGAAACCCTTCGATGTTGTTTTTCTCTCTCTCCCCTTCAGTTATTCAGTAATCTGTTTCTCAGTCATTCCCTGAAATTTGACCAGTTTGGATAAAAGTGACTAACACATAGTTCTCACGGTTGCTCAATGTTGATTTGCTGCAGTAAACGGTTGCTTTCTGCTAAGAATACTTTCACCAAATTTATTCGACTTAAGTTTAATATTTGTTTATTTGATGCCACAATATCGGTATGAAAAAAGAAATTGTTGTTATCTGGCATTTAGTCAAAGATTTATTATTACTAACTTTGATTTCACTCATGCAAAGCGGAAACTGACTATTTAGCCAAAGCACACTACAGTTAGCAACAATAGTCAAATATGAAATCAAGAGAATTGAGGCTTTCCTGGCGTGTCAACTGCATGAAAAAATCGTCGGTGCTTGCAACTGGAAAGTGTGTCCGTTTGATGGAACGATCTTAAATCGCATTAGATTGACGCGATCCCTCGGCGGAATGCCATAGAATTTTTTATACAAATGTGAAATAGTTGCTAAGGGATTGTGCATAAACTACGTGGCTTGGTCTAAGAGAGGGGAGGGGTTGGCGAGAAAGCTACACTGGGCTACGTGGGGGGATGGGGGGGGGAGGGGTTTCCAAGCAAGGCCACGTAGCATTTCTTTCATATTATTTGTCACGGTTAAAATGAGATACAGAACACAAGAACACACAGAATGATGTAAATATTTATTTCCGTCATTTAATTATCCCCGTATGTAATTTACGATAGTCTGACAAGAGAAAACAGTACAGTATGTCTTCTGGAATCAATATGGAAAAAGGCTACGTGCCACGGGGCGGGGGGGGGGGGGGGTAGAGACAAAAGCCACGTCGGGCTACGTGGGGGGGAGGGAGGGGGTTCACAGGAGGCCAAAATGGAGCTACGTGGTTTATGGACACTCCCTAAGAGCCATTACCCATTCACTGGTGTGTTTTAAGCTGTTTAGAATACGGTGCTAGAAAAGCGTAATTTTTATTGCTTCTAACAAATAATTTCCGATATTAGCATTCAAGAAGTTACTGCTACGTTATGAAGTCGTAGTAAGAATACATTATCACAATTTTAATAAACAGTGCCTGGAAAATTATGGAATTAAACTGTCCATTTCGTCCCAGTCCGTATCATTTGTACTAACCTCCTAGTGGTTCTACATAATTTCGCATCATTTAATTTCTTTGATTCTAGCTTCTAATTCGCTGAGCCGAAATTTAACGAATCTGAGAACTACCGACGTCTCATCAGTTGGTGTGTGATCTCGTAATGGCGGTGTGTATACATTTTTATGAATTTCAGAACAGTTTTTTTAGACAATGTTCGCTAAATAAAGATAGCCAAGTATTTTCGTACATCGTCAAATTCGAATCATACATCAATTTTAGCCAAAATATCGTTCATCCAGTCATTGCTTTGCTGGCGCGCTGTTTATAATAATCAATCAGTGTATGATTATCTTTGGACAAAGATGTTACTACTGCGCTACCCGAGTACTTAGAATCTATAGTGCTTTTAATATGCGGAGTATCACGGAAACCTAGAAGAAGGGCGTGGGAGGAAGCAAGTCTCCTCTTGCATCTGACAACGTCTCAACGTGTTTTCCGAATGATGCGTCAGCCTTGTCAGCAATGTCAGTGCCCTTATGACCCTACGTGGGCGATGGTCGTTACCATGGCAACGATCGTGACGCAAAAGTAAGTAGGCATGCGTGACCTGCTATAGCACGCACTGCAGCGAGAGGCATACGTCACAGATACTCTACTATTCACCTCTCCAATCTCTTCCTTTCAACTTTTTCTTCGTTGAGAACATGCGAATGTTAAACAGCCTCTACTAAGCAGCCTGAGGTGGAAAATTTGATAGTTATTGATATGTAAGAAATTTTGTTGCCGAAATTTTTCGCCTGTGTCCTCAATTTAATTTTATACCAAAAAAATTGTAACTATGCGTAAAAATTTGACTTCATTTACTGACATATCTTCCGATAATTCCAGAAGCCGTTTCTACTTCTTCTTCTATTCAGTTTCGGCCATCTAAAGACCACGAAGAGTAATCCTGTGCATTTATTTCGATGCTTCTTTTTTTGACTTCCAAAAGTTCTTCATCCTTCTCCTTTCTTCTGTTTTCCTGGAAACAGATGTTATTAGATTTCCTCTTCTTCTTCTCCTAGAAAACCTTGAAATTGCTTTATCTTCTATTATTCTTCTGTTATTCCGATTTCTATCATATATTTGTTTACTTATTGGATCTGCTTCTTATTGAAATGAAAATAATGTAGTTTCGTATGGCCTTACTATGTGGTGACAGAGCTTCACATTTCGCATCTGATGTGCAGGAATCTAAAGTTTAATGTGAAATCAAATCCACGGAATATTTTACACGTAACACAACGCAACGTTTTCGAAAGGGGCAAGTCAGTTCTCAGGCCAAGAAACTCGAAACAAGGACTCTGAGCTTTTAAAGCGGTAAAACTGAAAATAAACTGGATATGTGTTACTGATGTAAGATTTGCTAAACATTTTAATTCCAAATACAATCAATCCACTGTTCACAGGAATTAGCATTAAAGACACGTGAACAGTTCGTATAACAGAAGAAAACTGTTAAGGGTATTATTAAATTATCAGCTGAACGACGGCATATAGCATCAATCATTAGTTCGAAAATATTTCCCTGTTATTTCTGCCGCTTTTAACAGTTGTTATCGTTAATTATCCTCGGGACGCTGACGCGACGGAAATGTTCTAAAAAAATGAAAAGTTATTTTTTCGACATTTAATAAAAAGTCTGAAACTATTTGAAAGGCAATGCAGATGCATAAAATTAATTATATTTTTATTGCAGAAGAATCAAAATATGTTTCTGTAAGCTTTGAAGTATAAAAAAACTTATTAACTCCCCCAAAAGTATGTTATTCAGCTTAAAAGCTATATTAATTTCTTAATAAGGTTAATAATTAATAAAACAATTTGCAAAAGAGTGATTTTTTACATTGTTTGCCCTGCAGATTACTTTTAATATTGTAGAATTTATTTGAAAGACAATTTAAAAAAGAGCTTACAAAACATCTGGATAGCAGTGAATTAATCGAAAGATCTAAATTTTTCTTTAACGAAGGTGTCAATAAAAAATCTTAAGTTTTGTTTTCTCAGACAAGAAGCAGTAAAAGGCATTAAATTCCTTACAGTCACAACCTTTGATGTTGTTCAGGAGTTCAAAAGCATTGAATACAAAATTACTCTGGATAAGTTTGACATCCGTCAGGGCTACGGTCTAAAACATATCCTTGAAATAAATCTATAGTCCTACCTAAAGAACAAGAGAACAGTTGAGCAAATGAAATCAGACTTCGATGCCGACAGAAACGTCTTCTTAAGAAAATTAATTCATCTTGAATTAAAATGAAACCAACAGCTTGATAAGAAATTTTGAGTACACAAGCAATGGTTACTGTGAAAGAAAGAGGCATGTGGATCACTGACCAAAAAAAATTAATAAATAAAAAAAAATAAAAAAAAATAATATTTCGTAATTAAATACATTTCAGTCAACCATAAAAATGAAACAAACTGTAGGTAAATTGTCAAGTATTTTTACTTATGGCTTTACGCCTCGTCGACGTCGAGGTTATTAGAAGCGGGATGGGACTGGGGACAAGGAACTGGAAGGAATTCGGCCATGGCTCTCTTGAAGGAAGCATCCCAGCATTCGCCTGGAGTGATTTGGGAAACCATGGAAAACCGAAATCTGGATGCCCGGACGGGGATTCGAACGCCGTCCTCCAGAATGCGAGGCCAGAGCGTTAACCGCTCACCCACCACGCTCGGTTACATAAATTACCAAACGTAAATATTTTTCCTGTTTTTCCTGAGTGTACACGTAGATAATAATAATGGAGATACTAAACAACATAAAGTATTAGGAGATTTCGTAGCTGCGAAGATGTTTCCAAATGCTTTGAGAAAAAAAAGTGCATCTATTATGCTCGCACATTCTTCCAATGTTTAGACCGCTGTCCCGGGTTTTCTTCATGAGTCCAACCTCTTGCCGAATGTATTGGATACTGGCGTTGCATCATGCTGTTCTTATCTTCAAAGTGGAACAACGAGATGAAATCTGTCTTGCACCTCAATTTTTTTTATTGCTTTATGCCTCTTCAGAACCAAAGTCATTAAAGGTGGGAAAGAATTGGTGTCTAATAACCGTGGCCTTTTGAAGGAACCATCCCGGCATTCGCCTGGAATGGTTTATGGAAACCATGGAAAATCGAAACTTGAATGGATGGATGGGAATTTGACGGGCGTACTCTCGAAAACCAGCTGTTATATCTAGCCACGGTATCATTTATTTAATTAATACACATTCACTAGCTTGAATCAAGCCGTATTAACCATATGTATTCAAGCTGTTTGGTTCATTAAAAATATCAGTAGCCTCCTTCACTTTTCGTTCGAAATAACGCTTGGGCATTGTCGGACTTTTTAAATTTTCCCCAAAATTTGTTTGGTCTTTCTACAATGACTGATTTTTTTAGGCTGTAGCAAGCGGTCATGGCGGATGTGTTGTTGTAACCTAACGGAAAAACCATGTTCTGTAAATCTCACCGCAATCAAATGGAACTTCATCTATTCAACAGAACTGCAAAGGAGCTCCTTGACCCCTAACCATTCTCACGTTTTCCTTTATTACCGCATTAACATATGGGTGAGCAGTCTGATGGCTGTATTGATAAGGTTTCTAACTCGTGATCGGAAGGTCCACGGTTCGAATCCCTATCTCGACGAGGATTTTCATGGGCTCTTAACCCGACCTTCACCTCCAGCACAGCTTGCTGTGTAAGATGAAGTACGTCATAAAGCTTCTGTGGTTCTGATTCCACGTTAAGCTGAATGTCCCCTTTATCCGATAGGATTAGTGGGTTAATCTCTAATACGAGATTACGTATACTTACTTCTGGATGCGCAACTAACCTTCGGGTTGAATACCAAGCTACTTTTAGATAAGGGTAGAATATTAAATGTCGTTAGTATTCTACCGATTATCTCTTTGATTCCTTTCACATAAAGAAGTAAGGCTTTTTATTTACGATCATCATTTGACCAGTCTTTCTTAGATTTAATGATTATTGCTCGTGCTATCGTTTAAAAAAACATAACCTTTTAGTTTCAGTGGCTGACATAGAAGTTCTCTTTCCCTCGTTATGTGTTAATTGATATTCGGTTTCGTACTGGGTGAGGGTGACAACGATGCAGCTAAGCGTTGGGAGTATAATAGACGCAGCGTATGTATCAAAAAGCATTTGAAAGCAATATGTTGCAAGTTTTATCAAGAAGAAAAATTTGTTCCGCAGTATTCCTTCCAGAAATCAAACTTTTTGTCTTTGAGGCAGAAATCATTTATCACTTTAAACTGTATTATGGTATATATCAGCAATTTTTTCAAGAGCGCATAAATCGTTTAAAAAACCAAACCTACTGTGCAAATAATGTTCCAATTAAATTCCAAAGATGTATTTTGGGTACGAGTCTGCGGGTTTAAAAATGATAAAACAGCCCATTCATTCTCTACTTTCATTAAAAATACGGAATTATACAAAAGCGATTTCACAGATACACTGTAGCTATATTAATTGACATAATATCACAAAACTTTACAGTCATACAGAAAAATACAAAAAGTTTTTTTTTGCATATTACAACTGCTCTACAGTACCGGATCTAGAGGGGGAGGGGGGTAAACTGGTACAATTTCCCCAAGCGGCAACTTCAAGGAGGCAGTCAAATCGCGTTTGAAGGGCAGCTAATTTATGTGATGACGACAATGGGTGTGGCAAAATAATGTTCGAACGAGCGGTAATCTCACAGCTTTTGCAACTTCAAGGAGGCAGTCAAATCGCGTTTGAAGGGCAGCTAATTTATGTGATGACGACAATGGGTGTGGCAAAATAATGTTCGAACGAGCGGTAATCTCACAGCTTTTGCCTTGGCTCGGAAAATTCCTATATCCGTCACTGGTGCTATATATGTGTCTCCTTACTGATTCTTCAGATCTCAAATTGATAATCAATTTGTTACCACACTCGGTGGAACATATCCCTGTCAATCTGTATAAAAGCACTGTTGATGCCAGCTCCCAGTTCTGGTAGGTTTGTTGGAAGAGCGGTGTTGTGTCGGGAGAGCGTATGGGCCAAGATAGGAACTACGTTTCTCAGCGTTTGTCGCCATCTTGACTGACTGCTCACGTCTTCAATCACGTGGCAGAAATTTCAAGCGCGTCTACAAAAATGTTTGCATTTTTCTAAATTATATGGCTGTAAATTGTTGTGACAATATGTAAAATAATACAGCCACAGCAAATTTGTGAAATCGCTTCAATGATTATAAAGAACTCTGTATTCAAGGTACAAAAATTCCATACACTTCCTTCCGTGTTCACTGAATTCTCTTAAGATTAGTTCGATTAATGTAAAATATTCAATCTACAGGGTGTCCATAATGTCCTACTACTGTTACAATGAAACGTGACTCGTAAGCTATATGAGACAAGGACCTGTGGCTTTTACAATATGTCTAACAACTCTCAAAGTTTTCTTTACATAAATTGCTACTTACGCATGCTTTGCAGGCAAATGCGCATGCTGAATTAACTGTTTCCGTGCGGGCCTCAGTCGAAGACTACAGTGGGTATCTGTAGAGGATTTTTCTCTCTCATGAAGCCACTATCTTTGTGTGCGAAAAGTTTAACAGCCATAACGTTCGGAAGTAGGGCTCTGAAAATCCGCGCATCACACGAATACATGTTCGCGGTATTCCCAAAATCAAGGTGTGTTGTGCTCTTATGCACGACAGAGTAATCGGTCCATTTTTCTTTGCTGATAAAACGATTTAAGTGGAAATTTACTGCGACATGATTCATGAGTACCTTCTCCCTCAGGTGTTGGGTCTGAAGACAGCCATAATGTTCCAAGAAAACTATGTACCTGCCCACTAGTCCGGTGATGTTAGAAACCATTTGAATAGACATTTCTCTGGGAGATGGATTGGCCGTGATGGGCCAATCACCTGCCCTCCGCACTCCTCTAAATCTCACACCCTTGGTTTTTTTCTTTTTTTTCTTTTTGGGGGTATGTTAAGGACTGTGTGTACGAAACCCCTTGCCAGACTTCTTAGACGGAGTGTTGCGGTTGTGTAAATTGTTGATGTCGCTATACTGCAGCGTTTGTGGTTGGAGCTGGAATATCGTCTCGACATACAAAGGTGTACAGGTGGACGTGGAAAGAAAGTTAAAAAAAAAAAAAAAAAAAAACTTTGAGAAATGTCGAACATGGCACAAAACCCGCTGGTCTCTCTCTGATAGGTTCCCAAACTGGGGCGCGTCCCCCAAGTTACGGTGAGGTGGAGGGGGAGGGGGAGATGCGAGGTATCTTCGCCGCCCGTGTGGACGTTACCCTAGCTCTACACTGTCTGACGTACTACTCGTATGTCTCCTTCACCGCCTCTTAGAGCCGAAAACATTTTGTTCTAACAACACATACTTAACAAGTTGCCTCTGTTACGTCACTGTTAGTTCTGAGGAATTGGACGTCAAAAACGTAAAATATCAACATATCTCTGTAATTAATCCATGTAATACATATTTTAGGAGCAAGATTTGGAAATAAAAAAAAAAAATATGCTGCTGCCAAATACGATTGTAATAAAATGGATAAATAAATGTCTTGGGTGAAGTATTGCACAGCGTATCCCAGCAAATCAAAGCAAGCGCTGATATTATATTTACCTTTTTGAAGCACTTGTTTGTGCGAAAAAGTTTTCAGCTCTTGTTGCAGTATCGAAGCAAACTCGGTATTGCCAATTGTTTACGTTGTGCACTGTCTAATAATAGGGAAGCTTGTAAAAACAAATGCTAGTTCATCTTTCCCACTGATTTATTGTCTCCTTGCTACTGCTTTTCAGTAAATTTAAAGTTTGTAACTTAAAAAAAAAAAAAAAAAAAAAAAAAAAAAAAAAAAAAAAAAACAGAAAATTTTTAAGTTTGTTATTTTATAATCAACTAGCCGCTACCCTAGACTTCGTACTCGTCGGCTTAGAAATTTATTACGAGAATTGGATTTAGAAAGCTGTAGGTTACGTACAGTGTGTCCGAGATAGCATGGAGGCAGGATGATATGATGAGGGTGCCATTCTGCCATTGATCCTGTCTCACGAGAAACACAAAAACTGACTGCGAGAGGAACGGAACCTGAGCGATCGATATAACATTACAGAAACTTACAAACCCCATCCATCTCTCTAGCACCGCTCAATTAGTTTTCAAAATTTCATGAAAAATATGTTATTCATCCGATAATCAGTATCCTATGTCCTTCCTAATAATACATAGTACTTCCTTCTCAAATTTCCTCAAAATATGTTCAGGTCTTTAGTACTGAAAATGCAACAAGCAGATAGAGTTACTTTTGCATTTATAATATTAGTGTAGATAAAGTAATATACACGATTTCATACTTGCTTTTTACGTTTTAATAATGAAACTGTGACGGGGATAGGGCCTGGGAATTTCTCTTTTGACGGAAAAAGGGTATGGTAAGAAAACCTTTTGGAACCTTTGCTACATCTCATACAGTTTATGATACATGTTTCATTGCGACGGTAATAGGACTTGGTGGGCACCTCGTATTTCAATGTGTTTGTGTTACTACTGTTAACTGTTGCATCACATTCCGTATTAAAATAGCTTTCTTTTAGTGCTTAGTTCGTACCCTTAGGCTGTTGGTTTTTTCACTTCAGTCATATGCTGTCTAAGTTACGTTTGTCAGACAAACAGGAGGAATTTATAACAAGCTTGGTATGAATGTAAACAGTTTGAGGTAACGAAGCCGAGGTACCACGCAGAGGAAGCTTGTTAACAATTCGAGCGCAAATTGTGTTAGTCTGGCGGCGTTCGTTTGAAGAAGCTGGCGGGTACCCGCGAGTCTCCCTCTCCCGCAGGTTTGCCAACCTGCCGGCGCGCAGGGTAATTAGACGCCGCCCTCGGCCAGGTGTTGCGAAAACATGGCGACCGCCGACAAGAGACGAGCGTAATCCGCGCAAAGTTCATAATACTCGCCGCGGGGCTTAAATTAAATGCAAATGGCCGCCACAGCCTTGCGCTTCGCCTCGCTCGGACGAGAAAAAGACGACGGCCATCATTTTCGGAATGAGAGTAGAACAAAATATTCGAAATTAGGGCTGGCATCCGTGACTGTAGTGTATGATTGAATTTTTTTTATTTCTTATCTTTTCAGCTTATCCGCACAAACAAACACGTACTATATGACATCTTTTTTACTATATTATTTAATTCAATTTACGTTGAATTTCCAGAAACAGAAGAAGAATATTTCATTTCGTTATTTGAATATGTTGTACCCACTGAGCATTTCAAAGTAGTAAATTTGCTGGTACAAATTGTGCGTGTCTTCTGTTGTTCTTTGCGGTTTGAATTTTACACAGTAGCATAATTTTTATCAACCAGAATATATATATCAGTATTATATTTAAGTAACGAAAATATACTGTTACTGTATATATAAACATTAGAACCGGCGATGGGTTTTGCTGTCCCCCATCCGACGCGTCCCCAGGTGGCGGGTAGGGGAACACTCTGCAAATATGCAGGGTAGGTGGGAAATAAAATACCACCCGTGGACCAAAACAGCACCAAAGCCTTCCATCTGGCTATCCTCTGGAACTCAACAATCCAGTTCTAACACCTGTATACTCAACTTCAAATAATCATGATGGAACGACAAGGAAATAACCTACTACCCCAGGCACCAGTCAATGTGCTGGACTTTCCTGGTCATCAGATTCTGGGGGACCAGGAGCATCATGAAAAGACGGATCGGAACCTCTACGTATGCATTACATCGGCACACTCAATGCAAATTACCCTTGTAAAAGTGGATAAACTTAAACAACTCACAAACACACTACAACAATTTCGCATCAAGATCCTCGCAATACGGGAGACGCGATTCACAAACTAGAGTCATTTCAACACGGAAAATTATAGGAGTTATAAGGGAAAACCTGCAGTAAGAAGAGGAACACCAACAATGTTTGGTACAGCATTTTCTGTCCACAAATTAGTTATGGATAACATCATAGACTTCAACTCGGTATCAGAAGGCATCTCCATGCTCTCTTTCAAATCAGGAACAAAAGATACACCATAATCAATGCTCACACACCCACAAATTATCAAAACAGAAAGAAGCCGCAAGAAGTTGAAAAGTTTTGGGAAGATATGGAGGAAGCTACCAACAAAATACCTGAAAGACATATAAAAATTCTACTAGGGTACTTCAATGTACAGTTAGGCAAAGAGAAAAAATACAAATTACAGGCCCCTACACAGCACATAATCGTACAAACAAAAATGGAGAACAACTTATAAATTACTGTCAGAACTTTGACCTAAAAATAATGTCAACGTAATTTCAAACATCCAGACCCAAACTTACGACTTGGATCTCACCCAACTATTTATTTGGAGAATTTCAGATAGACCACGTAGCCATATCAAATAAAAGCAGAAGAGAAATTTTAAATATGAGAACGCGTAAAGGATTCTTTGAATCAGATCATCCCTTGTTCCAAGTAAAGATTAGGCCAATCCCAAGAAATAGGAAAGCAACAAAGAAGACTGTAACCAGCAGAACAGACCCAGATTATTTGAAGTAAAACAGATAAAACGTCATGAAAGAAACTAATCAAAATGTAACAGAAAATTGGAAAGATCTCACAAAAGCAGTCCAAAAGGCAATGGGTTGGGGACAACCTCCTAGAAAATACAGACATAGATGGTGGAACATGAAGTGTGACGAGGTTATTGAACGAAGGATTTAGGCATAGACTAAATTCAATAGTAACAGAACAACAGAAACATGGCAGCAATTTCACACAATCCAGAAACAAATCTCAAAAGAAATTAGAAAAAAAACTTTCATTCGACAGAAAAAGGATACAAAAGATTGAGGAAGACTTCAAAAGAAATAATTCAAGAAATTTTTATAGAACTTTCAAAGAAAATATTACAGGTTACCAACCTCCAAACCTTTGTTTCAAAAGGCCAGATGGGTCCCTTGAAATGAGTACCAAAGCAAACTGCAAAATTTTAGCACAATACTTTGAAAATCTCCTCAACTGCGAGAAACCGAGGGGAAAATTAAACGTAACTAAAACTACACCAAATCCGTACTCTACACCACCCACACTCGAAGAGATAAAGGAGATCATAAAACAACTGAAAAAACAATAGAGCACCGGGAGAAGATGGCTTTATTGCCGAGTTCTGGAAGCTTTGAAACGAAAATCTCACAAAGAAAATTCATAAAATTATCACAGATATTTGGGTCACAGAGAAAATCCCACAAGAATGGAGATGTGCACTAATACATCCCTTACATAGAAAGGGTGACAAGACGGATCCCAACAATTACAGAGGTATCTCATTGCTGCCAGTAATTTGTAAAATCCTCTCCAAACCCCTACTGAACAGGCTAGAACCTATGGTAGATCCACAAATAGGTGAATACCAGGCTTGCTTTAGAAAAGGAAGATCATGCATCGAACAAATCTGGAATCTGGGAACACTCCCGAAGATAAGACAAACAAACAATACCGTAGTGACATTTGTGGATTTCAAGAAAGCATATGACTATATAGACAGGCAAACACTCTTTGACATAATGAAAGAATATGGCATAGACAAGAAGACAAGGGCTCTGATACAATAAACACTCTCTGATACAACGTCTAAAGTGAAATTTATGGAAGAAACATCAGAACCATTCAAAATTTGCACGGGCGTCAGGCAAGGAGATGGATTATCACCGATTTTATTCAACATGGTATTGGACAAAGTTATAAAACAATGGGAAAAACAGGTCAATGGAGTACAGCTAGGATGAACACGATATATCAAAACAATCATAAGATGCCTGGCATTTGCGGATGACCGGGAAATTCTCAGCAACAATAGACAGGAACCACAAGACGCATTGGAAATTGGAACAGCTACTTCAAATTTCCGCCAAAACAGGGCTACAAATTTCGTATGAAAAAACGCAGTACATGGAGAAACAAAACAACAACGTACAAACAATACACACAAAATTTGAAAACATAAAAAGAGTCGAGAAATTCAAATATCTAGGGGAATACATTCAAGTAGGAGGATCTAACAAGCTATCTAATTCGGAAAGTTCAGAAAAACTTCAGAAGGCTTACAGACTCACATGGTCATATAAAAACAAATGAAATATATCAAGACAGGCCAAACTCAGACATCACAAAACAGTGGTACTGCCAGAAGCATTATATGCATCAGAAACAACCACGATTGGGGCTTCAGGCATCACGGAAGCGGAAAAAGTTGAGTGCAAAATCCTTAGAAATTTATTTGGAGCAATATATAAAGACGGCATATGGATGAAAAGACCAACGAAAGAACTATACGAACATGCAGATAGATTTACAGACATGGTCAGAAGACGTAGATTACAATTCTATGGACATTTACAGCGAATGAACAGCACTAGACTCACAAAGAGGATCTTTGATGTGGTAAACGGTTCGTTCAGGAAAGCCAATTGGTTCCAGGAAATAGAAGAGGACTTGAATCATGCAGGATCAGCAAGCAAATGACAGGGGAAAGGGACAATTCAGGAACAAAATTATGAACACAAAATTTAAAATACATAAGAAAACAGGAACAAAATGGACTGAACAAAGGAAACAGGAACACAGTGAGCGTATGAAGAGTTTTCGGGAAGAGAAGAGGAAGAAGACAAATACAAACAAAAACTGAATAATCATGAATAATTTGAGTTTAAACACTGTCCTCAAGGGCAATAATGATTAATAATAATAACCATTAGAAATTTAACTAATACCGCTACTCAAACCCTTTAATGACCCATCTTGCGGCTCTCTTCATTCTTTAGGATATATTTTTATTCTAATTCTTAGTACATTACCACATTTGGTAATTAAACATTTTTCCTTATTTTTACATCCCGTTGTTTGGATAAATTTGCTTGGTCTTTTACTGATATCAGCGGGGGACCAATAAATAACTCACATTTGGAGGACGCAGGGTTAAATCTTCGTCCGGGTTTTCCATGGTTTCCCGAAATCACGCCACTCTAATGCTGAGATGGTTCCTTCAAAAGGTCAAGGCCGAATTCCTTCTTGTTCCTCGTCTCTAGTTCTTTCCCGCATCTAGTAATTTTGATAATAAAAAAGATTTCCCGCGTTAATTGACATGATTGTTGCAACAAAAAACAAAAATAATAGTTGCTGTCAAAAATAATTGTACTAAGTTTAATCCTCTAATAAATTCGTCTAAGCTTTAAAACCAGGCATTCAAATATGCGCGGTAAATTTGGTTCCTAATAAAATAAACATGTTCTGTTCAACATAATAGCTCAGTTTTTACCTTGTTATGATAGCACTTCGAAAAACGCCGAAAAATGTCATACGATAGTGTTTCCAGTCTAAAGAACAAGCTTAGAAAATTCTATCAGCTGTTTAGTCAGATTAGATTTTAAATTGTTTCTGTGAAGCAGAATTCATGTGTTTTATGTATTTCAATTCAATGTGGATGTGTTGGCAATACCCTGTTCTTATGGTTTTGTGCCTATTCGAATTAGAGGCGGGAAAGACTGGGGGGGGGGGGGGTTGGGGGGGTTGGGCGGGAGGGGGGGGGGAGTTGGGGGAGTTGGGGGGGGGAGTTGGGGGGGAGTTGGGGGGATCAAATAACGGGAAGGAATTCTGCCATGGCCTTTTAAAATCCCGGAATTCTGCTAGAGTGTTTTCGGGAAACCATGGAAAACTGAAACCTGAATGGCCGAATGGGGATTCAATGCTGCGTGCGCTCGAATGCGAGTCTAAATCCATGTGCAGCCGACGGAGTTTGCAGATCCTTGGTTTGAGCTCATGTTGGTTACATGAAGCTCCCAGCCTGGTTGTGGAGTGTTCGGCAATATAGTACGCGGGAGAGATTTAGGCCGGTGCTGCTGGCGGTGTATTAAAGCCCTCTATTGTCGCAGGCCTCACAATGCTGCAAAGCCCATTGACCGCTCGCCATGTAGCAGCGCCTGACACGCGCACCACGCTACACTGAGCCGAGTAACTGGTTGCAGAAACATCAGGCGCATTTACACGCTTTCATTTCGGTTTTAAGAGAATTCCTCATCTCAGTTCATAAAACTGATAACTACGGAATTAACGACCATTATTTACATTATGATACCCATCATTTCCTTTCAATTATATTCATTCTTGTGAATGAGCGCGAATGGAGGGATGTTTCATTAAAAATCCATGCCGAATTCCTTTCCCGCCTCTAATGACCTAGACGTCGGCGAGGTATAAAGCCATAATTAAAAAAAAATTTCTTTTGATTGATTGAGCTATAATACCCAGGGACTCAGGGACAGGAAATTGTCCTAAAACCGAGCTTGTTGGATGAACGGTAACGCCATGACCTCGCATTCTGTTGGACGCGGGTTCGAATCCCCATCCAGTCATCCCGAAATCAAACAGTTAATGCCGAGCTGGTTCCTTCAAAAAATCCATGACCGAATTACTTCCTATTCCTTGCAACCTCTGTTCCCGCCTCCAATGACCTCGACGTTGGGGGTTCGAATCCCCGTCCGGGCATTCAGATTTGGGTTTTCCGTGGTTTCCCCAAATCATTCCAGGCGAATGCCGGGATGCTTCCTTCAAAAAGACCACGACAGAATTCCTTCCCGTTCCTTGCCCCCCACAGTCCCATCCCGCCTCTTGTGACCTTACCCGTCGACGAGGCGTATAGCCAAAAAATAAAAATAAAAAAAAGCTGTATGTTGGCAGGCCGTAATCCATTAAAAAATTGCAAAAGGTTGTCCTAAATAGAGTTACCCTTCTGCAGCAGCCTCAGTGATAATTTACTGTGTTGATTCTCCCTTGACTTTCGCAGTAGGGAAGTATTTGTGATTATTAATATTTGCGTGGAAGACTGTAAGGTGTGTTTGTTGCTTGTGTTGTGGGTGAGTTATAAAAGAAGAGGGATAGCGAAACCAAGTGGCGGTCTATTCAGGCCTGTTCTTTCGAAATACACCCAGCCACAGAACAGTTTCACGTTCCCATAGGGCACATGAATCACCAAATTACCATCGAAAGTGTCGTATGCTCTAACTACACTCGTGGCGGAGATGTTTGGGACTTAGCCCAGGCATTCAGTACAGAATTTGGAGATTAGGAATCGTGCGCCATCACATCTACTACCCTCCTGACCAGGTCCTGAATGGTGAAAATTTCTGCCACCACCGAGGAACGAACCAGCTAACTCCGTGGCAGAATTACGGTGCCACAACAATCTGAAAGAACGGGATGGACTAATTTATTACAACTGCTTGTAAATAGACATATTTCGAAAATGGCCAAGACCAGTAACTTTTTGAGACTGGTGCAATATCATTATAATTAGGGTTTGGATCTTTATGACAAGTCATACTTTTTTCCCTGTCGTCTTTTTGAGCATATAAATACATATTCAACCCATTTTCCTAGTTTTGGTCACATTGTGATAATTTTTGTGGCCATCGAAAATGAAAAGAAATTAAGATAATTATTCACAGAACTGTATCCCTATTATAGGAGGAAGGAACGTAACTAATTGTCATTTCATTGGTCAGAATTTACTAGTCAAGAATTAAACTTATACATCATTGTCACTCTCTAAACGTTAATATTCCGCCCGCCTTTTAATCTCGACAATGCAGTCGACCTTTGTCGATGCACGTCAGTCAATGTCTCACTGTCGCCAATACTTTTGAAAATAATCCTTATTCATCGTCAAATCTGCAGTGGAGTACCGCCATGCCGAAAACAAAATTTTCTGAAAGTGCAAAGTTGTGGAGTTACGTAAAGGAATTTGGAGAGGAGTATTTTAGTACAGACGAAGATTTCTTTCCTGCAAATTATGTAAAATTAAAGTGACTTCAACAAAACGATTTCAAATTTAATTTCGCAAAGGTGCAGTGAGTGCACGGAAACAAATAATGTGGTCTACATGAAAGCAACACTACTACATAAAATAAAGTATGTTTTGACGTTTATAAAACTTAAATGTTTGGTCACATTTTGTCATTTTTAGGTCATATTTCCACATTTTTAAGGTCATATTTGCAACGATATTTCTCTATTTTTTGGTCATAAATATCCGAACCCTAATTATTATTATTTAACCAAATTTTGTAGGATCATGTGGAGGTTTCTCGCATGCCAAATGCCAGATCTTTTACTGTCTATCCACCCACTTATTTTCTTCCAATCAACTCGTCTGATGATATATATTAACTTTTTTCCATTCTTTTCTAGGTCTTTCCATTGTTGGCCATATCCATATGCTTCTGGATCATCACTCCAGTGACATATCTCTGACATGTCCATTATATATAAGCCGACTCGTTCTCTATTTCTTTATGTACAGTCAATTTACGTTTATTCGTCTATTTATTACTTATTAGGTGCAAATCCGTGATCTTGTTTTGGGAGTGTTCACGGGTCTAGAATAGTTTCCAGTTGGCAGACAGGTTCAGGTAGGTAAATGCCTAGACTTTCCACGTCTGGGGACTTTTTAATTGTCAGGGGAAATGCCAACAATACAGCGGACTGCTTCCTTTCCATATGAAAAGCAAGGTCATCACCTCTTTCGGATGTGTGGAGTTGTTCGTAAAATAAACACAATCTCAACCTCGGCAGACTCACTCAAAACTTTCACCAATAATCAAGTTGGACAAAGATGACCTGACGTGGGTGAAACACGAACTGACTGGCACGAACGTCAATAGGGAAGTGATGCGCCCTGCCGGTGGCTAGCTCCGGTGGCACCGTCTATTAATTACGTGAGGTGCTTTTTCGTAAATGTGGGCACAGTATGTCGTTGTTGACGGGGAAGCCTCTTCTAAGCTAGATGTTACTTCAGGCGTTCCTGTAGGAAGTATAACAGGACCACTTCTTTTGCTAATTTTTATAAACGATCTGGGTGACAACGTTAATTGCAGGATGCGATTGTTTGCTGATGAAGCACTTATCTGTAGGGAAGTGAGGTGGTCTGACGATTACCTGGCAATTCAGTGCGATCTGTATGTTATTTCGTAATGGTGCCATAAATGGCAGCTTACACTTAACTGCAAAAAGTGCAACGCAATGCAAATAAGTAATAAAAAAACCGTTTGCTCACGAGTACAAAGTTAACAATTCAGTTAGTTGTTGACGCGGTGGATTCCCTGAAGTATCTAGGCGTAACAGTACAAAGCAACATGAAATCGGACTTGCATATAACTTCCGTCATAGGCAAAGCTAATTCTAAACTGTGATTCGTAGTTCGTATTTTGAGAAGTTGTAATTGTCATACAAAGGTAATAGCGTAAGAAACACTAGTGCGTCCGAATTTGGATTACTGCTGTGGAATTTGGGATCCGTATCGCAAGGGATTGATTGACACGTTAGAGAAAGTATACACCGAGCGTGGTGGTGTAACGGTTAGCATTCTGGAGGACGGCGGTTCGAATCCCCGTCCGGGCATTCATATTTGGGTTTTCCATTGTTTTCCAAATCACTCCAGGCAAATGCCGGGATGCTTCCTTTAAAAGGCCATGGCCGAATTCCTTCCTATTCCTTGCCCCCCCCCCCCCCCCATCCTTTCCCGTCTCTAAAGACCTCGCTGTTAAGAGACGTTAAGCAATTTAAAAAAAAAGAGAAAGTACACATGAGAGCCGTTCGATTCGTGGCTGCTAGTTACTGTCCTTACGTAAGTGTCACAGAGCTGATACGTGGATTGGGCTGAGATTGTTTGACGGACAGACGATGTTTTCGTTTGAATTTGTTGGAGAATATGCGAAAATTTTTATTTTACGAGTGCAACGAAATACTTCTTCTGCCAACCTGTTTAGCTCGCAATGACAAGAGGGATAAGATACGAGAAATAAGATGCCGTACTGATTCATTTATGTATTCCTTCTTTCCTCGTTCTGTTCAGGATTGGAATGCACAGAATTAGGATTGGTGCTTAGCACCCTCTGCCACCCACAATTTTTGTGAATTGCAGAGTATAAATGTAGACCCCTCACCCTCTCCCCCCCCCCCCATTTGGTGATGTTTGGTGAGATCTGGTGCGACCTCCACCCCTCCCTCCTACGTGAGATAGACCTTGAAGTGCACACGCTAATTGCGACATCAAAAATATGTAATTAATTTTATTTATTATAAATCATCAATTAATATTTATTATGAGGGATGTGAATTATTGTCAAAGGCACCATTTGAAATTACTATTTATTAGATCACGTACATGGATTGCATTAATTAGTCTGACGTGATTAAGAAATGTGATTTGGATAGCATGAATTGACTTGTTCATCAGGGTCGTTTGCTGGGCTATGGACGCGGTAGGTGAACGCACTCAATACACACGTTCGTTGGTTACACAATACCGTGAAGTTGGCAGCTGTAGGTAGGTCCGTGGAGGCGCTTCTTGCTGCGGGACTGCGCGAAGTCAGTCAGCTCCACTCGAGGTCGGCGTTGTGTTCGACGCCCGATCGACGCTGTCTGGAGTAGCTGCACCAAGTAACTTGGATGAGAAATGGTCGACGCGGTCTGGCGGCGAACCTGGTCCTTGGAGAGCTCTTCCAGCAGGAGCGCGAACTCACACTCACACTCGCGTATTTTTGCCCGTCCGTCCGTGCGTACAGCCACGAGGTACACCTCCCTGTGTCCTCTCCACGAGTCCCCACGCCACCCTTCCGCCTAGCGGTCCAACGGATTATGAGAAAAGCGAGGGGAGCCACATTCCTTTGCTGACAGCTACCTGTCCTGTCTGGCTCCTAGCAAACTTACGTGGCTGCAACATCACACGGCTGTAATGTGTCATTACAACCTCTTAGTTTTGGAGAGGGAGATTTCCCTCAGCCCCACCTCCTTTGGTGAGGTTTCGCCGGAACCCCCCCCCCTCCCATATTAGCTCACGTAATTAATGGACGACCCCTGATGTAAGTTCTGAGTAAAGGTGAGGTCCCTGCAGAACACTATAATCCCCTTTAATGAGGCTCGTTAATTAAAGTACCGAACACGGGGATCTTCCTCTATGTCTCGAAAACAGTTTTTGTCCATCTTTCATCTTTTCTCGCAGCAACACAGCAGGGCACTTTAAGGAAACAATTTTCTTCAAGATATCTCCCACGTTTGTAACTGATATGATTTTTATATCATAATTTACTTGCTTTCGCAGTTGAAATTTCGTGTTTCGTTGGTTTAGTCGGGCGTTGAGCAGCGTTGTGTCAATATGAAATTACGGTAACGTTTAACCCGAATACTCCGGGCATCTTCTAGGCTGAAATTAGATTCACTCAAGAAAACATACAATAATAACAGCATCCATGATTCAAGCTACAAACGTAATATCTCAAGTATGTTTCTGCCTTTTTTTTAAAAAATTATTATTATTATTATTATTTGGCAGCCGCAGACATAAAACATTCACTCACAAGTGAATTCAATATCAACACTACGCAGATCAAGTTAACGAACAAGGTTGCTCTTTTCTTGTCTCCATAAAATGTGTATAAAAGTGTAAAGATCTGTGGAGATCAAACTTTCTCAGCTTCTTACTGTTATATTAATTTCCGTAGATAAATTATTTTAACTATTGGCTGTGTAATACGATCACTGAGATTAGATGATCATACGGTTTATATCTCGTATGAGCTAATCGAACTTAAACATTCTGTCGGTGTGGCAAAGATAAACTGAAAATGCAGACTGGTGCGGCGGGGTGATACGTAGTTTGAAAGAGTTGCCCGCGACCGCAGTGGTACAGCATGGACGGGCGGACCCCGCCAATTACGAGTTTGACAGTTTGATCCGCGGTGATACATGCGCCTCATATTTCTTTCTGCCGACCAAGACGGCTCCAGATGGCACTCAATATATGTGTCGCGACGGGGAATGCAAACAAGTCTGCCCTCCAGCTAAGTCTCTCAAACAACAGTGCTCAGCCACAAGCTGGGAAGAGGAAATAAAAAATATTTAGTAACTTATCAACATTACATTTACAATATTTATCATTTAAAACAAAAACAAAAATCTCGTGAGGTACGAGTTAATATCACTTGTTGAGGTTCCGGAAAATGGATCCTGTATGAATCCGACGTCACTAAAAAGAAACTGTAAAACGTTTTAAGAATATCCAGTAACCAGTCATTTTTAAAGCGAGTTCAAAATTTGTTCATAAAACTGTGTTCCAAACGGCTTATTTAAATTAAATGCAACAAACAACGGCTAAACAGTTTATCGTGAGCCAGAAAATATTTCAAAAGTTGCAGAAAAAAATATTTTCATTACATATTTATCTCTCCCATTCGTGAAATTCTAATCGAGCTACATATACGATTCATTGTCGAGAAGAGCGGTTTAGCAGCTTAGTGAAGAGAATGGAAACATAATATGTAGTTGTTAAGCCGCTTGTTCTCAAAATGTTTAAGAGTTCTCCAGGACTTTCTGTGGTTCGGATTCTACATTAAACTGCAGAGATGGCATGGGAGGCAAATCAAAACTCTTTCATCAGGTCGCAAGACGACGAGAATTTACTGTATTGTCGATAAAAACCATCTGCTGAAATAACAGATTTGATATAATCATTCATTTGTTATTTTGTGAACACTGTAAACTTCAGAAAGAGGCCTATAGTTTTTTTTAATCTCTAGAAAGCTGCATATCACTGTAATGTTGAAATTAATTTCGAATCAATAGTTTCGGAAATAAAGAGAGGACTAAGATTATTGATGGCTTTTCGTCAAAACTAGTGCTAGTCGAATAAAAAGAAATATTCAGACTCTTTTTTGAGATTCGGTGAGTTACCATTTTGATGCCAACGAAAAATATCTGACAAAATCTTTCGTTAATCTTCCGTCTAAACTTCATCCTATTATGTTTCCAAATTTTATGTTATAATAATATCAAGGTTAGTGAGAATTACAGTAATGTTTAGTTACAAATTTATAGGATGAAAGATTTAGAAATAATGAGTGTATTATGGAAGGACAGACAGACAAGTAATTCCATTTTATTCAGTCGATTCATTTTCTTCCAGTCGAATGTCGGTAACAATCTTGGCAGTCTTGTCTCTGTTTCGTTGTGGCTTGTCCTGGAGATCCAGGTTTTCAGATTTTTTAATCAGGATATTCTTCTGCTATCTGCACTTCCTTTCTCCTGGTATTTTTCCTCTAAAATGTACTGTAGGAGTTGGTAACGGGTATTATTATGAGGGTGATGTGACCAAGGTACTGTAGCTTACCCTGGGCAACATAATCCTAAAGGCAGATTCTTCCACCACCAGGACATGGGTATAGCACCACCTGACATTCGTAGGAAAACAGCTGCAGAGAGGGAGAAGAGGAAACTGGAAACAGACCCCAGACACCCTTTGTTTGGACACAAACCTCAACCCACAAGGCTGAAGTCAAGAAAGAGCTTCGTAACTCCAGCCATAACATCTTCTCCTGAAGCACGCCGTCTAGGACTACGGCGAAATTCGTTACCTGAAGAACAGTGGAGGAACATCAAAGAGGCACCGGCTGCGGGGTGTAACCAGCCATACGCTATATGGTAAGCTCTAAACAGATTAAGAACTGAAGTGTCCCGATGTAGATATAATATTAAAAAATGGGGTTACGCTACTGACAACGATCTATGTGAATGTGGTGAGCTTCAGAACCCACAACATCTTCTGATTTGCAGGAATCTCCCTGAATCCTGCACTATCGACGACATTTTTAGGGGAAACGAGAATGCCATCAAGATTGCGGAATTCTGGTCACATTCCATTTAATTGTGTTCTACGGTTTAATATTAATTAATTAATTTTTTTTCAACTTGTAATGTTATGTCCTGGACACGAGAAATAAATAAATAAATAGTGGTCAATATTTCTACATCTTTTTTTGATTTTTCGAAGCAATTTAGTCTATACGGAACCCTAAAAACTGTAAGAATGGAAAGTTTATCGGCGTATAATTTCATAGAAACTTCACGGGTTCACCGCCGAAAGCTACGCAACGTTTCGGCTACTTGTTCTGTAGTCGTCTTCAGATAATGACGATTGTGCGGATCGACAGCCAGCCAGCTGCAATACTTTGCCAGCTGTAGCTGGCTGGTTACTGTCACAAATATGTTGTTTGGAGATTAAACTGGAGTTTGACTTTATCTCAACACGGTGTTATCAAAGACAGCTTAAATGAAATTGAAAATAAAGCATCGTCATGCGCGCTACAAACATAAGGAAAGTACTTGCCTATGAGTATAAAGTACGCTACTCAATCCTTTGTAAGGTTCATTGACTCTATTACTCTGGAGTAACAATCAATATTAATGACTTGATCATAGCGTCCCTAATGCAGAAGTCAATGCAGACTAGCAAAAGCCCGTGACGTTACTACAAAATCGGGTTATGATCGTTATTTAACAACTATTCTACTTAGTTAAGCAGCTTCGAAGAACACTGAAACAAAAGTACGTATTTCGTTTAAAATAACGTATTAATTATTAGTTGCTTTTTGTTTATTATATTCAATCAATGCAGACGATTTCATTATATTTACTAAAATATTGGCAACATTGACTGAAGTTTTCTTTTACGAACGGGGACTTCCCGAAGATGCTACGTTGCGCGAGAAGGAATTCCCGTTCCCCGTTGTTTGGTTTGATATTCGCTATTTGAACTAGTGCTGCCAGCCCTCCGAATTTATCTGTAGCCCTACGGATCTTTTAAAAAAAATTAGGAATTTTAAATTTATCTAATGATTTTTGCCTCTTTTTATTACCTGTTGTGCTTTCCTTATATTCGTATACTAATTAAACTCTCAGCGTATAGTGATACTGAGTCATTAAATTGTCAGTAATTATGAATCGTTTCCTTGCAACCGTTGGCGTAAACCAACGATTGAAAAAGAAATAATGCTCCTATTTTGTATGATAATAGATTTAAATTCAAACTTAAAAGACCGCAATAGAAAATTATCGGCGCAGTTTTTTTTATGCACAGTGTGTACTTTGCTCTTAATTTAAAATTGCAATCTCAAAAATTTTTGCGTACAATACAAGAAAAACCAGTAAAAGAAAATGTAACTATTTCTGAAGTTATGGATCTAGAGGAGACAGAAGAAGAAACAAAAAATTCCGACACCGACCGAACTAGTGTTGGTAGTGCTGATACTAGTGAGTGTGGTACTGACATAGAGGATGAATAAAATTTTGTTACCTATATAGATACATTTATGAATCATTATGTAAGACATTATATGATTCAGTAAGATTTCAAACACACATGTAAAATTTAAGTTCCGTAAATAAAACTGTAATTTATCAAATACATTGATTTCTAAAAAAAAAAAAAAAAAAAAAAACAAGGGTTTTAAGTTTTTTCATGTTTGTTTTCACAAAGCTGAAAAAAAAACATTTTTTTTTCAATTTGCAACAGCATTCCGTTCCAAGATTTGTACATTGTACCAAAAATAAAGTATTTCATCATAGCTTATGGTTAGGATAAAGTATACTGACAAAAAATAAATTATGATAATATTATCAAGAATTATTGGCAATCTTAAGTGTGGCTGTAATAATTACTTGCCTATAATTAGAGGTATATATAATTAATTGAATAAAAGTTAAATTTATTGGGGTGAATCAGAATGTAATTTCTTGGGAGCAGGAGATGACAACACGGTAACCAAAGGATACTGTTTTTGATTTGCAGTTAATTATTACTGTAATTAATAATCTCGTCAATACTGAATTTTATGAGAAGATAAATTTTTACTCCTGGACATATTATACAACTATAATCGATTATTACATTACCTAAGTAATGGACTGAGTGTAGACTAATTCAATAGCAATTAGAGAAAAATTATGATGCGTGCAAAAGTAAAAAGTCACCCTCCCCCCATTCAGTCAGGACGAATGGGCGAAGCCTATTATACTGACGCTCGTAAATATCAAGCTTTAAATCTTCCTGACATAAGTCAACGTACAGTGTAATTCTCAATAACATTGCGTCGAGGTTTTATTTAATTGAATCGGCCGCCAAGTGGGAATTATTCCACGCTAGAAGTGATTAACTTTTTCAACTGTAATTTATTTATTTATTTCGTGTCAGAAGCATTGCTGTTACAGTTATTAGAAACACAAACAGAATTAACAAGAACAGAACAGAATAGAACAGGAAGATAGGAAACAAGAGGATATCAATCAACTCCAATCAATTGTTCTTACAAATGACCAAAAGTCGGCAACTTACACAGCTCAACTGAAATGATAAGGTTAGTTTGAATGAAAAAACAGACAGTACGCTTAATTTCACTTTTATTGTATTAACATATTTAAACTGAACATCAAACTTGTAACACATCTTAGAATTTCGCATAACGAAATTAGTTGCCGAGATAGCGAGTTCAGTTGAAGTATATGGTACCACCCTTTTAAAGTCATTTTTATAGTCAGTTTTGATAATATTTCCCAGTAATTTGTCCTATATAAGTGTTTATTCAAGTGCTGACGGTAAATTCAATAGTTAAATTCATTTAAACAGCTGTTAAGAAACTTAACCTTAGATTTGAATATGTAGTATTTGACTTTCATTTAATTTCACGAAATCAATATATTTCGTTAGTTCAAAAGATGTTTAGGTAAATATATAGCCAGAAGATGATTAATTTTGTTGTCAAAAGATCTTACTTAGAGTCTGACTATGTTTAAAAGTGATTTGCCAGTTTAGAAATTTATCACGTAAATTTTCCACTCTAAAATCGATGTATTTAGGTATTAGAAAACAGTTAAGAAGTCAAGTGATAGATAGAAAGTATCGTAATTTCGATTCAAATAACATATTAAAATTTTAGAAAGATTCGTGCATTCTAAAGATTGTTTTTGAATTTAATTTGATATAGCTAGACATGTGATTTAGGTAAAAGTTCGATATTTCAGTCTTTTTCGGGGATTTATGAAAAGAAATTATATCCAGAGTAAAGTTTATTTAAAATTAAAGATTTCTGAAAAAGATCTATTTCAAAATATTAAAGCATTTAATAGTAATAAAATAAAATGGGTTTTGGCGCGAGTAAGCGCTTGGATAGAATGATGCAATTGCTCGGCATTCGTCTAAAGTGAATTCGTAATAAATCAGGGAATAGACTTAGAGATTCCAAATTTTTACAGTAATAGTTTTTCATTAGGGAAATTTGTTTAGAGTTATTTTCAAGTCAATATTCGGAATATTTCAAGACATTCAATTTTATTTTCGAGTTTTAGACCACTTTCAAAAATAGGTAAAATTCTTTATTTAACATCGGAGTATAGATGAACAATAGGAGAGTAGAATCAAATTTGTTTCAGCTCAATAGGAGCAATATTTCGGAAGTTATGGCAATCACATTTTTATGACTCTTTTCTGGCGAAACTATTAAAGTTACAAAAATTTTTATAATAACTTAATTTGACGTTTGTAATAATATCTTGCTACTGCCAAAATTTCAGAGAGCTAGGATTATTTTTACTGTCATGATCAAATTAGATTCGTAACATTTGTCAGAAACTGATCAGCTATCACATCAAATCCCTGGGAAAGTCAAGATAAGGAAGTTCTCACGGTCCAAGAAGAGGCGATCCTATATATACCCCCTCCATAGCCTAAGCTCGCCCCATTCTAGAAGCAGCAGTTAGTTAATGTAGACGCATTATGTAGTAAGGTGGCCAGCTCTGGGCTCGTGGCGCGGCAAACTGCTAGTTTGTTCAACATCGGTAGAACTTTTGTCAGCATGGGTGAAGTTTTATTCTGAAAAAACTCATGTAGCTAAGAAATCGTGGTAACGTGGGGTTCGGTCGTGCTTGAATGGTCAGTCGAATCTGTAAAGTAAATTTGGAAAGTTTGTCTGATTGCCTGTGCAGTACATTGACTTTGTAACATTTTGAAGAATATACTCATCATATCAGAAGTGAACTTTCATCATTGAACTATCACCTTTCCCTAGTTTCTTGGTTAAAACTACGGTGGCGACTGTGTTAAGAGCTTAGTCAGTACTGCAACTCATTAGGTTTGCACGATCACAGTTAAGATGCAAGTTTAGGCCACACCCCACCATAGGCTTGTTGTCTTACAAACTCTTTATCGAAGATTACTAGGGCACATTGCATGGCAAGATTCCTACTAGCATTATTCCATATAACGCTATGGCTGGATGTGAAACATTTATAAGTCATCGTCTTAAGTGTTCCGCCCTAAGGCAGGTTTTCACTTGGTAGCTCTCCATGCTCTCCTGTCTCCTGCACTCTTCTTGAGGTCCATGTAATTTTCATTTCCCTAGACGTCATCTACCGTCTTGTACCTCCTTCTTCTCACTCTCCTCCCACAAACTAGTTCTTCCAAGGCGTCTGTTCACACCTCTCAGCAAGTGTCCCATCCAGTTCTTCCTTCTTTCTCTTATGACTTGAAGTAGTTTTTCCTCTCACTTACCCTTTCCAGAACTCACTTTTTCCATCCAGTTTATCCTCTCTATTCTCCTCCACATCCACATCTAAAACTCTTCTATCTTTTTTTTTTCATCTCTTGTCTCAGTGTTGACGTCTATGCCAGAAAAAGTTCCCCACTCCATTCGGAAAGTCTTTTCCGCAGTGCTTTTTCTAATTTTCCGGTTAATAATCCTCCTCTTTCTATTGAACGCTTCCTTCGCTGTCGCAGTAAGAGTTTTACCTCTTAATTGCATCTCGAGTCATTATTAATTGTACTTTCAAGACATTTGGAAGCTTTTACTTAGCATCATTGGACAGTCAGGCGGATCCCGCAAAAAATTAAGCGGATCCGCAATCCGCAAAATCCGGCGAAAACGTGCGTCAGTCTGCGTCAATCGATGCCCCACTCGGTCTCTATCGGTTGTATTGCACTGTTTGCCTGTACCCTTGTGGTTGGCATTTGACTCGTGTGAATAAACGTTTATTTTTGTCAACCTTCGTCACTCGTATGTAAATAGATCCAATTTTTCGTATTTATTAAAACTTACGTTTCTTTTGAGTATACATTTCTGTAATTTGAGTTATTTTTCGTATTTAGTATGATTTTCTAGCTGTTTAAGTATTTTTTATGTGTCGCACACTTTATCTGAACTACACAGTTAAAGCTTTTTATCCATGGTTTCATTATTCTCAGTTTTTGTATTTGCTGATAAAGTAATTGTGATACCTTCCCGTATTTGCGGCTGCAAATTTGATTATTCGTTGATACGGAACTAATGTTATCAATTTTAACGATCGCATACCTATCCATTTAGCAGCTATCAAAAGGCAATTGCATATCCTTTGACTTATTGTTGTCTTGACTGCTACCTCAATGCTTTTGAAGCAAGTGTTCTTTGACGAAAGCCGCCTGCGTATATGTGCCGTTCTGGCTTTCGATTAATCCCTCTTGGGATGATTTGGTTAATCGCCACAACACATTATTTTTTAGTTAATCGCATGCGTCCTTTCAACTCCTTGTTATTATTTCGACTTAAAGGCAAAAACAATTATAATGAAGTCTTCACGGCTTTATCGCCGAATTGTCTTGTACAAACACCATATTTCCACGTCTGCCTCCGCCGTCTTCCTCACATGTCAAATTTCGTGTTTTTACAAACGAAATCCGACAATACATCCGTGAGGAATTCACTGCAATCATATACCGAAAAAGTCTCCTTTCATACTAAAAAAAAAAAGCCATTAGGGCACTTAAAGTAAAACGGAAATACTTGACAGTTTACGTCTTGCTGAATAGTTTCTTTTAATAATAATGAATCAATCAAGGAATCAGCAGACATATTAATGAATTCCAAAAAAAATAATTCTTGTACAATAGGCCAAATCTCGTGCTTGTGCAGTGACAGAAAGTAATGAGATCTTGTTCTGAGCCAAGTCTACACTTTACAGAGTATATTCAGTTCACTTTGTGAAGTAGAATGGTTTCTCTCGTTGTTATGGAACTTTTATTTACAATTAAAAAGAAACCCTTGTGACTTGGCCATTATGCATACCATGTTTTTAAACTGATGTGATGTATTGTAAGTCACATAGTATGACCTAAGACTCATTATTTTTTATTATTTATTTAAAAATTGGTTTAGATTTAAAAACAAAATGTAAAACCTCGAAATATACTTAAGACATGCTAAGAATTTTTAATGTAATTTGGCAATGAAAATATTAAGTGTTAATTTTTATCATTTAACATTAAAATTGATTTATTAGTTTAATTAACAGATGTTTATTATTTAATTCATAAACGTTTTAAATAACTGCGTTTGAAATATATGCGTTAAAAAACTGTTTGCTCCAATCCCGCTGAATCCCGCGGGATCCCGCGGGATTGGTGAAAATCCCGCAAAAATCCCGGGGGATTGAAAACATTGCGGGATTGCAATCCCTAGTCACCATACTCCTGTTTTTGTTGAATACAGCAGAATAAATACACGTATAAACTATACAGAAAATTGCCACCACTACCCACTTAGAGATCGCTAAAAGATGGCCCCAAGAATCAACAACCAATAAAAACAAGCAAAACTGACTTAAAACTAATTGTAAATAAGTGTAAATAATATTAATCCGATAGTGCTCCAAATAAAACCATCAATTTAAATAAATCACAAACACGAACAAATACGATGGCTGTCACAGCGTAACATATTAATAATCTCTTATTCAGCTGTCAGGTATCACAATCCATTCAGCACTAGCAATGCTTGACATACTCATTCTAAGTAGATTCACATAGTATGAAAACCAACATACAACACGCTGACGAAATAATTTCACGTAATTACAATAAATCGACCATTTCTTCTTCTCTTCGATTTCGGCCATCTCAGAACGATGAAAAGTAATCCTGTGCATTCATTTCGATACTTCTTTTTTTGACTTCCAATATTGTTTTTTTCCTTTTACTTTGCTGTTTTCTTCTTTCTTGTGTCCAGATGTTATTACCTTTCCTCTTATCCTCCCCCTGGAAACCCTCAAAATTTTGAATCAATCTTCTGAAAATTGTTCAGTCTTGTATCATATTTTCTCTTGTTCCGATCCCTATCATATCTTTCTTTACTCCTTGGATACACTTATTTTTGTGAATATGGTTGAAAATTGGTTTTCCTTTACACAAGCTTAATTACTTAAAGGACAGAGAAGAACGGGAAATTATGTTATAGTTCTGTCACTCTCTGCCCCATAAGGGAATAGAATGAGCTGTGTAAAACCAAATTCTTATAAAAAGATGGAAATAATAAAAAGACCATAATACGAAATATGGCATAACGTTCTTTACGATGCTTTTCTTGTGTTTATAGTTGCTTTTACAGTGCAAGTTGCTCCTAGCTACGCGCTTGTTAGAGAGGCTTGGGTTTTATCTGACTCTCACAGAACGCTAAGAACAGTGGGTGGCGTTAATCCCAGACCGAAACGCAGAGCTGCGATGGGAACCTCCCTTCAGGGGTCAGAAGTACACGTGGATCTGCACATGTAGTAACATTAAATCATGCTACTTTAGGATTCCATCTCAGTAACAACGTTGTCAAATTGCTTAATACTTTTAGCATTCTCGAAAACAATCATTCAGTGTCACATTTGTTCGATTTTACCTGCTCTATTAGTCTCAATTTACAGATAAAATAATGTTTTGTCAAACAGAATTCCAATACCTAAGTGTTTTATCATTTGATTTAATTGCAACGGAGCGCTTGCTCCAGTGTTAATTTTCCTACACAACCATTTTCCCTTTACTTTTCCCACCTACTTTTTCCCTTTACTAATTCCAACTTTAAATTCTTTTACACTTTTTGGTAAATTATTCTTCATTTCTCTTGGTAATTTATTCCAATCCCTGACCCCCTTACCTACGAAAGAAAATCTTCCCACACCCTTATGGTTGAAATCGAGTGTCAACTTGTGGTCATTGTTATCTTTTCTCTTTCATGCACCTCTCCCAATTCTTCTACCAACATCATTACCAATATACGCATTGTATACTCCCTTGACCCTCCTGTCTACCAATGAATCACATTCCAACTCCTTTATCATATCACTTACTCATAATGTTCTGCGGTAATTTCCAGAGGGATTTCTAGCATCCTTTCTTTACACCCCCCCCCCCCCACCCTAACTCCGGTATTTTATGCCCAAAATGTGAATCCCATAGTACATTACCATATCCAAGCAATGATATGACCAACGTTTTGTAACGCAGTTCCCCTACTTCTCTGGTACATCCCCTCATCACTCCTTCCAACAAGTGAAAGATTTTGAAACCTTCTCTTACTACCTGAACAATGTGTAGGGCTCAGTTGAATTTCTTATAAAATGTTATGCCAAGGTATTTACATTTCAAGTCTTCAACAAGCAATTTTTATTTTCAGAGTGCACTGGAGAAGAGAATAGAAATTTGACATTATTACATCAGATAAGAAACGCACATGGACTTTAATATTGTCATAAATTGTTAAAAGGTTTGCTACTTAGCATCCAAAAATTACAGTATTAACTTGCATTACTTAATGTCCCATTTTAACTACAATCATTAAGTGTACTTGAGAAATTTCAAAGTGTTTGTCACTACCAAATACTAAAATTATCGCATGCAATGTCCGTGATTGAAACCGGTAACCTTGGTTAAGTGGGGGCCAGCGCAAAATGTCAACGTCAAAACTGTTAATTTTTGTAATTTATTTAGTGTAATGGTGACTGAGCATATGCCCCGGTGGCTATTTCCCTAAACACCTATTTTAACACTTCTTGATTTTTATCTAAAACTAGCTGATACCCGCGATTTCGTACGCGTGAATTAAGAATTTCTTTGACAGAATTGAATATAGAAAGTTGTTGGTAGCGGAGGATTGGTCTCAAACAACACCGAGTCGGCATAATATGACCGGAAAGCATTCACTATATCGTTTTATCATCGAACCTGTCTCTTGAAGAGAATCAATTTTCAACATATTTAAAAACAGAAAAAAACGAAGGTGAGGGGATATGTGTTTGGGGGGGGGGGGGGTAACAAAGGGCAGCTTCATTTCAGCTTGGACTTTTCTTCTTTTTTCAGCATGAGCATCAGATTCTTGGGTTGTAATAACTTTAGCTGCTTGTGCTCTGCTAGAGCTACACCTTAGGCCAGTTTACGCCCGCAAGGCATGTCAAAAAAGAAGGCAAAATAAACTGGTGACAGAAACATTTAAGCAGACACAAGTTAAAGGACAGAGAAAATCTACATCTATACTAAATAATACGTTTTATCTCTAAAAGAAATTTACTAACAAATTATACACTAACATAATGCGCGCGAAAGACTGCTTGAGCAAGCGACGTAACATTACAGACTAACACACACATCCGTCACTCTGTCACCATTCGATAAGTTCTCAAAATTTCGTGACTACAACTGTTAATCACACCGAAAAAAAATGTCCTGTGCTCTCCCTACAGAATTTCTTGTCAAATTCCGTCAGTATCGGTATAGGCATTTAGTCATCAAAACGTAACAAAAGACAGAGACTTACTTCCGCATTTATAGTATTATTACTGCAGATCACCCCTGAGAGATGAATATAACATTAAAAAGTGTACACCTTCAGCATTGCAAGACTCTCTACGATTTGCCTCGGAATGCACCCCTAACTTTGTGATATCTACAGTTTAACATTCAATCCGAATAACCGACGGCCCAGGCGTGACTCTTACGATCAAAAACAATTTTTAAAAATCTTAGCCTCCACGGAGATTTGAACCGAAGACAACTACCCAAATATCAGTAAGCAAGCGCTTTAATCACTGAGCTAACTAACCACTACACGGAAAACAGTACAAAGACCTCCATATCCAACGCGTCTGTCTACCGCCGTTCAGTAATTTTTCGAAATTATAAGAAATGTATTATTAATACAGATAATTTTTCAACCAAATGTAGACAGTATTTTTCTCCTTGTTTCAAAGGATAAGTGTGCAAAGTTTCATCGAGATCGGGTGCAAATTGTAGATTTGTATGAAGAACAAACAAACCAACAAACAAACAAGCAAACGTACATACATTCATCTTTATATATATATATCTCGTATATAGATTCTTTTAGTTAATTTTCCCCACCCACCTATTTCAGCACTTTACAAATTTTAATTTTATCTACTTTCAATGTGTGACGTAAATTTTTCACCACTTCCCTCGGTAACGTATTCCAATCCTTCACTCCGTTACCAACAAAAGAAAATTTTTCCACCCCTTACGCCCGATATCAAGTGCCAGCTTATGACCATGTTCATCTCTTTCCTTCCATGTACCTACCACTCACTCTCAAATGTTTACGTAACAACGTCCATTCAAGGCTCATCACAAACATATCTTTCTATTTTTCTTACTTGTGGCTTTACGCCTCGTCGATGTCGAGTTCATTAGAGGCGGGATGAACTGGGTACAAGGAACGGGAAGGAATTCGGCCTTACCCTTTTTGAAGGAAGCATCCCGGCATTCGCCTGGAGTGATCTGGGGAAATCACGGAAAACGCAAATCAGAATACCCGAACGGGGATTCAAACCGGTGTCCTTCCGAATGCAAGGCCAGAGCGTTAACCACTCACCCACCACGCTCGGTCCAAATATATCCCTTGTACGCTCCAAGAACTCTCTTCATCTTCTTCCTGTCGTCCCAAAACCTTGGCCAAACCATTGCTTGATTGGGTTTGTATATTAGTTTTTTCTATAGTTTTATGATTCGTCGACGTTGACGTCATTATAGCCTGCACGGAATGAGAGGAGAAGGGACCAGGAATGAATTGGCCCATGGCCTTTTGAAGGAACCATCCCCATATTCGTCTGGAGCGATTTCGGGAGACCATGGAAAACCGTAATTGGGAAGACTGCTCCAGGGATTTGAACCCGCGTGCTCCCGAATGACAGGCCCGAGCGTTAACAGTTTTAGCCTGGGAAAGTGTTGGTTGCTTCAGGAAAGAAAGTTATGGTTCTCATTTTATAAAACTGCGCGTGTACAGTTGCACCAGTCAGCGACACTCGTCCGTTTTCGTGAGGTGTAGAATTTTCAAGGCACTGCACATGTACTGGAGAACTGGGATTTGTCGTCTGCCTGGAGCGATTTAAGTCTCGTGGCACTGTGGAGATTGCTACTGAATATCGCAGGTTGAGCACCACTCGTTAATATTACAAGACTCTACGCAACCTCACGTACGTCGCCTAGAATCTTTCCTTTCTGTTCTGATTATACATGGACTGCACAAACGAGCAACGTGGGTACTTCACGTTATTTATTTATTTCTCTTTTGGCATTCCAAAGGCTTTAACTATTTTTATATAACACAATATTTAAAACAACTCGCCAGTGTGGCTCAGTGCGCCACACTGAATCAGGGAAGTACAACAGGACCAGGTTCGACTCCTGTTCCCCGCGTACCGGCCGTTGTGATTGCAGTTTTTAGTCGGTTTCCAGCAATAATCTAGGCAAATGCTGGGACGGTTTCCCTCATAGAACTGCACATTTCACCAAAAAAAACAACACAAATCATACAGAACACAATAAGTTAAACGTTTCGCAGACAGATGGCTACAGAGATTCTCGGAGTCTAACAAACCTCTGTTTGAATTCTCACTATTCACACTGGTCACGTGACACATGGTCCATGGTTAGCAGGATCGAGAGATAAGGAAGAGGTTGTGGGAAAAGGGATTATAGTCAACATATAGCTAGATTTAGTAATATAAAATGGAAACGTCGCAAAAAAAAAAATAGACGTCTGTGTTCATACATGTTTATTAGGTTATCAGGTTGGTTAGCCAGTGTACAGCTGCTGGACTAATTCGTTAGGTCCCAGTGTCCTTCAAATTGGGTTATGTGGCGTTCATGTTCGATGTTGTCGTTGAGTCCGAGATTCCGCAGTTGTAGAGTGTGCTTACACACCTCGCACACCTTGTTCTCACGCGGTTCAGCTGGCACTAGATGTTCCTCGGAATCTGCATCCCAGACAAAGTTTCCGTGAGATGCCCAAGGGCCAGCTAGCTGCATGATGTCAATTTTTCCTTCCATGCTATTTTCATGAGAACAAACTGGTAATAGTTCTTTGGCTTCCTAGTTTCCACAAACAGTAGTGTAGGTACCATCAAACAGTTGTAAGGTAACATTTTCTATTTAAGATTTATGATTCCTTTATTACGCCAGTGTTAATTGTGATTTGCGTGCATAATTTCGATAAACAAATCCGTTACTTCTTTTCCTGCCTGCAAATAAAGACTGTGGGATGCAGGAACTTGGATCACAGTCAAACCGACTTTCGGTGAACGTGATGCTTTCCCCGCACCAAAAAATAATTTCTCGGGAGTCCCATAAACTAGTTCCAAAAAAAAAACCGCTTACATTCGATGACGAACGAGTTATTAGTGGCAGCAATACTTTTAAAAATAAAAAAATCGAAGCATTGCAGCAACTCGTCAAAACACAGTCGGTAATATCAACAGGTAGAAATATAAAAAATAAACAACCTGTAGTCCTTCGTTGGTAGGGAAACTAAGCATCGAAGAAATATGAGTTCAAATCTGTATGTTGGTAGTAGGTCACGTGGAACGTGAGGAATCAGATCAGAGGGGTTAATATCATTTAATCCATCTACTCAATCAGTGACTATTGAAGAGACTTTGTAAGAAAAGTAGGCGGTGCTGCTAAAAGCAAGGAACTTGAGGAAAAATCAACATGGCTTAAAAAGTGCATCATATTTGGCAACAGCGAGAGTTGAGGAAGATCTCTTTAGAATCAAGCTTAGTTTATGAGACAGCTTTGTGGAAAGATGAAACATAGAGACATAGAGACGACAACATTCCAGCTCTGTCATTCAATAATGCGACACTAACCCACAAACTGTGGTCCTCAGCAGGGATCCATGAAACAAGATTGATAAATAAATGAAATAAATATGCTGAACGAATATCATCAAACACAAATCCCAGGTGCCATAAAGTCTGTTGTTGTCCAAGTGAAGCCAATGTTGTTATTATTATTATTTTCTATCTATATCTATAAAACCAAAACCGTGAAACATAACATACGTCAGAGCCATGCAAGAGTATCTGTGGCCGGCGTAGTAAGCCAGAGTGTGGGGCTATCTTTGGGGTGTGTGCATGGTTGACCGCCGTCAAGTTAAGTTTCGGTCGGGATTATAGAAATTGTGAAAAGACGAGAAGATTTGGCGGAGTGTAACGTGGAAACTAGTAATGTGTTATATTAACGGTTTTGCATGGAGTGCAGCGATCTCAAGTGACTGTGGACGTGTTATGAGTACTGTGGAGAGTGTGGGAGTTTGTGCAATTTAATTCCTCTTGCCCCACGAGTCTGCAATTCTCGGAAAAGGAGTCTGATTCCTTATTTAAATATTGATTTGGTGGTGGTATTTTCCGTCGGTGTGAAATCATAAGTTTATGGACTCAATAAAGTTTGGTATTTCTGTCCATTCTAAAGTGTGTGAGCTTATCATTTAGTAACCCGACAAACGTTAATACCTAAGCCTGGCGACCGTGGCATAAAGAACCTTTTGTTTAATCAATGAATATGTGTGTGTCGAATAAATGACTTTTAATAATCAAAATCCGTAATCAGCCAGTAAGCTTACATGGCGACTCAGTGACAGTACGTGTGGTAAAATAGGCATCTGGAGGAGAAATAAACTTTCGATTCCCGAGCATACACACGGGGATAAAGTGGAATTAAAGTAAATTACAGTAAATTACAAGCTAGACGACAATTGAGTGCTGAGACGACAATAGCCAAAGAGGAAGAGATTCTACATCAGTAGCAGCAGTTGTTAAGTCAAAGAGGGTTAGTGGAGATAGTCTACTTGGAGACCGGTTGGAGGTGGCGCAGCCTACCAGAGAGGAAAGCAACTATACGAGCATTGCCGAGCAGGACCGAAGGTGGTCGACGGGAACCCCGGCGCAAAACTTCACGAAGTTACCCGGGAGCGCCGACAGAAGCCGAGCTGCGAACAGCTGATCCGAGCCAGACCGGAACTAGCAGACGGAAGCCGAGCCGAGAACAGCTTACCCGAGCAGCCAACAGTGAAGACGCGGAAAGCTAAGTGTGCGCTATTTGCTGCTAGTGAGCTGCTGCGAAGCGTCTTTCCTATCCGTTCCGTTCCTTTAATATATTTGTTCCGGTAATTTCAAATCACATATAGGAAGGAAAACCGAGTTGGATTTTCCTCTCCATTTCCAATTCCTTTGTCATTCTAGTGACACTTATTGTATATTGACAACTCATACGCTGGAGTATTTACACTGCGGAAGTAGTTTTGTTTCTAGTTTGCATGCACGTAATTCTTTAATATGGTGATTGCGTTTTATGTATAGCAGCGCTGTGTTGATTTTATTTGCTGTTAGTCGAAGGGGGAAAGTAAAGTGATTGAGTGATTATCTTTATTGGATTTTCCCCTTTGTATTTGTAATAGAAACATGCCGAAAATGGGTGGCGAGACGAAGCCAAACCGGGCTGAAATGCTGGCAAAATTTTTTGAAACCCTTAATGATAAATTGGACTCTATGGATAATAAATTTGAATCCCTTAATGGTAAACTCGAAGTAATGGGAAAGGACGCGGAGGTTCGTCACTCTAGCTTAGTCAAGGAGCATAAATTGCACATGGCAGAGTTTGGAAGAAAACTTGACGATTATGGTGCTTTGTGGGTCGGGCAGTTGAAGAAGTTGTCCACTCGAATTTCCGAGTTAACAGAACAGGTTAAGAGGCCAAATGCAGACGTAATTTTACAAACAGGAAGCGAAGGGTTACGGAAGAGAAAAGTTCAGGAAGAAGTTTTTATGTTTGATACTATATTAGGGAATATCTTAAAGAATGAAGGTGAGACAAATTATAAAGGTGTTACGGTCGTGGAAACATATGTTCAAGAATGTCAAAAGGAGTTTGTTGAGGAAAACATACAAGAGAAAATTTTTGAGGTAGCAGATGGATTTTTTTGTGATACCCTTGCGAAGGAGAAGGCTAAATTACGGGAGAATGAGGTTATAAAAATTGAAGTGGAGGGATTTTTATCTCTAAATACCGGAGAAGTAAAGTTGGATAGAATTAAAGCAGTACGACAGCCATATGGCTTTGACAATAGTAACTGGAGCGGGAGCAGTGGCCGACAGTCGGCGCGTAGCAGCATGTACCGGGGCACTGTTGGAACCCGGGCCACAAACACTAGCGAGCGCGGAAGCACAAGCGTGCGAGTTAGGTTACGCACTCGAACGTAATTATGTGGCAGAATCAGTCATTTGTATAGCGAAACAGTCCCAGTTTGTAAGTGAAAAGAATAAAATTGACAGAAAATACATACCGTGGAAAACTAGTGAGAAGAATAAAATTGACAGAAAATACATGCGGTGGAAAACTAATGAGGAGAATAAAATCGACAGAAAATCCATACGGTGGAAAACTAATGAGGGTGGGCAAACAAGTGTTAAATTACCCGATTGTGACCAGACGTAAAAAAAGTAATCCTGTCCTGTTATTTTCATATTTTTTTCTTCTTTTCAATTACCAATCCTCCTTTTGAGAGAAAATCTCTGTAACAACAAATCCAATTTTCCTTTACCTGCGAAGGCGCTAACAGCAGTATAGCAGCTCGAAGTTGGGTGGTAGAGTGAATAGTGTGATGCGTGTGAAGTGGTGCTTTTGGAGAATAAAGGTATACAGGTCATTGACCTGAGTGCAGCGGGTGTTTATCTCGGAAGCGGTGTTTCTGACAGCAAATTGTATCATCTCACAATCTGATACTAATTCATGTTTTTTTCTCTTTTTGTGTACTCTTGTTTTTTTGTATGTTTTATGGTTCCGACTTCTCTTGTGTTTGATATTTTTTTTATATATGTTTCTTAGACTTAAGGTGCAAATTATTGTCAATGTAGGACGGAAAGTCACCAAAGTAGAATTGTATAGTGATTTTTTTCTTTTCTTGTCTTGATAATTGACCATGTCCAACCTGATCAATTATCACAAGGTATTAGGGAGGGAGTGTGACACAACCGTTTTTTTCTGATAATTGATCAAGTTTATTTGAAACCAGATCAATTATCACAGCATATTAGCTAGGGAGTGTAACATAACATACGTCAGAGCCATGCAAGAGTATCTGTGGCCAGCGTACTAAGCCAGAGTGTGGGGATATCTTTGGGGTGTGTGCATGGTTTACCGCCGTCAAGTTAAGTTGTCGACGCGGCAACATTTCGGTCGGGATTATAGAAATTGTGAAAAGACGAGAAGATTTGGCGGAGTGTAACGTGGAAACTAGTAATGTGTTATATTAACAGTTTTGCATGGAGTGCAGCGATCTCAAGTGACTGTGGACGTGTTATGAGTACTGTGGAGAGTTTGGGAGTTTGTGCAATTTAATTCCTCTTGTCCCACGAGTCTGCAATTCTCGGAAAAGGAGTCTGATTCCTTATTTAAATATTGATTTGGTGGTGGTATTTTCCGTCGGTGTGAAATCATAAGTTTATGGACTCAATAAAGTTTGGTATTTCTGTCCATTCTAAAGTGTGTGAGCTTATCATTTAGTAACCCGACAAACGTTAATACCTAAGCCTGGCGACCGCGGCGTAAAGAACCTTTTGTTTAATCAATGAATGTGTGTGTGTCGAATAAGTGACTTTTAATAATCAAAATCCGTAATCAGCCAGTAAGCTTACAACCGGATATATTGGTCGTATAAAAACTCGGAAACTAAGGAGCAGATTTCGATGGGTTTTCACCGTGTTAAAGCTTAGAATCTTAATTCAGTTGTTTGGCATGTTTTATGTTTCAACGTTAATAACGCAGGAGCATTGAATGAAATTCTGAACGTATGATGACAAATCCCAAAGATGGAAGGATTAAATATTCTGTACTTCGCACTAAACATATAACTAAATGTCTCTGATCACAGCATTTAATGAGAGCAATAAGATAACTTTACAATAATAACTATTTTGCACATTAAAACAAAACTTGATGTATTCATTCCTTCAATTCAGGATACTCAATTTCTAAACACCATAGATAGCCGTAAAAACAACAGAGATCTTCTTTAAACACGATCTCTGGACAATGTCTTTGGCAATCAGCATAAGTCTTCTGTTTACGATAGTAATATTACGGATTCATTTTTGATATTTGATAAAAGGCTGAATCTGCGGAGTTAAAGTACATCCATTCACTTCGCAGTTGAATCTAATGCGAGTTTCTAACATAATCTAGCGTTGTTCAGTAATGTAGTAATGCAGTTTCTTAACCAAATTAACGAAGCTTGATATACATGAATCTTTTCGGACGAATGAAAATAGTGTTCGTGTAAATAAACTTTAACCCACCCGTTTCTCGGTAGGGGGCGGGTGAATCTAGGTTTGCTTCAATTCCGAAAAAAGTTGGAGCGAATTTTATGAAACTTTGTATTAATGTTTTTCATTGCGAGAATGAAAATAGGGTACGCCAACTATACCGGGCAAAGCCCGGATCTCCGCTAGTTGTGAATATGAGGAACGAAGACGTTATGGTAGCATCGAAGCATCCGTAGTCAGCATTCGTTGTTTACAACGTTTTGTTTGGACTCTATTAGTTAAACGAAGCTACTAATAACTACGATAATTATCGCTTATCCCTTACCTGGAGTAGATGAGATATTAAATACTTTCCTAAGGATCAAAATACTTAGCTTTAAATATGTGAGCTTGTTATTGTAGTAGGTTATTTTTGTTGGTTAAACTAGAGGTTGATGATGATGTTGGTGAAGATTTATAAATGTAAAATTACAAACTTATTACATGAAAATAAGTTAATTCTTGGAGCTCTTTGTTAAAATAGAACTGTAAGGAATGATAATTAAACTGTTATTAGCTGCTAATGTCAATAAAATGGTTGCATCCCCTACAAATTTAATTAAAGTTTTGTCAAACTAATTTTAATTATATATAAAATTTATTTAAATTTCTAATAAGAGTTCACAAATATATAAGTTATGCAGCTTTGATATAACGGGAAATAAACCAAAAAACGGATGCCTCAGTATTCAAAAAGTTTACTAAAACTGAAAGAAGATGGAATTCCAAAAACTGAATAAAGTATCCCGGTACATGCTGGAAGCGGATGGAAATTCTCAATTAGTTATTTTATTCATAGTATTGCAACAATTTTCTACGAATGCTAGTAGCATCAGATAAAATAATTCAAAATTGATGGTTCTAGCCCAGCCTTAGCGAGCTAAATTTAATCTGAATGTAATTTTAATTGTTGTGCTCCATCACAGTGTATTAGAAGCTAACTCTTTAATATTGTATCGCATTATTAGGGAATATAAGCATTTCTGATTTCTTTTAAATAAAACGCGGGACTTTCTTTACCTTCAAGAACAAATTATAAATGCTCCATTTTTCTTCTTGTATTTCAAACAAAAAAAGAATTAATTGAAACATTTCATAAGAAGGACTGAATTCAACGCCTCATTTGAGGACATTGTTTGCCCAATTTTCAAAAAAGATTTATTGTTGTACTTAATATATGCTATTCATTAATTGATTCACATTTTATGTGTTCTGTTAATTTTAGATAAATGTTATTTGAGCATTATACGATAAATAGTTAAATAAATGAAACAATTTTCTGTATTTGGCTGAGTAAACAGCATATGAGTCTATGATACAGGACCGTTCCTGAACAAATTACATATTTAGCTTGTAATGGATCATACTGCTGATGGTTTGTCATGCGAGAAATATTCGTTGTTATGGCGTGTGTGGCGTTAAGAGATTGCAATTGCTGCAACCACCGAGTAGCACCATCATATATATATATCAGTCCCTCGAAACTGCGATCGGAGAAATGAGGCTAAAGAAATAACGAGATTATGCAGAATCAATTCAACTCGTCACATGCAATCTCAGGCGCGTGATAAGATAGGAATCCTTCAAAATCTTATTTTATGGGTAGCCAATCACTTACTTGGCTGGCAATCTACGTTTGGGTATGGAATCTATTTTTCTCTGGCGATTATTGTAAGATTCCTCCTAAATGGTAGATCTTGTCTCCAGCGACAAGGCATCTGGACTGTTTCCTTGTCTTTGTTGCGTTAAACTAGAGCGGATAGCTGGGTATCGGATTGCCTGGACAATCCCTTTTGATGGATTGCATTTCTCTGCTAAAGGAAAAAGTTTTCATTAGTGCGAATTTCTGCAGTGTTCACAGATGCACCTTAGAATCGTCTGCTGTAATTCACACACTGTGTCGAACTTCACAAGGGTCATTAAAAGTACAAATCGTCTGCTGTTATTCACATACTTTGTGTCCAACCGTTTTTGGGTCATTACAAGTGGCAAACTAATTTGACGTTAAATACACATCAACTAAAGCATTAAATGAAGGAAGTATGAGTTAGTAAAAGATTCCGTATTAAGTGGGTAACAGGTGAGTTGCCCTTATTACAATGCATAAACGTATACGCATGGGAAGTGATATGCAGGATATGACAGTAACCACCCCGGATTCAGCCTGGAGTAACCTAGGAAAACCACGTAAAACCTAGATCCGGATGGCCCGACCGTTCCTTGAGAACAACACGTCATTTAGATCTAAAACAGACCAACCAAACATTACCAAATAAAGAAGAATTATAAAATAAATTCTTTCAACGTTTTCGGTAAATTATTCTTCATTTCTCTTGGTAACTCATTCCAATCCCTGACACCCTTACCTAAAAAAGAGAATCTTCCCACACCCTTGTGCCTGAAATCGAGTGCCAGTTTGTGGTCATTATCATCTTTTCCCTTCCATGCACTACTTTTCATACCTACTCCAATATCAATAAAGTACAAATTATAAAGCAAAAATCTAAGTTGCCCTTATTACAATGCATAAACGTATACGCATGGGAAGTGATATGCAGGATATGACAGTAACCACCCCGGATTCAGCCTGGAGTAACCTAGGAAAACCACGTAAAACCTAGATCCGGATGGCCCGACCGTTCCTTGAGAACAACACGTCATTTAGATCTAAAACAGACCAACCAAACATTACCAAATAAAGAAGAATTATGAAATAAATTCTTTCAACGTTTTCGGTAAATTATTCTTCATTTCTCTTGGTAACTCATTCCAATCCCTGACACCCTTACCTAAAAAAGAGAATCTTCCCACACCCTTGTGCCTGAAATCGAGTGCCAGTTTGTGGTCATTATCATCTTTTCCCTTCCATGCACTACTTTTCATACCTACTCCAATATCAATAAAGTACAAATTATAAAGCAAAAATCTAACATGAAAGGTGGAAAATCAAAATGGAAAAAAAAAACAGCAGGGATATGATGGAGGTAAAAGATTATAAAAACTGTTGTAAGATGTTGAATGCATATACACAAGCCCGCCTACCGTATACAGTTTTTACAAAACTGTCTTGATGATATGATTAAGAAAAGTGCAAGAATTCATGATTGTCAGTTAAAGATACACTGGAATAGCTGCGCCTCAAAGCACTCAGTTAAAATTGCTTCAAACTCGCAGGTATGTAATGAAATATATGCTTTAAATTAATACAAAAACTATTTGAGGCATAATATGATGTACCATCACAATCAAGCATTAATAAATGCTTGTATAGCACTATGTATACTTTGTTATGTAAATTTGATAAATCGTTTTGATAATATAATTGCTAAACAACTTAAAACACATTCGCGTGTGATTCGATGGTTGCAGATGGTTAGGTACTCGTATTTATAAAGAGAGCTTTAATTTCTTTGATTCCAGTAACACTGCCTGAGATTATAACATTGCAAGATGTGCAAAAACTGACTTCATACCATTATGAGATTTTCTTAGCGACCAGGAACTTTCTTGTATAGGGGAATAATATTCTCCCGCGTTCACTTCACACAAGAATAAAAAGTCATGGAAATAAGTAAATTAATTTAATTGGCATGTAGGATTTTTAGCAACATCCATTTCCGGTTTGACATTTCACGAGTTTTATTTTAAGTTCTTTCAGAGTTTGAAGTAACTTCACCATTTCGTCAATAACTTATACTAGTCACTGACTCCCTTATCTTCAACCAAATATTCGACCATTTCTTAATGCATAAAATCAAGTGCTAGTGTGTGATCATGGTCTTCTCTTCTCTTCCACAAGCTACTGTATCTTCTACCAGTAACCATCAAGGCTTCATCACCAAAATAGACCTTAGTTTAGTACTAAAGCACACGAACAACGTAGAAACTGTAAAAAGAAAAGACAATAACTTTGAAATATGTACATATTTTCACCGAACTATTCAGATAAAAGTCCACATTAAAAAAGTGGATGTTCGAATTCTTTGAAGCAATAATTTACATCGTCCTGTAATTTTGTGTTCGGAAGATCATCTTTGGTAAAAATCATGAAACGAACGCGGAAATCGTGTGCAAGGTTGATGCATTCAAAAGATCCACAGCGTGTGGATATGTTTACAGTATGATGCAGACCGCATACTTACGCTAATTCTACTACTTCTTTTTATTGGTATTGTGTTGTTTCTTGTTTCTTATTACTATAATTTTTCGTGTTTACTGTGAATTAAATTAAATTTTCGTGTTGTTAGTGGTTGCCTGTGTAACGGTTATTTTTGTATAAAAATATCGCTCCGATGTGTTAGGAAGAGTACTGATAAACTTGTTTTTGCTAATGTTTGAAAGATCAGTACCTGACTTCGTAGCGTGCTCGGCACTGGTGTAATATATGTTAGTGCCGGGAGAAGATCTGGAAGAAATCCGGCCATGGTCGGCCTCGGTAGCGTAGGGGCTAGAGTACTGGCCCCACGTACTGTAGCGAGATGACTAGATGGGTCATCTCGTACAATGTAAATTAATTATTGTTTGATATGATAACATCAGAAATAAATAGATATTCTTTTCTTGAGTTAGAGACAGAAATCCGCGTTTAGCTAAGGGTTGTGTTAGCGTGAGCGACACTCTGACTGAGCCGGATGTGTCCGGTAGGTCGAGACAATGAGAGGATTATCTCTGACACTGGTACTGTTGAGAAAGGCTGGACTCTGGGGAATTTTGCGGAAGGGATCCGTAGATGCGCCGTTCGCTCGATATCGTGAGAAAATTTCTACATATCCTCCCGAAAAATCACGACAAAACCCGAAGACTCTTAGCAAATAAGAGGCAATGTATTAGCCAGCATAGAGGGGAGACTTTTGCGAAGCCAATCCATGGTTTTATTTCCTCACGTGGTTGGAAATATTACAGATTTAGTGTTTTTCATGATACTCGCCGAGGAGAAGGAGAGACCAGCTCTGAGGGGCGAGAAGAGGTCATTCCGTCAAGAACGATCGCGCTGGCAACTGCCTGCGAGAGTACTGCGCACGATTTCGTTCTGGAGGCTTCGATGACTGAGCGCCTAGACCGATCGATGTTGTCACTTGTGTTGGTTGACGTGACAAGTGCCTAGCATTACCTGGATGGTGCGCCGTTGAGAGATGACAGCGCTCTTGTTGCGACGCTTGGTGCAGCCAGATAGACACGATAATTATACCTCCAGATGTCGCGTGGGTGTGATCGGCCGAGCGGAAACCTTTTAATTTCACACTTAATACGACAGAGTGGAGAGGGAAGCTGTGGTTGTTCGCCTTGGGCACCTACCTACACCTTAGAGGGTAGTCTGCAGGCATATTTCCAAGGAAGTAACTGAGCCTTAGCTACTGAGAAACTATAGACACGGCGTAATCTCACTGATTAACATCAAACATTTACATAAATATTATCATACATCTTTAACTACGGAGAGGTAGGAATGACAACAGCACATGTTAATAACTACTGGTTTATTACACTTGAAGACAGATCGGCGTACATGTTACACTATTGGCTACATTGATCAAAGGAATGATTTTTCACTAGAAATACTTTATGCTGATTGGTTAATATTCATTGATCTTCCATTGGTGAACTATTACTGACGTTGCGCTATACTGATTGGTTGACATAATAACAATATTCCATTGGTAGACTGATTACAGGGCAAGGCACATTAAACCCTATCGAAATGAGTGACTGTCGACGAATGCATTAGATTCCTATCTAGCGGTGGAAATACTGTTATGACGACGAACACGCAAGCAGTGGATCAAGCAAGCTTTAAGTACCTGTTAAGTGATGGTGTTGAACGGTGCGTCCATGGATGGATGATCTTGGATGTTGTCGAGTCCTGAGATGGAGATGGACTGCCGAGTCCGTGGTGGATGTTGGACTGACTAGAGCGGTGGCTCACAGTCTACAGGAAAACTCATTAGGGATTCTGGTGGGGATAAAAGGTGATGTTAATTGGCTCACTAGGACTAAGTGGAGATGGTCAAGGCGGAGTTATAGTGCGAGTAGTGGAGACAGCCTAGTGTGGTGGTTTCCAGGCTGACATAAGCTTCGTAAAGCTATTCTATATGTCGTGGGTTCCCTCTAGTAAGCACTCCCACACAGTCGGGAAACTGCTGTGGTATACAGTCTGCTGGAATTTCAGTGAGGCGTAGCCTGCGATAGGAAACTGGCATAACGCGGTCGTAAGCTATGTACTAAGTTACAACGTGGGTAGCAGGGACTCGCTACGTGTTCAACCTGAGACCTCCGTGCTTCGTTACAAAAGATAACATTGCCGCAGCGTGAGATCTGGCTCGCTGGTACAACTGGATGTGAATAGGAACTACGACGAGTTTGAATAAAGGCTTCGAATCTATACCCTATACCTTAGAATACGCGAACCCGCGACACAGAAACAGTGTGTACTCAGATGAATCATTGAGATAGCCCTTTAACGGCCTGATGAGTGTGAGTTCTTATGCCGCCTGACATTAATTCCTAAGCTAGTTGTGTCTAAAAGCCGAGTGCTTTATCCAGTTTGAATTGAAAGACTGACTTCCATGTTTGGAAACTTTCGATAAATATTATTTGTGGGAACAAATTAACTCCCTGGCGCCCTATGTAATCCAGTTAAATCTGATGTTTTCTTGTTATCGTTGTCATACAAGAATCGCTCTCGTTATGTATAAGAGAGTTTTTGCTTCAGTTGCATATGGAATTTGAAACTCTTTGTAATGTACATGTATTGCAATTTCTTAGCTTCAATTAACGATAATTGTTTGTTTGCTATGTTGCACCTGTAAGACAAGGTATTGCATTGAACTTTATTTTACATAGACAGATGTTTAAGATTAATGGTAAATATACCTCTGTCTGTAAGCAGTAATGAGTAAAAAATAAACCAATATTTTAGGATCTTTTCAAATATTAATAACAGAAGTAATGGTTTCACCTCTGTTTCCTGAAATTAATATATGTGCTTTGCATAAGATAGTGGAAGGTGGCGATTGTAAATCATGCAAGGTAAGCAATTAATCTGCCCAACCAACCAATCCGCTACAGTAGCGAAAGTCGCCGGTTCGAGTCCGGCCGAGGGCATGGGTGTTTAAGTGTTGTGTGTTAGTGTGCTTGTCGTGTCCGCCCTGTGGTGTGTCCAGAATTACTTGAAAGATATATATACACGTAGATAAGCTGAAAAGCTTTGGATGAAATAAACACATACTTGAGCTTGCTGTATGGCCTAAGGAAGCCAAATGCCAATAAAATAAAAAAATAATTTAAAAAAAATCCGGCCATGGCTTTCTGAACGAAGCACCCTGCCATTCGCCTGGAGTGGTTTCGAGAAACCGAGGAAAACCGAGATCTAGATGGCCGGAAGCAGTTCTCTTCTTATCCCGCGTTCTCCAGAGTACGAGGCCAGAATGATACCGCTCACCCATCCAGCTTGAAAAATTCAAATGAATCTTAATGTTGTCTGCAGCTTTAATATGGCTTCGGCAGGTATCGAAAAAGATCTCCCTCTTTCACAGTGTTCAGCTCAAAATAACAACTGACTGGGAAAAACTGACTAAAAATTGTTGCTCTTAAGAGCGATGCATGAGCGGAATTCACAAATATCATCCCTGAACGTTGCAATTATAAGGAGTAGCATAAAATTTGAGGTTCTCGATCAATTGTGATTTAATAACGATGCTGACTTTTCTTTTTATGCTGAGTAATTACAAGGAAGTGTTTGACCAAATAAAAAAGGAATGTATTATCACCGAGCGTGGTGGGTGAATGGTTAACGCTGTGGCCTCGCATTCGGGAGGACACCGGGCACCCAGATTTGAGTTTTCCATGGTTTCCCCAAATCACTCCAGGCAAATGCAGGCATATTTCCTTCAAAAGAGCCATGGCCGAATTCCTTCCCCTTCCTTGCCCCCAGTTCCATCCCGCCTCTAATGACCTCAATGTCGACGAGGCGTAAAGCCATTCAAAAAAGCATTATCGGACGGAGAATGGCAGCATACACAACTTTCCCACACATACTTTGCGACATATATTAGGAACGAATCTTCCAGGATATGGTCAGATTTATGGGTCAATACACAAGCTCAAAGAGGAAAGTACAATGCACCAATACTACCCATCATCCCCTCCAAAGTTTGGTTTGCAGTTTCCAAATAGACAGAAGACATAAAACCACAACAATATGAATGAGATTGGGGCACGGGTGCTACACAAGCCATATCTATAAAATCGTAACTATCCTTTTACAGTGTAACTGACATGTGTCACCTCAGCTTGGAATTATAAGTTAAGATAAGAATATTATTAAGATTTATTGTAATCTTACGAATATTAAGTATTAATTGCTTTTTTGTTAGTATCTTTGGTAGGAAGGAAATAGCCCGACGCACTCACAAAAAAAGGAAGATGTCTTTAGGTGGATGAATACTGATGAGAAGAATGCATTAAGATGGACGGATTCTGATTAGAATAATGGTTTACTTATGGACGCATGATGAAGGATGCTGACAGAGAATCATGACCAAAGCTGATTGGATTGGTAGCTAAGGAAATATTATGTAAATAGTTTGAGAATGCTTATTTATATACATACAATTGCGGCTTCGGCCAAGAGAAATATGATCGCATAAAAATTATTTTGATTTCAGTGAAACGTGTTGTGTGGTAAAGCCGAGCGAAGATTACCTGCGACCTATCCCTCTGTGCACATGGATTCGCCTCGCCATCTCGCTGCTAACTTCTTACAGTTGGCGCCTGCGAGCACCGGCGACGGAAAAAGCTTAAGAATATTCTAATTAATGACGTTGAGGAGAGTTGAAATTAACTGATGAGGTCAGATGATCAGTATTTATTCTCAATCTGTATAAAACAGAAAGTAGAATTATATAGGTCTACAGATCTGTGTAGAAGCGATGTTGCTTTCTTACTGTGACCAAACGGCTAAATAAAATAACGAGAGGCTCTGTACGAAGTCTCGGTGGGTTTTGTGGTGACGTTTAGCCCTAAAGAGTTACAAGTTTACTGTGGAGTTTCCCGGAAAACACTCCTACTAGCGTTGGTACAAGAGTGAGCTCCGTAGTGTCGCACCGTGGTGGGAAAGACTGGTCTCTATTGGCTAGGGCTAATCACGTGGGATGCATGTAGAGTTCTAATTGGCCAGCAGGAGACGGTTTTCAAGAAAGTTCCAGAGCATCTCAACCCGCGTCTCGCACGCTCAAGACTGTTGTTTTTGTGTCGTTGCCTGGGGTACTCAGGTGGCTTAGTACGTGGTTTCAGATTAAACTCGTTCCCACCGGAACGTCGTTCAGGAAGTTGGCTCGAACGGCACTAAAATACTGCGAAATCTATCAAACTATTGAAACATATCACAGTGATGTAATAAATGTGTGATTAAGTGAAGAAAGCAAAATTTAATATTGTTTATAGAATATATAGTTTTCATAAAGAATGATAAAGAGAACTAATTTTAGGTGAAGTTTTACTTCCAAATAAAATGTGTGAGAAAGCACAAAAGACAAAATTATAACCTGAGGGCGACCGTTGAAAGTCATCTTAAATGTAAATATGACATAGGACGTACTCATTCCTGTGGGAAACAACCGGAGAGTATGATTAAAAAAAAACTAAAATAGAATTAAGTCGAGAATCAATCTGCGAAGTAAATCTTGTAATAATTAAGTAATTTGAGAAACGACTACGGGAAGAAGATTATAACCGTTACGCCAGATAGATCGGGAGGAGATAACCGATTTATTATTATTATTTTATTTATTTATTTTTTATTGTTATTACTTTTATTTTTCTTTTTGCTGGTTTGATGCAATCCTCCATCCCTTCCTATCTTATGCTAACCTCTTCATCTCTACATATCCCTTACAACCCACGTCCTCAATTATCTGCTTCATATATTCTAATCTCTCTCTACCTCTACAGTTTTTACCTTCGACCGTTCCCTCCACCAGCAAATTAACCAATCCAGCATGTCTCAAAATATGACCTCTCTTGTCTCTTCTTTCTGTAAACTTCTTCCACAAACTTCTTTCCTCATCCATCATTTCCAAAACGCGTTCATTTCGTACTTTGTCTGTACACTTAATTTTCAGCTTCTTCTGTAGTACCACATTTCAAATGCTTCAATTTTCTTTCTTTCTGGTATTCCTTAAGTCCATGCTTCGCTACCATCATGTGCTGTGCTCCACACATAAGAGTTTTAAAAAGTTATTTCTTAGTCCTAGATCAATATTTGAAACTAAAAGATTTCTCTTTTTCATGAAGGCTCTTTATTGCTAGTGCTATTCTGCTTTTAACATCATTCCTGCTTCGGCTATCGGTTGTAATTTTTCCTTACCAAGTATCAGAATTCACTTAAATCTCCTGTTGCATCTGATCCTCTTTTTATATTTAATCTACTGTGATTGGTATCATTTCTACTACATTTCGTCACCTTTGTCTTGCTTTGATTTAGAGTCAGTCCAGAACCTTCCTTCAGTATTTTGTTCATGCCATTCAGTGTTCACGCTATTTTATCTGTGACAGTTACTGGATCCAAGCATGGAGGAAGGAAATATATGGAGACGACGTAAGAGACCTTCACCACGCATTGAAGTGAAGCAGGGCGGAGGAGGAGTGGGGGGGGCATGGCCGGAGTGGAGGGGGCATGACCGCTTCCATACAGACACGGGGAATATGTACAAAAACCTAAAGGGGACTCTAGGATAAACGTGACGCCGCAATCTGGTGATGGATTATTATGTAACTCGATATGACAAATAAAAAATGAAGAATAAAATTTTTTGATATCCTGCTTAGTTTTCGAGATATTCTGTCCCAAATGAGAAATGGTTTTGGTTGAAATTCAGAAGAAAAAATTGGTCAAAGTCAAATTTGATGATGGATTCTTATTTAAAAAGACGGGACAAATGAAAAATAAAGAATAAAATTTTTCGATATCTCACCTAGTTCTAGAGATATACTGTATCAAAAGTGAGGTGTCTTGAGTTGAAATGGAGGAGAAAAATTTCGCAAAAGTCAAATTTAATGATCGATTCTTATGTAACACGACGAGACAAATCGAAAATAAAGAATAAAATTTTTCTATATCTTGCTTAGTTTTCGGGATATACTGGGAACATCGCAATTGTTTGGAAGCGCAATATCGCAGCTGCCACCACTGCGCATGCGCGAGCCTGCTTCACCAATTTAACGTCACTTCTCCTCCATATATTTCCTTCCTCCATGGTCCAAGCGACAACATAACCTACGAATTCTTTGACAAAAGATTACAAACAAGGAAGTTTATCAAAACTCAGAAAAATACATGAAACGTAGGTAATCACGAAATATATCTAACAAATATACAATAGTTATTGGTTTTTGAAATTATACTTTACTTAGAAACTTTTTCATAACAATAAAATTTTCCACCATTCAAAATCGGATGTAGTTGTTTAAAAACATCTTATCCAAATACTCCGAGAATCTAATTAAACAAAGTTTATTCACATCATGAAAATATTAATAAAAAAAGATGATGATTAATCGTTATTTGCTTTCCTCAGAAACTTTTACAGGACAAATTCTTACTTCCACCATACGTGATACCGGTCATTTTTCAATTTATTTGCAATGGAGCGCACGCTCCATGGCAATTTACCTACATCCAACCTTCTATTGACCTCTAAAAATTTGAATTCTTTCAGCTTGTTTGGTAATTTATAAATCATTTCTCTCTGTCCCTGATACCCTTACGTACCTACGGATGAAAATCTCCGCACACCCTTGTGCCTGAAATCGAGTGCCAGCTTGTGGTCATGGTCGTCATTTCCCTTCCGAGCACTACTCCTAATTCTAACACCAACATCTTGACTATAGTGCGCGTCACGAACGATGGCGGCCCAGTTTAGCGAGGTTATGCGCATGTACGTCATCGCTCTGCCAGTCACATTCAGTCAATCCAGAGCCTGTCGTGGTAACACGAGTGTTAATGCGATGTGTTTCTGAAGTGTACAGTTGTAAATCAGTGAGCATTGCAATAATTCCTATTCCAAATAATGGAAGATGAACAACATAAGCGTAAGATTCTTCATAGTCAAAGCAGAAAGCAAGATTTTAAAGTATATAAGCATTTCAAGCGCGAAGCAGACGCGAGAGGGCCGATTTGTGACGTTGCCAAAGCTCAAGAGAGAACTGCTAAAGCTTGTGAAACTAGCCTTAGAACTGTACTGCGAATAGTTAAACGCGGCAACGTCCGATATTCTATGTCAACCCTATTTCTCTCTCTCTCTGCGCGACCCGCCATCGTTCGTGACGCGCACTATAGTTTTAATATAGATGAACAAACAAACCTAGTAATTATTTTTACACAATATTTCAGCGACATAAATTTTCGCTGTCATCGTCAGGTATAGTCGTAAGGCTTGAAGTTTTACTAGAGCGCTCTAGAGGCGCTTTCGACTACTCCTGTAGATGGTTAAGGAAATTTATGTCACCGAAATGTTGTGTTTTACTCGGTTTGTTTGCCGAGAAACATTCATAAATGGTTTACATATATTTGCTTACTGCACCATGCAAGCATCATACGCCGAATAAATAAATAACTGTATGATTTGTTGATTCCTCCGTTTTCGTGCTGATGTATATGGGCGCCAGTGTATACCACACCCGGAACTAGCTCCACGTTATTCAGACCTGTTGCTGCGTGGGCTGGTCACTGCCTTCACTCCCGCTAATTGCATACCTGTACTGTCGGCTGGATACACAAGCGTGGGTGTCGAGCACCCAGGGAATATTTCAGAGTGCTCGCAGTTGCGTGGGTGGTAGCTCTATGGTCTAACGACGCTTTCTGGAGTTCGTATACAATTATCAAACATTTCTACGTTCTACATTTGCCAAAATCTTTTTTTTTAATATTTTAATTTAGATTCTGGCCAGTAATAGACACGTTGGAACTAAGACTATAGTGTAGTCCTTTTTTTTGTTTTCTTTGGAGCACTTCTTTACTCAAATTCTGATGACATGTCTTTGTTCATCTGACATCACTTTTTAGGGTTAAAGTTTTGGTTGAAGGAGCGTCAATCAATCTGAAGTCTTCTTTGCAATTAATGACGTCTTCTGTAATGTTTAGTCTTTCTTTAGGCATCCTGTAGCGCTTCTTTTTAATTTAAAAATGTAAACGAATATTTTCCTGATAACATATACCTAACGATTATTTTAAGTATCAATAAAACTTTAGCCTTGCTTTATTTTTTGCGTCTGTAAATTTCTTTGCATTCTTCTATAAATCTTTGTTTTTCCTGTTTGCCGAAAAGTTATCTTAGTTTCTCTGTGTCCTGAGTATTTTCCTTCCTATATTTTACAGTTCCCTCGTTTATTAACTGTCAGGCATTATGATCTATATCTTGCCCCTGGTTTAGCTACCGCTGCACAATATCTGATTTTTGGCTAGGTTTTCAGCATCATATCTGAGTTCGTTTATCGAAAAAAGTGCATCTACTGAGTAATTAGATTCGTTAAAATTACCACTTAGTTATTTGACAGAAACCAAAACAACTATAGAAAATTTATAATAAGGTAGCTTTTCTGCACTTGAGTAACCTGATATTCATGTTTAATTTGATACCCATTAAGTTTGCTTCAATCCCCCAGTTAAGTTCCCTATGATTATTTTTCCCTATGATTATTCCAAATTTTATATTATAAGCGTGTTTGGGCTAGTGAGAACTAAAACAATATGCAGTTACAAATTTCTGGGTGGAAGGGTCTGGAACTTATGAAAGATTCAAAAAGGTTTTTACTCTTACAGCTTTTCGCCTTGTCAACGTCGGGGTAATTAGAGCCGGAAGTGCATGGAGGTAAGGAACGAGAAGGAATTCGGCCACGGTATTTTGAATAACCATTCCACTAATCGCATGGAATGATTTAGGGGAAATATGAAAAAAAAAGACATCCGGATGGTATAACGTAGATGTATATGTAAGATTTATGGAAAACCATGTATAATTTTGTATCTGAGGTTTCAGGTGAGGGGTATTTTGTTTAGCTGACGTAAAAATAAATATTGTCAGTGCCCTCAATTGTGTAGAAAGACGGCAGAAAATAACATAGAAGCTTAAATACTGGTCAGCTGGATCGGTGGCCGGGCTCTGCTGGAGAGCAACACGAGGATTACGCAGTAGTTAGTAGCATTTTATTTATTTAATTATTTATCTAATGAACATAGCACGTAATCCAGCTATAAGCAATTGTTCCACAATAATAAAATTTTACATTAAATTTTAGTTAAAATTTAAATTCGACATAGCGCAGCCAATTTAAAGCTTCATTTGAAACATCTGTTAAGTCTTTTGGTGATCCCCTGAAGGCTCGAAGTGGGCAATTAAAGGTCACGTGACAGATAGTTTGTTCTACCTCACCACAGTCGCAATTCGGTGAGGCTCTTATTCCCCATGTGTAAAGAGATGAAGCAGATCTGCCATGGCCACACCTGACTCTGTTGAGAGCTGCCCAGGTCTCGTAGGGAGGTCGAGACCCTTTAGTGCCTGTTGATTGTCAAACAAGGAGTGTCATTCTGGTGGGGCTGAGGCTATGCACTCCGATCTCCACGCATCTCTCCCGTTAAAATTGTTAGATATAAGTGGTTTTGCAGTTTTTACACTTCTTGATTTAAGTCTCTGAAATTTGGTTTCCATGTCTTCGTGGTTGGGGAGGTCCAAGTTATGACAGATCTTATTATATTGGGCGATCAGGCCATTGCGTCATCTTATCGTAGGCGGTTCAATGTTACTCAAAACGGTCAGCCAGTACAGTGCAGTGGACTTGATACATCCACTAACTATCCGCATTTTCTGGTTCAAAACTATGTCGATACTTTTGGTGGGTCTGGCATTGAGATCGGCAGACGTACACATGTAGTGAGGTCGGAAACAGTGTATCATACTATTTAAATCTTAATGGTAGTGTATTGATTTCTGTGACGCGCAGTGAATAAAATGGATTATAAAGTGAAAGGTCAAATCAGTGAGAATTACCATCAGTACCATACCCTTTAAATCAGATTTCCTCTGTTACTATGCCAAAGAATTGTTGAAATTCGTGTTCTGCCATGAAATTAATGAATTGATTTGTCCCATAACGTGCAGAATACCAAGGGTATTGGCGTTTGACAGGAAACAAACTCATAAAGATGGCAGGACGGGGATTTGAATTTGCGTCCTCTTGAATGTCAGACCCAAGCCTATGAAATTCTTCAAGAGATCTGTATTTAATGCGGACAGTACGACCGTAAAAATATATTTTTCTGCTTTTCCTGTGTTTTTTAATGTTTTTTAGACAGCAGAGTTGATATAGGATACCAGAGCCTACTTCTCTTATTCTAAAGCAAAGAAGTTCCCAAATGAACCATTAAGTTTTCAATGGCGCGCCATCAATCCGGTCTGATTTACCACTCTGGTTCTGAAATGCTCCCACGGGAGTGTTAGAGCGGGCTGAGAGGAAGGGGGGTGTGGCACAAGGCAGTTGTGGTCTACAAATTTATGACGCGAATTAAATCCAACAGTATTATATTTTTTATCTGCGGAACGGACTGTGGAGATAACCCTGGAAATGTCTGGTTAATTGCTAGAGAGAGCGCGCGGTAAGCGGCAAATAAAACGAAGGCCCGCGGCTACTGCCTGCGGCGCAGCACGGCTCCTCAAATTAATTCCAGTCCAGTGGGCGGCTGCGACCACACTCACAGACATTCGAAATCACTGCTACCTTCCGTGACCCGAAATAAGCTAGAAAAGAACCGCGGGGATAATGAGAAGTATTATTTGCAGCAATACAGTAGCTGTGTTTCCAGGACATGAAGAAGTCTTTATATACATGGTTTTTTCCCTCACGAGGTCATTAGAGGAGCGAAAAGACTTGGAAACGGGAAGGAATTCGGCCATGGTCCTTTGAAGGAACAATCCCATATTCGCCTGGAATGATTTCGAGAGACCACGGAAAACATATATTTGGTTGGCCAGACGGGGATTCGAATCCGCTTCCTCCAGATTGCGAGGCCAAAGTGTTATGTATCACGCGAGTTATGTATAGATCGTGGGAGGTATATATACGTGGGAGGGATAGGACGGGTCTATGATGAATTAATCTTTTTTTAAAAAAAAATATGTATTTATATGACAGGTTGAAAGTTTAAAAGGAGAAAAACGCAAACCATTGGGAGAATTTATTATCTTGGTTCTCCGGGTGGAGCCGCGTCGATTTATTAAAATTTAACGTTTCTGCCATCGTGCTGTGGCCTTCTTCAGAAGACCACAGTAAGATGGCAGAAACGGGGTTTTAATAAATCGACGCGGCTCCACCCGGAGAGCCAAGACAATACAGTGACCGCGGAAGCCTTCGTAATCATTGGGAGAATTATTTACTTTTCGCGAGCTACTCGTATGAACGATACTGGTTGCATTATATTAAGGAGATGATCTAGTAATAAGAGGATATTTGTACGCCGTGTTGGGACTTCATGTAATAAATGTTTTGCTGCCGAAGCAATATAAATGTATAAGCCGCGAACAAGCTGTTTGAAAAGATAGAAATCCCGTGTCAATTTTATGGTGGCACAGATAATGGGCAAGAATACCTAAAATACCCTCACAAAATTGTTTGTTATCATGAATATTCCGATCTCGACTGCCTCACGATATTCGCGTCATCAATGATTGTTATCGTTATTATTCATTATTATTATTACGATGCAGCTTATGCCCCTATGGGAATTTCCCCACACCTAATTCAATATTAAGTGATTTTTTCTTTAAATTCTTTCATACTTGAGCTAGCCGTGCCTGTCACTAGATCAGACTGATTTCGTAAAAGAAAGAGGAAAACATACGTCAACCAATTGAGTAAAGAAGTGAATTTGCAGATCCATTATTTCCGTAGACTGCAACAAAGAATTGGCCTAAAATGTGGTAAGTTCTCGAAAAAAATTAAAGTAGCACCTCACCTTATCTCACTGCCAAAGAACTTTTGCAACTACTTGGATAAAGTAAGAGTTAATAGTGACCTGTCGTCACGCTTCAGAATTTGAGAAGGTTTGCAACAAAGCTGCACCCTGTCACCTCAGCTGTTTAACATCTACCGTGAATACTTCATGAGATGGCTGGGAAGGGATATTCAATTGGCGGGAAGAAAATCAGCAACATACACTTTTAGCAGATATTATTTGTGATGTCAGTCGTTTGTGATGGAGAATCTCTGTCTTACCCCGAGCGGCAACATCAGAAGGACGGTCTCACGTTCATGCACCAGCATCGTAAAATAATAAATCCTTCACTGCTGAAACCTTCTAAATATCCTATCTGAGTTTATTACTAAAACTATATGCCAAAACAATTATATTTTATGCTTGCAATTTTATTTCAAGTGTAATCACTCAAAACCTTTGCTTTCCTATTGGTGTAACAAATAGGTTGATTATTTTTCATACAATACTCACATACACAAGCTGGACACACTTGCCATTTCCTGCAACATGTAGTACCTCCACGCTTCCGTCCCTTTCTATACCTTAACCATGTAAATGGGGTTGTTATTGGAACGATTCAATCACATATAAAGATGTAATCGTTTATGCTGCGTGACCTTCGTTGGATATGCCCCTTCCATTTCTGAAACGGCCGCTCACAGCTGCCAGCTAACTCCGTTTTGCAGTGGCCTTAATTGCTGCTGAAGTTGGCGCCGATTTTCTGTTAGTCTATTAAGCCAGCCAGCTAGATGGTACACGTGAGGTGTTTTCTCGGTAATTAGTGTTGAAATCATTAGCGTGAAGCTTCTTGCAAGCTTAATTGGCTCAAAACTTGCCACTAAAACTAGTTTAATTAATGAGATAACGGGGTTCCCTAATTCGCAAGCATGCATTTTAGGGAACTATTAAAACTTGAGGGATGTTAAGGGCACGTTAGAGACATCTCTTGGAGACGCAGCTAACTCAACCATGTGTCGTATACATTTGTAATGGGATCATGTCAAAGTATTCAGAATTCTGAGATGAAAAATTATTTTATTGAATATTTTTCAAATCATTAATCAAACATTTTCCGATAGCCTAGTAATGCCAATGTAAATGTAATATCTAAAATTATATAAATATAATTTTTATTTTCATCAAACGTGAAGTATTTTTTCATTATTATCGCCGCAAAAATATTCTACAAATGTACGTTACGAAGAATGTATGGGGTTATTGGAAGATGATACTATTTTCTTTTCAGATTTACTAAATTAATTGCTACATTATGTCAGACCAGATACCACACAAAAAAATATTATCTCTTCAAACAAAAATTTATTAACCATGAAGGAAGATGTTTCTTCACTTATTACATAATAATAAAATTGTTCCTAACTAACAAAACAAATTTTTAAAAAAACTGATGCACATATTATCAGCTAAATATAACAGAGTTCACATTTTCTTTTCAAAAACGAAATCAGTTATAGAAATTATGTAAGCAACTTCATCTTTTTCTGCAAAAGCAGCTATATTCGAATCTTTAAAAAAAGTTTCTTGTCAATCGGTTTGTTGTAAATATATTTTAAAAACACGAGGAACAAAGTAGGCAAGCCAGATTATGTTCATTTCTTCCCAGACGAAATTATTCCAAAGGGGCTTTGCCGCGTATTTTGTGGTTAATTACATAAGTAACTAGTTAAAGACTTATATATTTCAGTGCAAATTATCAAATATGCCAAAATAATATGGTCAGTGAAATGAATGTCTTGTTTTAGCACGGTCGGCGGGGGTAATACCGGAAACGAAATTTGGAAGTGAGGGGGGAATTTAAATATTTAGTGAACATAGCTTGTAATTTGATCGACATTGATTTTAGTGTAACCATGGTGTTACACTGTCCACTTTCGAAAGATTGCTAATTTCTTAAAAGATACCTGTTTACCACCACGCAACAGGTTACAGGCGAATTTTTCAATACTTGATGTTCACGTGATGACTAAGGTTCGCGTTAAATCCATTCGACCCGTACTTTCCTAACGTGTGGTTGTTTCGAAACGAACATAAAACAAAAATGTAATCATGTTTGTACAACGATGGTTAGTTCTGCAGTTAATTCTTGGTAATTACTATTTAGATCGAGCTGGTGGCTCAGCAGTTACTGCTGGTATAGTCATTTGACTTTTAAAAGCAAATTACCGTATACAAGATAAAAATAATTACACACTAATTTTCAATTCCTAGGTTCAAAAAACATTCTATAGCACATGCTTGATGCCGAAGCATCAGACCACCTTCATATGTTCGAAGTGGACAGTCCTTCAAGGTTCAACATTTTTGCAGGAAATTACAATTTTATGGTCCGCGTACACAAAAGAAAAATGAAATCCTATAAATTTTCTCTCTATTATCTGTCAGCAAGTCAGAAGTCTCTATCTCTTAAATGTTATAAGCTGCAGACTTAACATTTATACATTCCACGTGTTTCGTTGACCCCAAACCGAATACCACATTTAAAATATTGTAAAATTATATTAATTGCGGATTCCATAAACGCCATTAGGGTAAAAAAAAAACACAAGAGTGTGAGGTATCGTTGTTAACAAATCGTCAAGTAGAGAGCTCAGATTATTTTTATATTTTTTATTTTTTTAGTTTTTGAAAATGGAAAGAAAATAAGTGAGTGGCCGTCAGGAAATGACTCTTTTGTTACGATGCCTTCCAAAGAAGATTTAGGAGTAGTACAGGAAAGGAAAAATTGAGCATGACCACAAGCTGCCACTTGATTTATTTCAGTTGTAAGGGGTTTGAAAAATTTTCTTTTGTAGATGAATGAGTCAGTGGTTTGAATAAATTTACAAGAGAACTGATGAAAAATTTACCAAAAACACTGAAAGAACTTAAAATTCATTAAGTGTAAATATATGTGGATCGGGCAATTGCACAATTGAAGATGAAAAATAAAAAATGGAAAATTACACTGCCTGATAAGAAATATTAAAGTATCTATAAGGAGAGCAGGAAACGAAATGAAACTGCACGGGTTGAGAGTATGTGATGTTATTTCAGTGATTACGAAATCAGTATGACGTAGCACTCCCTCTGGCCTGGATGCATGCACTGATTCGGTTGGGAGGGCTGTCATAAAGCCGTTGTATCCTCTCCTGAGGCAAACTGGCCACAACTGTTATAACTGGTTGTTGATATACTGGATTCTACGTCCGAGTTGTCCGACACATGTTCAGTCGGGGGTCAAATCTGTGAATTCTGCTGGCCACCAGAGTATATCAACATCACACATTCAGGCCATAGACACACGTGCCGTGTGTGGACGAGCATTGTGCTGTTGGAAAATGGCACCATGATACTGTCGTAGGAGGAAGCAAGATGTCCGTGACGTGCCGTTGTGTCGTCAGAGTTCCCTCAAACACTATTAGCTGTGATCTGAAGTCATATCCGACGGCTGTCCACATCATTATTAGGGGTGTTACGAATATTCGCATCCGCATCCGCAAATGCGGAATATTCGCATTAATTCAGACATCTGCATCCGCATTCACATCCGCATCAATCAATGCGGAGTTTTTACGGATGCACATTCACATCAACAAGTAACTACATGTAAAGAAAGTGGGCGGAGCCAGAGTGGCACGTGCTTCGCGTTTGTTTTGGTAACTGGTAACTTCATTCGGTAACTGACGAATAGGAAGGCGCACATTGGTAACAAGATCCTACACGTTTTGTTTGTTGTGTTTTTTCTCATTGTCAATAAATTATAGTTACAGTGAGTGTTTACTGTGTACTTCATAGTTTTTTGCGTGTTTAATGAATATTTTGATATAAATATTAAGTGAAATGTCGCCACCAATAAAAAGCAGTATCTGGACTTATTTTACAATAGACAAAAATGATCCGAAGAAGTCGAAGTGTAAGTAAGATATGTAATAAAAGTTTTTCGCGGAATGGACGCACTACTACTTCTTTGAAAAATCACCTGAAATCAATACACCCGAAGGAGTTTTGTTTATTCCAAAGTGCGATTAAAGAAAAGAAATTGAAGAAAAAAAATGATGAAGCAGGTATGTATCGAAAATATCGGAATATCGGATTTACAATCATGTTTTACAAACTTAGTTACGGTTAGATAAATTGATTTAATTTCATTAATAATTTACTGTTTTCGTTTCAGTTAATGATCATTATACTTGGTGCTAAAAGGGCCAATATCTATAAACCTTTCTTACTTTATTATATTGTAGTGTGACTAAAATATATTGTTGTTATTAGTCACATGATTTTATGTTACTTTCTATATTAAATTTAAAATAAAAATGGTATTATTGAAAATATTCACTTCTTAAGCTTTTTTTAGCACTAACAAGAATCCAAAGTTAGTTACAAATTATGTTTAAAATTAAATGGTTAAGTCTTGTTTCAATTCTAACTTTATTGTTAGCAAATTATAGCCCTTTAACACTTAATTATTTGAAAGCGCACACCACATTGGCCTTTTTTATTTTTAAAAATTTCAATAATAATGCGTATTATTTACTTTTAGTTTTTTTTAGATCGAATTTTGATAAGTATACTTATTTTTTTATTTAGTAGATGGTTTGTGTATATTATGTTGTATTTTTTTACAGGTACAATTGTGACTCCGTTGTAACAAGCCAAGAAACAGCTTTCGTTAGAGGAAGTACTACAAAAAGAAAAGAAGTGGGATAGGCCTACTAACAATCCTAATTCAAAAAATTGACAAACTCATTGGCGAAATGATAGCGCTTCAAAATTTACCTTTTAACTTTGTGGAGGGACTTGGGTTTCGTCGTCTCATACAAGAGTTAGCACCGAATATAATTTTAGAGGACGAAATTTTTTTTTACTGATTTCGTGTGCAATGAGCTATACATAAAACTTGCTGGAAAAGTTAAAGAACTAATTGAAGAATATGATTACATGTCGTTCACTACTGATATTTGGACAGATCCCAGCTCAGGTATTTCTTTGCTTAGCCTAACTTGCCACGGAGTATCAGATTGTGTTAAAATGCGAGACTTTTGATGACCGTCATACTGGTGATATCATTGCAGAAAAATTCAACACAATGCTTGCTGAATGGAATATTTCAAAAGAAAAAGTGCATTGCTTGATACGAGATGAAGGCTCTAACATGAAAAGAGGAATGCGATTAGCATTGCTACATGATTTAGATTGTACCGTTCATAAGTTGCTAATTGTTATTCGGCATGGTTTACGATCGCAGGAAAGCAAAAATGCAAGAAAATTACTACTCATTTTAACCATTCAACCATTGCTCAAAAGCAACTTGAAAAAATTCAGGACAGACTCAATCAACCGCATCTTAAAGTATTTGAGGATTGTGCGACGCGCTGGAACAGCACGTTCTACATGTTTGAGCGTTTTTTGAAGATAGAAGATACATTAAGTCTTTATGCCAATGACAATAACATTGAATCAATTTTGCCTGAAGAGTGGAAAATAATAGAATGCTGTCTTGTAGTACCGAAACCGTTTGAAGAAGCCACTCGTGAAATGAGCAGTTCTCAGGCACTCATATCATCTGTGATTCCTATCATACAAATGCTTTTGAAAAAACTTGACGACTATTTAACAAAGCCAAGAGAAAGTGATACTATTCGGTTGGCAGTCTCTAATCTGAAATCACAATTTTCAGCGAAATTTTCTTCTTTGGAAGATAACAACTTATATGGAATTTCCACATATTTAGATCCTCGCTATAAGTATAAATTTTCCAAACCAGTCATCGAAGAAAAAATAAAAGATGAAATAATAAAGATGGTAAATGACCATGTCGTCACTGCTTCTCCTATGTCGCCGGCGGAAAAACCAAAAAGAATGAGAATGGGAGATTCTCTCGATCCTGAACCAGGAACGTCCAGTATGGGTAAGAAGACTTGCTTAAAAAGCGATCTTGCCATGATGTTAGATTCATCGAGCGAAGATGAAGGTCAAGGAGAACCGGACAACAGTAGCCCCGATGCTCTTCTCCGCAAAGAATTAGTTATTTATCGTAACAAAAAAAGACTGGGTTTAGATGAAAATCCACTTAATTGGTGGAAAGTTAACCAATTTAAAATTCTCTCCAAATTAGCATGCAGATATATCACCTCCGCCAGCCAGTGTTCCCAGCGAACAACTATTTAGTGGAGCTGGGTTAATATACAATCCACTAAGAAATAGGTTGGAAGCTGAGAAGGCTGCATTATTGCTGTTTATTAAATATAATTCACCAATTTTTAAGTTTAATTATTAAACAAAGATTTTTTATTATGAAACTCGAAGCTTAAAATTCTGTTGTGTTATAAGTAAAACTAAAAACTTGTGTAATTTTGTTCTAAAAATATGATTAAATAAATAAAAAGTTAAAATTAAATTGATTTTCAGTTATTTATGCACTTAAAATTTAAATAATTATCCTTTTAAAATCCCAAAATCCGCATCCGCATCGAATCCGCATCCGCGGATGTGAACTTCTTATAATCCGCATCCGCATCTGCATCCGCGGATGTCTAAATTTTTGCATCCGCAACAACCCTGATCATGATACATGGAGTAACAACGCTGCGCATCTCCAAAGCATTGGAAGAATAGGAGCTCTTCCGAGGTCACCACCATACTCGATGACGATGGTCATTTGAGGTGGCGCATAATCGCAATTCATTGCTGAACACAATACGACGCCATTCATTGGTTCAGCGGCACGCGAGTAGAAAGATGAAAAAACGAGTTGCCTTTCAAACTCGCATTTTATCATTAAAATTGTATATTCTTTTTTTTTTCAAAAAAAGCATAATAATTTCTTCTTATTTCTTGAAAACGTATTTCATTAACATTTTTGTGTGAGAAAAATTCTATCGCTCCAATTTTACTGTTTTAGCGGACATTAAATTTATTATGTACTGCAATTTACATGTTATTTTGTTGAGAAAAATATAATGTAAATCGTAACAATTATGTTCAGTACCCAACGCTTATCTGTAAACAATTCACTTTAAACATCCTTAAAAAAATATGATTGTTTTAATTTAATTTAATTTAATTGCAATGGAGTACATGCTCCGGTGGCAATTTCCCTACACACCCATCTTCCCCCTATCCTGCACCCACCTACATTTCACCTCTACAAATTTGATCTTTACTTTCAAAGTTTTCGGTAAACTATTCATCATTTCTCTTGGTAACTCATTCCAATCCCTGACACCCTTACCTAAAAAAGAGAATCTTCCCACACCCTTGTTCCTGAAATCGAGTGCCAGCTTGTGGCCTAATCCCCAATATATGCAGATATACTTTCTGTTCTCTTCTGCCTAACATTCCATTGATTGGCTGCTTCATTTTTACACTTCTCTTTCTGTATATATAAATTGCGGTATTTTGACACAAGAAAATTCAACCGGCTATCACTAATCTAGCGAATAGACTTTTTCATGTCAAAACTTATTATTTTTAATTTAGCTTAGCTGTGTTTACCAGACTCCATTTTGTTTTAATTCATATGCAGTCAGAAAAACTAAAGTATAATGTTTATTCTCTCAATCTAAAAACAATTTCAATATGTATACGCAGCTGAAATGTGAGAACAGTTTCCGTTATTTACTTTGTTAACTATTCGTGCTTGATACCAAAATCTGGGCCGAAAATAAATCATATTATCAAAGGTAGCCCACAAATCCGGTGGTTAGTGAAGCTTCCATTTTATGGAAGTGTAGCTACGTTGCCGGTACAGGATTCACAAATTCCGCCGAGCCCGGAAGTGGCGCTAACTACCGTCTTGTTCCGTCCGTGTGCAAACCTCCCCTAACGAGGCAGGTTTGCAGAAGGCATCCACGTCTCTCTTTGTATTTCTCCGGCTCAGTCCCGGTGCGTATCAAATTACGCAAAATGTATTCGGAAACTTGCGAGGCCCGTTCCAACTTCCTAATCGAGTTTTCCCTGGGCACCGGTCTCACGAACGTAAATATTTATTATGCAGAGTCGCGACCTTAGGCAGCCTGTTGGCGCCCTTCTGAATTACTCCCGATAGAAGTTATATCTATGGAGTAGGAATTCAGATCCCTCATAAATACAAAAAACTGAAATTACGGCTGACAAAAGTTTCGTTGACAATCGTCCATCACGGCAGTGTGTAATATTATAAATCGATCAGACATTAATCAGCAATACTTGAACCCGCAAATTTCTGTTGCAATTTAGTTTTGAATTCCACCGAAGCTGTATACTTTGTTACATAAAACTGCTCAAATGGCTTCAGGTTGTTCCACAAATAACTAACTCATTTTACTGGAATTCACGATGACGACTTACACACAATCGATACTTTTTTCCAAAGTTTACCACAGTACAGACTAATAAAACCGGAGTTTGCAGTGCTTTCAAAAGTCATCTAAAATGTCATTTCTGGATATCAGCAAACGGAGGATGCAATTCGGTTAGCAATATGGCAGCTAGTTTTCCAGAATTCAAAAATTTCCGAAGACTAGAGCAAAATATAAACTATCGTCAAATTGATTGCCACGTTGTTGTTCGCCATTTTTCCCGCAGTTATTTAGCTAATAAATTGTCAAAATACATAACGCCAATGCAAATGTTTTTTATTTATAAAGTTGTACACTATGTTAAAATTTTAACCCAAATTCGTAGCTGATAAATCTTCAGTGGTAGATTAAACGCGTAAGGCCCTAACAAATAAATAACAGCTGCACTTGTGTTATTTATTTTGACAATTAATTATTGTATATTAATTTATAACAATCCGCTTGTTTCAGCCTAAGGGAAAAATGAAAGGTAACATTCAACAGAAGAGAAATGTGAGCATTAGGCTATAATCCACCACAGCGAACTAATTTCATAGGGCTACAAAAATTTGAGGGGATAGTGCGACTAAAATTAAATCACAGAACTTTATCCTTTTCCGAATTGACTTTTATTTTTGTTTTTGATACGAGACTGGCCGTAATGCTGTAAAAATTTGTGTATGTTTTCCAATAAATACGATATGAAAGTATGTCATTTTTATGCCAGACAATTTCATTCCAATCTCTGTACGAAATCTGTGACACTTTCTTAAAGGCTATGTCAAGCCATCACAAAACTCAATGCTCTTCGCTGCACTTTCTCGATACCGTTGGATAATTCATTCATTATTTACAGATCCCGTACAGAGCCACAGTATTGGTGACAAATTCGGCAGCCTAGAATTAGTTTCACGGCCATGGCTTTTTCCTGCGAAGGAACCATTCGTTTGAAATGATTTTGGAAAACCGTGAAAAACAAATTGAGAGAATATATGATACGTTCAGGCTCTCTAAAAATAAAAATTAATCACTGTAGTTGTACTTAACAATGTAATTTTATGTGAAGATTCGTAAGTCGATTTTGGATAAAAAAATTAGATGTAAATGGTGGTTAGTAATATCTGTCCCACGTTAAAAGCATTCGTTTGCTATTAGCATTTACACCAAACTTGAAAGTGAAAAGATTTTACAAAATAATTTGGACGGATATTATTGCTATTTTTACTACTATTATTATTAATTTCTTTTTTTAGAAAGGAATACGATCAACCTTTTTAGATGGTTCACAATGCTACGCATTCCGGAAACCGAGGCTTCGTTTGTTGTCATCGATATATCCTGTGCCTCCCCCTCCACTAAGCGCCCTATCGGGTAACCAATCCCGTTAGATGGCTTGCACGTCACATACAAGTTTGCATTGCTCTGCAGAGTAAACTCCGGGCGATACCCTGTTAAATAACAGCGGCTTGCAGTAAAGTACTTCCGTAATTAAGTTTACTCTTGACATCATATTATTTCACGATGACATTTGCAGCATAATTTGCGTTCTGTGATGGTCAAATATGTAATCTCCCTCCCACGCAACCACTCAGCCGTGAATCAACCGTTGCTGCGGAAATTCTGTCACGTGAATTGATAACATTCATTTCCAACCTTGTTACAAAACTGACACTTCGATGAGAAGTTACTACTATAAACTACTAGGTATAGCTATATATCTCTTATTCAGTTGCAAATCCTCCCCATTTATTTACAAGATCATTGCTCGAATATGGTAGTGTAGTATGGGACCATCATTTTACGTATCAAATACAGGAGGTGGAGAGGGTGCAAAAAAGGGCTGCTAGATTTGATTCTGGAAATTATCGCAGAATGCAATCAGTGACGGATATGATAAAGGAGCTGAAATGGGATACATTGCAAGACAGGAGGAGGATCAGGAGGGTCATGGGAGTGTACAGGGCGTATACTGGCGATGAGGCATGGAAAGATATTGCAATAGGTATGAAAAGTAGTGCACGGACGGGAAAAGATGACCATGACCACAAGCTGGCACTAGATTTCAGGCACAAGGGTGTGGAAAGATTCTCTTTTTTAGGTAAGGGTGTCAGGGATTGGAATGAGTTACCAAGAGAAATGGTGAATAATTTACCGAAAACGTTGAAAGAATTTAAAGATAAAATTTGTATAGGGCAAATGTAGGTGGGTGCAGGACAGGGGGAAGATGGGAGTGTAAGGAAATTGCCACAGGAGTATGTGCTCCATTGCAATTAAATTAAATTAAACAATAGAAACATTATTTAATGTTAATGATACTATATACATGGGGTGTAAGGGTTTGGGAGAGACAATACTAGTCTTTTCCAACCAAATGTCAACCTCTCCTTCACGTGGTGCACCCTGTTTGCACGGACGAGGCTCTGGCGACTGAAAGATTCCCGGTATAAGGAGTCACCCACTGCTTGCCAACGGCCTCCGATAGGAGGGCGGAAGAGCGGGGAGTGGTTCAGGGCACCCTCTTGCCCTTGGGGTTGGAAACGGCCCCTAAAGGCGGATGAATCAGAAATGATCAACGGCATGGGGATGCAGAAGGCAACGGGAAACCACTGCATTAAAGACCCAAAGGGTATCCCGAGGACATGTAATCCTCTCAAATTACATATATCATGATGGCTTCTTCCTGGGTAAAATATTCCGGAGGTAAAATAGTCCCCCAATCGGATCTCTGGGTGGGGACTGCTCAGGGAGGAGTCATCAGAATGGATAGAAACATTCTACGAGTCGGAGCATGGAATGTTAGAAGTCTGAATAGGACAGGTAGGTTAGAAAACTTAAAAAGGGAGATGGAACAAATTAAGTTAGATGTTGTTGGGATTAGTGAGATTAAATGGAAGGACGCACAGGATTTCTGGTCTGGGGAACACAGGATAATTAGCACACAGGCTGTCAATGGAGTCACTGGTGTAGGATTTGTAATGAACAAGAACGTAGGGAAACGGGTGAGTTATTATGAACAGTTTAGTGACAGAATTATTTTGATGAGGTTAGAAACTAAGCCCGTCCCAACCACATTAGTACAAGTATATATGCCAACGTCAAAGGAAGATGACAAAGAAATAGAAAAAATATACGCCGAAATTGAAGAATTAATCCAATATGTGAAAGGGGAGGAAAATCTAATAATCATGGGTGATTGGAATGCAATAGTGGGAGAAGGAAAAGAGGGGAATACTGTAGGAAGTTTTGGTCTAGGAGAAAGAAATGAGCGAGGAAGCAGGTTGCTAGAATTTTGTGAAAGATATAAGCTAGTAGTGGCAAACACACTGTTTAAGAACCATGCAAGAAGAATATACACCTGGAAACGTCCTGGGGATACAGGCAGATATCAGCTAGATTATATCATGGTCAAACAGAGATTCAGGAATCAAGTTCTAGACTGTAAAGCGTACCCAGGAGCAGACATAGACTCGGACCATAATTTTATAGTAATGAAGTGCAGGCTGAAATTCAAGCGAATAAGGAAGCAGCATAAGCAGAACAGACTGGGGGTGAATAAGCTGAAACAATCTAGCACAAGAGAAAAATTTGCAGAAATGGCAGACTTAGGTCTAAGAACTAACTGTGAAAGAAGATCAACCGAGGACGAATGGAATGCATTAAAGACCGAAATAATGAAAGCTGCCAAAGAAACATTAGGCTTTAGGAAACAAGCTGCCCGAAAACCTTGGATCACAGAAGAAATTTTGCAGCTGATGGATCAGAGGAGAAGGTACAAAAATGCTCAGAATGAAGCAGGAAGAGAGCAGTATAGGCAATTTAGAAATCAAATAAATAGGAAATGCAAAATAGCAAAAGAGAAATGGCTACAAGAAAAGTGTGAAGAAGTAGAAAAGGAAATGGTCGTAGGAAAGGTAGATGTTGCATATAGAAAGATCAAACAGAATTTTGGTGAAATGAAGAAAAGAGGTATGAACATTAAAGCTGCCGATGGGAAACCTCTTTTAAGCTCAGAAGATAGAGCTAACCGATGGAAGGAATACATTGAGAAACTGTATGATGGGGACGACTTGAACAATAGTGTATTGGAAAAGTAAGGCGATGTCGACATTGATGACTTAGGAGATCCTGTTTTGAGAACAGAATTTAATAAAGCTCTGAATGACTTGAAAGCAAATAAGGAAGTTGGAATTGATGAGATCCCTGCAGAACTTCTTAAATCTATAGGAGAGGAAGGAATCGAAAGATTATTCAAGCTGATATCAAAAAGTTATGAAACAGGAGAAATTCCAAATGATTTTAATAAAAATATCTTCACACTTCCAAAGAAAGCACAAGCCGACAAATGTGAGAATTATCGCACCATTAGTCTAACATCACATGCTTTAAAATTACTGACCAGAATAATATACAGAAGGATGGAAAGGGTAGTAGAAGAGATAGTAGGTGAAGATCAGTTTGGGTTTAGGAAAAATCGCGGTACAAGGGAAGCAATTCTGTCTTTAAGATTAATACTTGAAGGGCGGATCAAGAAAAACAAAGATACTTATATGGCATTTGTTGATTTAGAAAAAGCATTTGATAATGTTAGGTGGGACAAGATGTTCAAAATTTTAAAAAATTCAGGTCTAAAGTATCGAGATAGAAGAATACTCTATAAACTATATAAGAATCAAGTGGCTGTAATAAAAGTAGAGAATCACGAGAGACATGCATCTGTTAAAAAGGGTGTGAGACAAGGTTGTAGTCTATCCCCGTTAATATTCAACTTGTATGTAGAAGAAGCAATGAAGAAAATCAAAGAAAAATTTCCATGTGGCATAAGTTTTCAGGGAGAAAAAATCAGTATGCTACGATTTGCTGATGACATTGTCTTGTTAGCAGAGAGGGCTGAGGATATTGAAAAGTTATTGAATGGCATGAACAAAATACTGAAGGAAGATTTTGGACTGAATATAAATCAAAGTAAGATAAAAGTGATGAAATGTAGCAGAAATGATACCAATACTAGCAGATTAAATATAAAAATAGGATCGGATGCAATAGGAGAAGTAAGCGAATTCTGTTACTTGTGAAGCAAAATTACAACCGATGGCCGAAGCAGGAAGGATGTTAAAAGCAGAATAGCACTAGCTAAAAGAGCCTTCATGAAAAAGATAAACCTTTTAGTTTCAAATATTGATCTAGGAATTAGAAAGAACTTTTTAAAACTCTATGTGTGGAGCACAGCACTTTACGATAGCGAAACATGGACTTTAGGAATACCGGAAAGAAAGAAACTTGAAGCATTTGAAATGTGGTGCTACAGAAGAATGCTAAAAATTAGGTGAACAGACAAAGTAAGAAATGAACGAGTTATGGAAATGATGGGTGAGAAAAGAAGTTTATGGAAGAAGCTTACAGGAAGAAGAGACAGGCTTTTAGGTCATATTTTGAGACATGCTGGATTGGTTAATTTGTTAGTGGAGGGAACAGTCGAAGGTAAGAACTGTAGAGGTAGACAGATATAAGAATATATGAAGCAGATAATTGAGGACGTGGGTTGTAAGGGGTATGTAGAAACGAAAAGGTTAGCACAGGATAGGAAAGGATGGAGGATTGCATCAAACCAGTCTAAAGACTGACGACAGCAAAAAAAAAAAACTATATACATATCTTTACTGGATATGACATAAGTCTTTACCATCGGAAGAGGGCTATTTTTTTTTTTTATCGTTTCGTTCCTCCCATGTGATGTCAAAGAGGCGGTCTGGTATAGAGTCTCGGGAACCTTTTTCAGCAAACCTAACTAACTCCTATCCTCCCATGGACGGTTCCTTTAGGCATCTAACTGTCTTACGATATTGGCGGTATACGATTGTATATGCTGTTACGGATGCGGTGTGCCCTTCCGCCTGGATACACACTGTTTCGATGCTTCGATATACCGACCTAACGGCTTTGTGTGGGGCCTGCAGGTAAGCCGGAGTTCAAGGAAGGGGTGAGATTTTTCAAAACGAATTCACACAGTACCGATAGACCCAGGTTGATTTGAAGACTGGGCCCAAATTCAGGTGAATTAGTGCCCCTGCCGCCGGTATGCACTCCGTACCTCTGTCTCCGGCCAAAGAGAGGTAGGCGGGCTTAGGAAGACGAATCCATCGCACCATTCGGGACCTTGCAGAGCGGGAAAATAGCAGTACCGAGATGCTGGGTCTGTGTCCATTACGGCTCCGTCCAGTGGCCTACGTAATAATGACCTTGCTTTTTTCGGTGCAGGCGGTGTCGGTAATTAATGAGTCTGGTTGAACAAAAGAATGGACGCGAAGGAATCAAGGATTTCAGTGCCAGCGGGTAATTCTTCCGCTTGACCTAATGCCAAGGCTACGGTAACATTGGATAACAAGGTATTTTTTTGTGTTAGGTTTAGCTTTTGAAAAGTGTAAAATTGGGTACTAGGCCCTAAAAGGTCAAACGAATGTCTCCTCGCATAACTAGAGATGTTTTCCAACGTTCTTCACGATTCGCAGTCTGCTTAGATTCAATTAATTGCAACAAATCATATGTCATGTTTTTTTGTTTTTGTCTTCAGTTCTTTGAGTGCAATTTCCACACCCACCTAATTTCAAATTTTGAGGACTATAATTTTAAATTCTTCAGTGTTTTTTGTGAATTTTTATCGCTTTCCTCGGTAATTTGTTCCACTCCCTGACTCCCTTGCCAACAAAAGAAAATCTTTCTTCTCCTTTATCCCTGACATCAAGTGTCAGCTTTTGGTCATTGTGAATTTTTCGCTACCGTCTACTATAATTCTAATTCTTCTATCAATATTCATCCAGGGCACATCGCCAATATACGCTGTATTCACTCACAGCACTCTCTTCACTCTCCTCTTATTTTCCAGTGATTTCCAATCTAACTGCTTTATCATGTCATATTCTTTTGTGTTCTGCGGTAATTTTTACAAGCAAATCCAGTTATCATCCTTTTCATCCCCTCCGAATCCTGTATTTTATATACAAAACAAGGTCCTATATTACATTGCCATATTCAAACAATGGTCTGAACAAGCTTTTGTAACTCATTACATTCACTACTCTGGTACATTCCCTCATGAGCTCCTCCAATATAAGAAAGGTATTGAAACCTTCACGGTCGCCCGAATATCTAAATATCATTATAAGAGGAAGTAACTAATTCTTTTTACAAGAAATATCAGTTACAGTTTGCTAAAATTGTAACTCTTTCGTGAAGTGAAAATTTTATACAAGTCGTTGACGTCGAGGTCATCAAAGCCGGGAAGAAATTCGCCCATGCCAAGAGTGATTCCGCATAGTTTGACCGACATTGTCGTTCTCCTAACAACATCTGTCAATTCTCATTCTAACTTAACAACATTCGGAGGAAATGTCAAAAATTATGAAGAGAGTTTTCCTTTGGATCCAACGATTTTTATGAGTCCAGTTTTTTAACCCGAAACTGATTCATTCCAATAGTCAACTACTCTCGAACTGACAAGATGGCAACTGATCCAACCACCAGAATGGGCGACTATTTCCCGAACTACAAAGAAGCAAAGTAATTCCTCAAGGAGATATACTGTTACCGAAACTACTAAGAAACCAGCAGAAATGATTGAAATATCATCTTTCTGATAAATCTAATGCGTAAATAGATTCACTGAAAACTATTGGACTCTAGTTGTACAAACAGGTGCCAAATATCGCTGAGACAAGGATAAATTTAGCCTTTATCAAGAAATTATTTCTATATATTCCGTCGCGAGAGGGCTAAGTTGTTAAACACTTGCCTCAATGTAAATATTAATCATTCATCTTCCTGCCGCATTACCAACATCGAAACTATTAGTCCATTATATCCTGATATACACAGAAGAGCCAAAGAAACTGGTACACCTGCCTAATATAGTGTAGGGCCCCGCGAGCACGCAGAAGTGCCGCAACACGACGTGGCATGGACTCGACTAATGTTTGAAGTAGTGCTGGTGGGAATTGAAACCATGCATCTTGCAGTGCTGTCCATAAATCCGTAAGACGGATGGACGATGGAGATATCTTCTGAACGGCACGTTGCAAGGCATCCCAGATATGCTCACTAATGTTCATGTCTGGGGATTCTGGTGGCCAGCGGAGGTGTTTAAACACAGAAGAGTGTTCCTGAAGCCACTCTGTAGCAATTCAGGACGTGTGGGGGGTCGCATTGTCCTGCTGGAATTGCCCAAGTCCGTCGTAATGCACAATGGACATGAATGGATGCAAGTGATCAGCCAGGATGCTTTCATACGTGTCACCTGTCAGAGTAGTATCTAGACGTACCAGGGTTCCCATGTCACTCCAACTGCACACGCACCACACTATTGCAGAGCCTCCACCAGCTTAAACAGTCCGTTGCTGACACGCAGGGTCTATGAATTCATGAGGTTGTCTCCATACCCGTACATGTCCATCCGCTCATTACAATTGGAAACGAGACTCGTCAGACCAGGCAACATGTTTCCAATCATCAACAGTACAATGTCGGCGTTGACGTGTCCAGGCGAGGCGTAAAGCTTTGTGTCGTGCACTCAGCAAGGGTACACGAGTGAGCCTTCGGCTCCAAAAACCTATATCGATGATGTTTCGTTGAATGGTTCGCACGTTGACACTTGTTGATGGCCCAGCATCGAAATCCGCAGCAATTTGCGGAAGGATTGTACTTCTGTAACGTTGAACGATTGCCTTCAGTCGACATTGGTCCCATTCTTGCAGGATCTTTTTCCGGCCGCAGCGATGTCGGAGATTTGATGTTTTACCGGATTCCCGATATTCATGGTGCATTTTTTATTTATTTATTTTCCATATGCAACATAGCCCAGCACCTAGTATCTAATCTGGGCCCTTATTTCCACTCTTTTACATTTACATGTATTTGTATCTTATATATATATATATATTTAACATATAAACAATGAATGAAAGAAAATTTTGATTCAATTTCCAATAACTATTACATCTACTGTTATTAAACAGAATGGGTACCACACCACTACTAAATCTACTACTACTGCTATTGTCCCTAATATTACTACTAACATTACTACTACTACTAATACCATTACTACTACTACTACTACTATTACCACCACCAATTGTCACAGCCGCACTTCGGTCCACTATTGTTCATTTTTATTGGTGTTGTGTGCGCTCCAAAGGCAGAGTCCCCTGGAACCGGCAGCAAAGTCAGCCGCCCATGGTGCATGCGTGAAATGGTCGTACGGGAAAATCCCCACCTCATCGCTACCTCGGAGATGCTGTGTCCCATCTCTCGTGCGCCGACTATAACGCCACGTTCAAACTCACTTAAATCGTGATAACCTACCATTGTAACAGCAGTAACCGATCTAACGCCTGCACCAGACACCTGTCGTCTTATTTACGCGTTGCCGACCGCAACGCCGTACTCTGAGTGTTTACATATCTCTGTGTTTGCATACGCATGCCTATACCAGTTTCTTTGGCTCTTCAGTGTATGTGCACTGCCTTCTTTAACCTCAACATTCCGTGTACTTCCGCTGATCTTGTTTCTGCTAGTTCTTGTTTCACATCGTAGATTCCGTTAGATATGCATCTTGCTCGTTTCATCTGGGTAGCGTACAACTCTACAGATTTACGCGCTTGCTTCTTCTTGCCTTTGAGTTCTGTTGTATGACGATTCTCTTTCTTGTCTACGAGTACATCGCAGCTATACAAAAGATTTGGCATTGTCTGCCTTAACACCTCATCGATATAAATGGCAAGGAGCGTGAAGAGAATTTGAAGCTGAAATGAAATACGACAGAATATTTTGTTCGTGACTAAGAAAATACCTGGAAAACGTACCACAAACGACTTTCAAAAACAGAATTATCAACTACGAACCTCTGCCGAATATTAAATTGTTGTCACGTACTATACATCAATGCCTGTCTGTACATGATTTTCTCATGTATTTCCAAATAGTCATAATGTATTATAAATTAATGATATGGTTTTAATTATTATCTATCGATTAATGTATTATTCTTATTCTGTACGTATTTTGAGGCAATCTGGTATATTTTAGAGTATTGGAAGGTGAAAGATAATATTGGTGTCCTTTCTGAAGCTTTATGCAGTGAACAGAAGTCCCAGGACAGGAGACACCTTGAAAACAGTATATTCTTCCAGCCTGTTACATTTCAAGGCTGACATTTTTTAACCTCACCATGAGTAACGGCCTCCCCACAAAACCGCATAGTATGCTCGTTTCAGCCAATGGCACGTTTTTCATGCCGTGTTCACGAAGACAGTTCGCTCTGCATGTATAAATATAATTTAAATATTGGGAATTTTGATTGCTTGTTACAATTACGCTATTGTTGTGAGAGAAGCTCTAGCTACATAAATTCTAAATCCATATTTTTTATTTTTATTTTTTTGCCTCTTATTACTTTAAGTAATTATTTTAGTAAGAATGTATCAGCTGAATTGTTGTGTGTTTTTACGTGCCTTCTAGGACGATCATGAGCCGGATAAAAGGAACTCACTGTCAGCAATTACCTTTTGAAGGAACCATCCTAGCTTTCACCTAGAGTGAGTTTCATGAAGCCATACGAAGATCTGAGATCTGAATGGCCGAGCTGAGGATCAAACCAGCAGCCTCCCGAATGACAGGCTCGAAAACGTTAACAGCTCCGAAGCAAAATTGTAGACATTACTTTATATAATTTAATTTAATTGCAATTGAGCACAGGCTCCGGTGGCAATTTCCCTACACACCCATCTTCCCCCTATCCTGCACCTACCTAAATTTGTCCTCTACAAATTTTATCTTTAAATTCTTTCAAAGTTTTCGGTAAGTTGTTAAGTTAATGTCTGTTGTATAATACGTGGCTTCACTGATCTCTTTGTCATCATTTGCAGGCAAATAGCCTTCTCACTGCTAAGGTAAAAAGCCAGACGTGTCGCTGATTGCTGCTGAGATAAATAACGATGCGGCTGACACAATGCGATAAGATAGTGCAGATCATATACAGAAGGTGCAGTGAACTAAACCATCCGTGTCAGAAGCTGAGCTTCTGACTCTATAAGTGAAACCTTCCAAGGTTTTTTTGAACTCACTGCAACCCAGACTACCAGCTAGAATCATAATGAGGCAAACAGTCCTATACACTTACCAACTGTATCAGTGTACTTAATTTTAACTCCTTCACTTCCTTTGTCGTATATACCGCAATTAAGAGTGATTTTACAATTTAATCATAGTTGTTCATATTACGCATATGGTTAAATTAAAGTTAAAGGTCATACCGATGCCAACCTTAGACTTCCATTGTTTCAAATTTTGTAAGTACAACGTACTGATAAAATTAAAAGAACAGCGTTCATATTCCTCTAGCGATGGATTTTACTCTCGTCATTTGCATCATATGGTCATTTCTCCATCTCTATTCGTTGTCACAAGCCCATTTCCCCCCCCCTTTACCTCTCAATCCTTCCCATTACTATTCGATAGCGGGTGATCACAAACTCGTTTCCCGCTATCGTTTGAGGTTGGAGGAGGGGGCGCATTTGTCATGGCGCCTTTTTAATTTGCAACTACTACGCCGCCATTAATCAGGGACAAACTGGTAACGAATGGCCGAAGGGCAGTAATACCTCTGGATTTACGAGCTGGCCTGGCTTCCGCAGATACGCAAGCATAAGACGAAAAAAGTTGATTTCAATATGTTTTACGCCTCTGTATACAATATTTAAAAAACTTACACAATGCGGGTACAAAAAATATATATACTCGTATATATTTTTTATTTTGTTTGGTCTTTGCGTATTTGGAGTACCGAGTAAACGAAATAGTCCTCCATGGTTTCAACTCGTCTTTCGAGTATCGATTTGCTTTCGTCCAAGTATAATTGTTTCTTGCTAGTAAATTCGTATGGTTTTGAAACCTGGCAATAGTTTTGCTGTGTATTCCGCTTCTGTCGTTGCCGGACCTACAGTTTAAAATGGATTCAGAACGTCCTGGCATAGTTTTAAAGCTCAAACACAACTCTTAAACCCTGTACCCTAAACACTGAAAGCAAGCGCCTTTGCCCAAATGAAATAACGCTTAAAAATAGTATGTGGCAGTTAACTGCTGATTGCCAGCGTACTAGATTTTATAGGAGAAAGTGGTTATCTTCGTGGATCGTCAAAGCTGCGGTAGTTGCAGCAACAAGCCTTATTTATTTATGAATATTTCTCGGGAAACAAACCGAGTAATATTATTTATACACAATATTTCGGCGACACAAAGCGCCAATGATGTAGTCGTAAGACTTGAACTTTGCCTAGAGCACGTTGTTTAAAAACTGGCAGGGCAACAACCAGTGTTGCCAACTCCTAGAAATTCGAGTCGCTAGACTCAAGATCAAAAGTCGCTAGAAAGTCGCTAAAATTAACTCCACCAGTAACCGATTAGTAAGTGTACAAAAAGTTTGGGGATCCCCTGACCACATTACTCTTTTGTTACTACTGGTAGAAATAATTCAATTACAAGTTAACACTTCGAAAAATAAGATGTAGTTGGACAGAAATAAATTTCGTTATTACTTAATATTACGTATGTTTTTTTGTCAACTCGAAAAAAAAGTTAAAAAATTGAATATTTCAAGTATAGATCGATGAGTTATCGACGATAATAAGGTACGTTGTTCAATAGTCAGTGAATTCTCAAATCTGAAAAAGCTGGTCAAAATATGGAAACGTTATCCAAGTTTAATGAAACTTTGTACAAAATCTGTTTTAAGTACGCTGATTACGATTCCAATGTCAAAATTGCAAAAAAATAATAATAATAAAAAATAAAACAGAGGATCCAATATGGCGGATTAATAATTAAAAATGGTCTAAAAATGTTCAATTGTAATACAAATTTGTATACAGGGTTTAATAAGCAAAAAAGAACAAATGGTGGATTCAATATGGTAGATTAAAAATAAAAAGGGTTAGAATTTAAATAGGTTTCAAAAAATGTTTAAATTATACATTTTTGTGGATAAAAATGTGGTGTACTATACATTCCTATTTCCTTTCGTATGAAGCCAACTTTATCGTCGCTCTCGTTGGTTGGACCAACAGATTCTGGAGCAATAAAATATAACTTTTATATCCCATAAAATCTATATAAAAGTAACCCCATACATACAGGTATTATTAAAGATTATTTAAAAAGAGGAAGTTAATTTCGTCTGGTATTCTTCAGTATATCGTATTAATTAAGTTAATTTCGCCAATAACAGACTAAGTTATAACCAAAAATTTTGCACACCTATAGGTGTATCCAACTCTAGTGGACTTAGTTATGCAAGATACGGAAGAACAATGTTTTAAACTGCTAGATTTTGAAATGATGTGTTATTTCAGATATGTACAAGGTAGATGATAGTTTTATAATAATACCAAAAACAAAATTGATTATACTTTAAATATTTGTAATAACTATGACAATAACTTACAATTTACACATGAAATCGAAAAAGACCAAAAACAAATACCGGTAAACTGCAGATAAATTAAGCTGCACGAATTGTGGAATAGCAGAATTTTTTTTGAGATTTCAATAGATAAATAGTAGAGAATGAAGTTAAAATAGGGTTCGTTGTGGGACTCTGTGGAACTTATAGTTGTTTTCATTTTTGAAAAAGAAAAATACAAATTAACTGTTCAAATTTGTTTAAAAATTATTTATTAAATAAATAACTTTAAAATGTTTTTATGTATTTGTAATACATGTAAACATTGTACTCACCATCACGATCTCTGTCCATTTTGAATGATGAAAATTGGTCAAAACACCAGTTCAAAGTAACGGTTGATTTACATCCTTTGTATCTCGCAATAGTTGCTTGCTCAACGGTCACCATTCAAATGATGTACAGCATCTGCATCAAGCCTCGGACCTATTCTAACCATGAAGTTAGACACTTTGGGAGTCAGTCTACCCAGCTGTATACTTAAAATTCCCTAAATAAAAACTTTATTTTTCGACTTTTGGCCAGCTGAGATTTCGGCCCACTGTGTAATGGTGGCGTTCAGGTTTACTAAATGCCCTAAATGCTAAGCAGGTGCTGAGATCAAGGTTACTAAAACCCTAGTAACCTTGGCTGAGATTAGATTAGTATACCTTGTATACATGAATTCTGTTTGTGTACCTTAAATTTGGTGCGCAAGTCGCGCATAGTTTTTTTCAAATTCAACATGAAAATTTTTACATTCAAATTTTATTTTAAAAAAGTTGACTTTTTTAACTAGATCTTAAATTGGAAGATTTCCGAATTTACTCAAAAAAGTTTAACATTCAATTAAAGCTAGAGTTTTTTAACAAATAAATGTAAAACTTAGATTTAAAAGAAAATTGGATGTTTTGATTTGAATATTTTTTGAAATAGCTAAAGCTAGAGCAAACACGAATGTAACTTTAATTAAATAAAGTTTGAATTTGGCGCGCAAGCGCGTTTGTCGCTTTCCATATATATCCCTTGGCACTGTATAATTCTGTGTCGAGTTGAGAAAAAATGTATCCATTATTGGCTCTAGAACTGTTTTCACTTCTACTCCAAAAGTCGCCAGATAAGTCGCTAAACCATTTTTGTCGTCAAAACGTTTTTTTGGTCTTAGCGACTTAAGCAAAAGTCGTCACTTCTAGCGACAAAGTCGCTAAGTTGGCAACACTGGCAACAACAGACGTTGTTACGTTGCCTAGACTTGCTCAGACTTCATTATACGCCCGCGGAGCACAAAAATTTAAACCCCTTTCTTGTTTTCAGAGTTAGGAGAGGAAGAAAATTGCCTACTGTTCAAGTTCAGCAGTCAGGTCATAAAAGTGTATTCAAAACATGAGGTATTATTAGTAATATAAATATATTACAGGCACAACATATTGATAAAAAGAAGTATATGACCCTTCGAAAGTTGCCAAACTGCCAAAAAAAAGGTGTATTTTAAAATTTGGCAGTGAACTTTAAAAATCTGTGGTGAACAATGGATTTATCCTATTATATTCAGACTAGACGACCCATGCGAAAATTTCGCGAAAAGAAAATTCGGTGAAAAGTAAGGTTGAATATGATGTCACCAAAGCTGAGTCATTACTCTTCATACTCCTACTTCATTTATCGATTTTGGTTGTATATCCAGGGAGATAAATGGCTAGAGACACAAAAAACGAATTTTAGAAAAATTGTCTTTTTTGCCCTTTAAGGGTCGAATTACGAAAAATTCCTATCTTAAATTATAATGTTACCACGGCGGAGACCTTAATCTTTAGTATGATACCTCATTTATCTATATCGGTTGGATATCAAGTGAGATAAATGGCACGTGACACAAAAATGCCTTATAGAAGCATTTATATTTTTTCCATTTAAGGGTTGAATTCCAAAAACATTCTTTCTTAAAATATGATGTCACCAAATCTGAGACATTACTCCTCATAATCTTACTTGATTTTTCGATTTTGGTTAGATATCCAATGAGATAAATTGCTTAAGACACAAAAAATTAATTTTAGAAAAATTATCGTTTTTGCCCTTTAAGGGTCGAATTACGAAAAACTCCTTTCTTAAAATATAATGTTACCATAGCGGAGACCTTATTATTTAATATGATACCTCATTTATCTATATCAGTTAGATAATAAGGGAGATAAATCGCTCGTGACACAAAAATGCGTTTAGAAATTTTTTTACTTTTTCCCTTTAATGGTTGAATTCCAAAACAATTATTCCTTAAAATTTGATTTCACAAAGCTGAGACATTATTACTTATAATCCTACTTCATTTATAGATTTTTGTTAGATATCCAGGGAGATAAATGGCTCGAGATACAAAAAACGAATTTTAGAAAAATTAACATTTTTGCCCTTTAAGGGTCGCATTACGAAAAATTCCTCTCTTTAAATATAATGTTACCATGGCGGAGACCTTATTCTTTAATATGATACCTCATTTATCTATATCGGTTAGATATTAAGAGAGATAAATCGCTCGTGACACAAAAATGCGTTTTAGAAAAATTTGTACTTTTTCCCTTTAAGGGCTGAATTCCAAATACATTCTTTCTAAAAATATGATTTCACAAAGCTGAGCCATTACTCCTTATTTATCGATTTTGGTTAGATATCCAGGGAGATAAATGGCTCGAGAAACAAAAAACGCACTTTAGAAAAATTAACATTGTTGCCCTTTAAGGCAGGGGCGTAGCTACTATGGGGCTAGGCGGTGCAGTGCACCGGGGCCCTCACGCTCAGGGGGCCCCCAAGCATACCTCAAGGGGCCCCTAAGCGCACCTCTAGGGGCTCTCAAGCGTAGTTTAGAGGGGCCACGAGCCTTCATGGCAAACTGGCGACCTTTTTTTTTTAGCTCTACCGTCGTCTAAGGGGCCCCTGAGAACACAGGAGGCCCTCACTAAGGGCCCTCGCTGCTCAGGGGGGCCCCAACCACTCCTCAGGGGCGCCTAAAGAATAATTCAAGGGCCCCCATCCTCAGTTCAGGGGGCCCCTACCAGCACACAAAGCAAAAAAAAGGTCGCCTGTCTAGCCTGAGGGCCCAAAATAAATTTTTTGCACCGGGGCTCTTGTTGACCTAGCTACGCCACTGCTTTAAGGGTCGAATTACGATAAATTCCTTTCTTAAAATATAGTGTTACCACGGCGGAGACCTTATTCTTTAATATTATGCCTCATTTATGTATATCGGTTAGATATTAAGGGAGATAAATCGCTCGTGACACAATAACGAATCGCAAAAATATTGATCCTTTTGCCCTTTAAGGGTCGAATTACGAAAAATTTCTGTCTTAATATATGACGTCACTAAAGCGGAAATCTTAATCTTTAAAATGATACTTCATTAAACGATTTCAGATCGATATCCAGGGAGATAAATGACTTGTAACACAGAAAACAGCATTTTAGAAATATTGACATTTTTGCCCTTTAAGGGTCGAATTCCGAAAATTCCTTTCTTGTAATGTGATGTGCCCAAAGTGGGGACCATAAGCTTTAAAATGACACCTCATTCATTGATTTCGGTTAAGTATGAAGGAAGATACAGGCTTGTGACAAAAAAATACCTTATAGAAATAATATATATGATGGCGTGAGAAGGATCTTAATAGTAAAAACGTAGGCCGGTAATCTGGGTACATTTTTTTTAATTCAGTAATTTAAACTGGAGAGGTTTTCCCCTTGATTTCACAAGTGACGAAAATATATTTACGTGTGTAAACATCTTGAGAAACAAACATCAAATGAACCCCGAAATGCTGTGAGCTGTTACACAGACCTGCGAATGGGTACTAAAGAAGGACGTCTCATTTTTCTTTGTATTGCTTTTTAAGTAAAGCAGAGTCCCGCTAATCCAAACCCCGGTAATCCGAACGTTCGGTTAATCCGAACATGGCAAAAAATTAGTCTAAGTATGAAAAATGGTAAAAGAATTAAAACACAGTTCATGAAAATACAGCTCATACTGTATTTAATCGCGCGGTTAACTGCTGTACACATGGGCATATCCAGCGAGAAAAAAAAATCAAGTTGCCTTCAGTACGCTTCGGCGATTGAAGAACTGGCTAAGGAGCACTTTGTGAGATGAAAGATTATGCCTGATGAATGTGCATCGAAATTTCGTGAAAGAACACTGAGATATTGACAAAGTTATTGAAAAATGTTCTGAGAATTCGAGAATGTTTACATAAAAAACTATAACTGAGTTGCGATCTTACTTACCTACATAGTAGGTCCTTAGATTAATTGGTTGGATTACTATATTAACCAATAATACAAATAGTTTCCTCAATGCGTTTGAGGTTTATTCTGCAAGAAATGATCATTTTTCAGTCCCCCGCCCTACGGTACTTCCTCGAAACCAATATGAATTGCCCCCCCCCCCAAGTTCAAATCTTGCCCCCCTCTAGTTTTTTTTTTTTTGTAACTGCTTTACGTCTCTTTTTTTAACATCGAGGTCTTTTAGAGACAGGAAAGGATGGGGGGGGGGCAAGGAATAGGAAGGAATTCGGCCATGGCCTTTTTGAAGGAAGCATCCCGGCATTTGCCTGGAGTGATTTGGGGAAACCATGGAAAACCCAAATCTGGATGCCCGGACGGGGATTCGAACCACCCTCCTCCCGAATGCGAGGCGAGAACGCTAACCGTTACACCGCCCCGCTCGGTCCCCCTCTAGTTCTGATCCTGGATACGCCCTTGGCTGTACATACACACAATTTTAATTTACGGAATACAGTACATACGAATTAGAAAAATTAGCAAGGAAACATTAAGTTTAAACAGTGCATAACAATGAAAGAAAAAACTGTCAAACTTACGATAATAATTAAAATGCTTACAAGCGCCCATTTTATTCATACTTTTTAGAAGACGGAAACTCAGTCATTGTTTTTTGGCGTAACGAAGGCAGTCTGTTATATGACGCAACTTTGCACCATTGTCTCATAAACATTAAATCAACAGGTGTAGCAGTGGCTCCAAATAATTAGCGTATCGAGATCAAGCAAGGGCTTCTGCCGAGTCTCCGTGTGGCACCAGCTCTCCTTAGTCACATTCCGGCTCACTGTCACTTCCGTCACTACCTGGTCTGCAGTCACAGCAGCCACTAAATCGTCAGTAAGGTTCTCTAAACTTGCATCATCCGCTGCGATCCATTCATTTATGTCTGCTTCACAGGCTTCTTCACATTCAAGGATTGTCTGTACCATTTGTAGGGGATTCTCCTCATCATTTTCAACTGGGGCCTCCTGAAACTCAGGAGTTGTCCACAGTTTTCTCCAAGATTTTCTCAGAGTGTTTTCTGAAATATTCTGCCATGTCTCAGCGGCCCAGTAAACAACATCCATCACATTCGTTTTTTATTTTGTCAACTAAAGGAATGTTATCATCTTGGATCAGCATTCTTAAAAACTGTTTTCTGTAAATCAGTTTTATTGTTTGCAGTACGCCCGGTTTACCGTCGGACAGAGGGAACAAACAGGTCGTGAAGCCATTCTTTGAACAGCTTACCATCCATCCATGCTTTTTTCTGGTTGCGATAATATACGGGCAGGGATTTCGTGTTGCATTTTTAAAAGCTTTGGGGCTAACAGATTTGCCGATCATTAAAGACAGCTTGTGATTACCAGCAGCGTTGCTGCACGCTAATAAAGTCACACGATCTTTGCTCATTTTAAAGCCAGGAGCTTGGACTTCTGCTTTTGATGCCAAGCTTTTTGTTGGCAATGTCCTAAAATTAAGGCCTGTCTCGTTAGCATTATAAATTTGTTGGGGAGAATAGTTTCCCTCCCTTATCAATTTATCAAACTTACCCAAGTATTTCTTCGCTGCATCATGGTCAGAAGAAAGCTTCCCTCCAGTAATTGTTAGCTGACGAATCCCATGACGTTTTTTAAATCTGTCCAACCAACCCGTACTCGCACTAAAAGACTCATCACCATTCATTAACTTGTTTAGGTAAACAGCCTTTTCCTGAACCATTGGTCCACTCAAAGGAGTTCCCCTTTCTTTCCTGTGTAAACTAAAAGAAAAGAGCTTCATCCACTTTATCTACTGCGACTGTTTCAAAGTCTGCGAATTTCAAGTGTTTTTGCCGAAGACGTTGCACAGGACTGTTCAAGCTTCACTCGGTTCTTCTTCCAATCACAACTGGTTGCCTTACCAACACCCAGTTCCGTCGCCAGTTTACTTACATTCTCACCACTTCAAAGCATCCATTTTTTCTTTGAGAGTTAACGTTGTATGTTTCCGTTTACTCATGACGATACACCCGAATGCATACAATACAGCTGTCAAGCAGTACTGGATTAGCCACGTAGCAGGAGTTAGTAAATGCTACGGGCCTCGCGCCTTATGAGGGCCCCGCGCCTAGGAGTCTATGGAGCCTCCCCGCCAGTCTAGATGGACAACCTTTTTTAACTCTACAATTCCCCCGGACGGTGAAAACCAAGGGCTCCTTCTTCACATTTGTACGGGCCCTGCGCTGTCTTAATCCGGCCCTACTGTCAAGCATGAGAGCGATCGATAGCTAACATTAACTGAGCAGTTTGCGAGCCGGCTGACACTGCACTGACCTCTTAACAATTCAAACGTCTCAACAACAAAGGGAGGGAGTGATCCATTGTCCCACCACTTGTTCGGATTAGCAGGACTCTACTGTATAAGAAGATAAAAGATACTAATTATGGTCTCTCGGGGAAGCAAAATACAACAAAAACTTTCCATAACAGAGGAAGCTGCCATTTTAACTGCACTGATGGTTGAGGTAACTGAATTTGGTGCTACGGAACTCAAGGTATTCTGCCACTTACATTTTAAACGACTGTATGTGTTACCTGAATAAATGCTTTCAAACTTTCTTTTTCGAGGCACCCTGTATATATTTTACTAGGTGCAACAAGTTTTTTCATTCCGTCACTGAAAAATTCCTCCAACTTTCCTCGAATCCAGGACTTGATGGCTGCTTTCACTTCATCGTCCGAGGTGCAAGATCGGGGGAATAAGGAGGATGTGGAAGCGGTTCAAACTTCAGCTTTCTCATTGCCTCTTCAATTGCGCGCGAGGTGTGTGGACGAGCGTTGTCATGATGCAAAATTATTGGCTCCAGGCTGCCTCTGACACGACAAACTTGACGTCGGAAGTGTTGTAGAGTCTGTATGTAGTGAGAAGAATTTACCGTTGCACCTCGTTCCAGATAATCGGTCACATAAACTCGATGAGCATCCCAAAACACAGACAAAAGATTTTTTTGCGGATGGTTGCGTTTTGAATTTTTTTTCTGAGGAGAAGACAAATGTCGATACTCAGCGCTTTGTCTTTTCTCTTCTGGGTCGTAATGATGCACCCATGACTCGTCCCCCATCACGATATTCAAAAGGAAGTCGTCTCCTTCGTCATGGTAGTGCTGCAGAAGTTGCTGGCAGCATTCCTTTCAGCACTGTTTGTTCTCATCTGTTAAACGGTGTGGTACCCATCATGCAAAGACTTTACGGTATCCCAACTGGTTGATAATGAAGCTGACACGTTCCTTGGATATTCCAACATGGTTTGCGATACGCTGTTGAGTGATTCGCTGGTCATTTTGAATCAAGTCATTGACGAGTTTGTAATGCCTATCGCCTGTGGCAGTGATCGGGCGTCCGCTGCGTTTTTTGTCAACAATTGTGGCTTTTCCAGGCGTGCAATCAGGAAATTTTGTCACCCATCAATTGACTGTAGACCTATCAACAGCATTGGTCACCACAAACACCCTTCAAACGATGATGAATTTCAGTAGGAGTCTCTTTTTAAGAAGTTAAAAATTCGATAACAGCACGCTGTTTAACTCTTGTTGACATAACACGAGAAGACATCTCCATATTTACACTGCTCAAAAACAACTGAATGGACGCAAAGAATTCAAACTGCGCATGCGTGTAAAGGAGGAATGTTACTTCCAAATGCCACCAGGCACGCTTCTGTAGCTCATTTCGTTCATGTTCTACAAACATGTGTGCATTACTTTTCGGCCTACCCTCGTAAATAATATTCTCTCAGTATACGGTGTAAGCATATTACATCTAACAACATAAATACAAGTTGACTTTTTGCAAGAGCTTGTCAAGTTAAAAACAATTTCAATTAACTTCATTTCTGCTTTTTGGTATAGTTTGGTGGATGGTGGAATAAATATTAAACAAGACTTCTGATTTCCTGATGAAGCATAATTCCAAATCGAAAATTGGTAAATCAATAAAATTAGAAACCATGTAACAGAGATGAAAGTAAAAAAGTATCTTAACACAGCTGGAAGTCTGAGAGAAATTTATTAATTCTCAATGTTTGTTCAGACTATGAACATCTGTTAAGTAATATAACAAGCAGCTATAATGTAAAAAAGTTTAAAATACCAAACATTTTAACAACTGAGATATATCAAGGCCAGTAGGTGACCCCATGAACTCAATATTTGGTGAAACAGGCATTGGTGGTAAATATGTACAGTATTAATCCTCCATGCGGTGGTTCCTATGTGCAACAGTGTCTTTTAGTGTTATTGTGAATATAGATGAATGGTACGATGTGTGTTCAGCGAGTTGTTGATGAGAATTGAAAGCAGTGAACAGTGAAATACCATGATAATATGTTCAGGAATTCTCTCCCAAAAGACATCTGGGGCCACTAACAGTGTCATCCATTAATTTATGTTTTGCTTATGGCTTTATGCCTCATTGAGGTCATTGGAGGAGTGAAAGGATGGGAAGGAATTCGGCATTGGTCTTATAAGGGAAGCATCCGGGCAATTGCCTGGAGTGATATGAGGAAACCATGAAAAACCAAAATCTCGATGGCCGGACGCGGATTCGAACCTGCATCTTCCGGAATGTGAGGCCAGAGTGTTACTGCTCACCCACCATGATTGGTGTGACTTTATGCCTCATCAACATCGTTAGAGGTGGGAAAGGACTGGGAGCAAGGAACAGGAAAGAATTAGGCCATGGACTTTTGAAGGCACCATCACAGCATTCATGCGGAGCGATTTGGGGAAAATTGGAAAACTAAAACCTGGAGGGGCCCTGACATGGATTCAAACCCACGACCTCCTGAATGCAAGGCCAGAGCGTTACTGCTCACACTCAGTCAGTGCGATCGAATAGATTATTTACAAATTATTTAAAATCAATCTGCACTCCAAGAGGTTTGATATAACTCAACCTTTCTATACACACTTTGCACATCATGAATTATGCAACACATCATCTCTGCTATCCTGCTCACCAAATTTTGAATGACGAACATTTTTGCACCATCTGACTTAGAGCTATTTGACATCTTACTGAGTGCCAGAACGTCATGGAGCCTTTGATATAGGGCATGTGAAAATGACTACACATCTGAAATTTCCAATTATAATATAACAAATACATTAATCATAAAGCTAATAAATCTATGAAGTTTTTTTTATATAAGTGAATGGTCTCTGAACAAATTTATTTAAAATTTTAGGTTACAATTACAGTAATACCCCGCTTTACGCGACCCCGTTATGCGCGGTTTCGCTTTAGCGCGAATTTCAAATTTCGCGTTAAAATTACGCGAATTGCTTACTTAAGAATATGTAGGCTATGTACATAATGTAGTCATTGGCCTCTCTTTGGTCGCGGGAATCCCCGCTTTCTCCGCCACTCTGATCGAAGAATTCCCCGTCCTACGTCTTTGTTCTATAGGGATTCCCTCGTTTGTTTCGTTTGTTCCATATGTTTATCTCGGCTGGCAGTCGTGTTTTAACGTTTGGTAGAGATACGTACATAATTTAACGCTACGTTAAAAATGCCGCCTATGAAGAAAAAAGAGCGTAAAAGCGTAACTTTGGAATTGAAGATGATGGTGATAAGAAGAATGGAAAATGGAGGCAAAGCAACAACTATTGGCAGAGATTTTGGTCTGTCAGAATCGACTGTGAGAACGATTTTTAAAAATAGGGAAAAAATTAAACTTTCCAACGAAAGTTCAACACCTATAAGTGCAACAAAACTTTCTCGTTCGAGATCTTCTATCCTAGAAAGAATAGAGAAATTGCTAGCAGTCTGGATCGAAGATTTAAATAAGAAGAACACACCACTGAGTCAAGATCTCATATGCACAAAAGCAAAATCTTTGTATGAGATGTTAAAGACAGAAGAAGGTGAAGGAAGTTCCTCTCCGACTTTTGCTGCCAGCAGAGGCTGGTTTCATCGGTTCAAGCAGCGTTCCAATCTTCACAATATCCAGATAACAGGCGAGGCCGCCAGCGCGGACACTCAAGCTGCAGCTGAGTTTCCAGACAAGTTTCAAGATTTCGTAACACGAGAAAAAATTCCTGCTTGTCTCATCTTCAATGTTGATGAGACCGGGCTTTACTGGGAAAAAATGCCATCTCGAACATTCATTTCTAAAGAAGAACGTCAAGCCAGCGGTTTCAAAGCTGCGAAAGATCGACTAACACTTCTGCTGGGTGGTAATGCCACTAGTGATTTCAAACTGAAACCTTTACTAGTTTACCATTCAGAAACACCCCGTGCAATGCGAGGTACAGACAAGACAAGCCTACCAGTCGTGTGGCGGTACAACAGAAAGGCGTGGGTTACACGGGAAGTTGTTCAAGATTGGTATTCTAATAGTTTTTGCCCGTCAGTCAAATCCTACTGTGACGGAAATGGGCTTGAACATAAAGTTATATTACTCTTAGACAATGCCCCAGGACATCCAACCTCACTTGATACGCCGAGAGACTTAAAAGTGTACCTGAAGTTCCTTCCACCAAACACTACGTCAATATTACAACCTAAACCTATGGACCAGGGAGCAATATCAAACTTCAAAGCTTATTACCATCGCCGCACTTTTAGCCAGCTAATTCATGAAACCGACGGGGAAGGAAGACAGTCTATGCGAGAGTGGTGGAAGTCATACAACATCATGAAGGCTATTCGCAACATCGACGAGTCTTGGAACGAAATTAAAAAGAGTTGTATGAACGGGGTGTGGCGTAATCTTTGGCCAGATGTAGTGGAACAACCTAGAAGAATTGTCCAAATGCACAGACAAGTGCTTGAAGACATTGCTGCAATGGTTGAGGGGTCTGAACTTGAAGATGTCACGGTAGAAGATCTTGAAGAACTTGTAGCAACTCATGACGAACCTCTCAGCAATGAAGATCTGGTCGAGTTACAGAATAATGCCATAAACGATGAGGAAGAACAAGTAGAAGAGAGAGTTTTATCTTCAAGCGGAATTCAAAGTGCTCTTTCAAAAATTTATTCAGGTTTGGACATATTGCAGAGCATAGATAGTTTTGATGACCGTGTGTCAAACAATTAAAAACAGCGTTATGTGTTATGAACGTATTTTACAAGAACGTAAAAGAAATGCTACTCAAAAGACAATAGATGTATTTTTCCGTAAAAAAAACATATGTAATACTGCATAAAGTGTTCTTAGAATTAAAGTGATTGATTCAAATTATTTGTATGTTTTTGCATTAACTTTTGACCATGTTTAATCGTAAACCCCGATATACGCGAATTTCATTTAACGCGATTTTTTGCGGAACGTATCCCTCGCGTAAAGCGGGGTATTACTGTATTGATATTGCACTGAGATGCGCTTGGAGAGAATATAAACCGCTTTTAAGCATATAATTGCACAAAGTACTGGCAATTATACTCACTGGTTTTTGTAGAAAGTGGTACATAGTAATGGGAAGTACATAACCACTCGAAAGAAAAAGCAAATCTAGAAAATGATTAGGAGCGCCTGATTTTGTGCTTGCCCTGTTGATCCAGGTTGTTGTGGCACCATGATGAGTCCGGCACTTGCCACCAATTGACTTGTTCCAGTACAGGTGCGGGGAAAAAAAAAAAATACTATTGGGGACTTGGCCAACAGAGTGGGTGAGATGGTGGTGAATAACACCAAACTGCCAGATTGCATGCAAAAGTCCTTGGTTTTTATTCAAAACCATCTGTGAATTACGCTTGGAAGTGAGGCCATACAACACTACCGATGGTGATTCTTCCATCAAATGGTGACATTAAACTTGGTTTCTTTCAGAAGATCAAGCCTGAATGGATCAGTGCCACATTTCATTCTTTCTCTCATTTGTTGTCTCATCCATTATACAGAGAACTCAATGTGCTGAACAAACACAGACATGTCAACAAGTCATCCACATAAATGGTAACACTTAAGAACACGCCTGGGAATGCTGTGGGAAACAACCTCATTTAACAGTTCAACCAGAATATAATATTTAAATATATCATAACTAGTAGGACTTTTATTAATAATCTAAAAAGGAAAATTGTTATATGCAGGTGCTACTAAGTAACACAGCAAGAAATTTTTCTCGTTTTTTTTTTCTCCCTTCCTCCCCCTCCCCAACTTGAATGAGAATAGCCACCACTAAATAATAAACTGTGCAATCAAACGAATTAATTGACATTGCTCACCAGAGCAGTAACCATTTAAGAAGAGATGTTTTTTTTTCCTTACCATCCAAAACCACAAAACGTTCAACATATAGCGATTTCCACCAAAGAACTTAGAGACGAAAAAAACTAAGGTGATGCAACAGTTTAATAAGTAAAGAAATACACGATTAACCCTTTTTATATTTTAAAAGTGTCTCCTGTTGCTTATTACTAGGGCCCGGATATATATGCACGTAAAACATCTAATATATGCATGCAAATATGCACAAAAAAGTCCTAAAATATGCACTAACAATTAAAGAATATGCACTAACAATTAACGAATCTACACTAACAATTAACGAATATACACTAACAATTAACGAACATGGACTAACTATTAAAGAATATACAGTTATCAAATGATTTATTTTATGTCAACTCACTGATATACACGTTTCATTCCTTACAAAATGATGAATCACAATATGTTACCAACAGTTTTTCAATGTTTTCAGGGGTCAAAGATTTTCTGTTGTCAGACAAAATTAGTTTATAAGCCGAAAATGATCGTTCCACGTCAACGGACGTTATTGGGCAATACTTGTACGATGGTGCTGACTGTTCGGAACATTCATCTGGCAAAGATTGTGTGGTTCCACTTAAATACGTATTAATTGATTGAATCTTTTGCAGACCTGGGTTTGAGTCTAACACCCTGCTGAGTTTAGATTTAACTTTTTCTCCAATTTCACCAGGGACGGCATTTAAAGAAGAAATTGTTTTGTGAAGCAACTGAATAGACTCGTGAAGGGGTGCACCGCTAGTTTCTAGACCCTTAATAGCATTAGAAAGTGACGAATAGTGTACATGGATGAAATTGATATCTCGATATACAGTATCACAATCAAATGCGCACTTTGCTTCACGAACACACGCAGCACGATCGTCATGACCAATACTTGTAACCACATCTTTCACTTGATGAAAGTTCTCCTGGTAGAACAGCACTGCAGACAACCAAGTTCCCCATCTAGTGAGAACAGGTTCCGGTGGAAGAGGAACCTCAGGCAGACGATCCTTATAAAACTGTACACGCGCTGGTGCTTTTAGGAACACTTTTTTTCCACTTGAAATTACTTTGTTAACTGAAGGAAATAGAGAACGTATCTCTTCTGCAATGCGATGTAATCCATGCGCCAAACATGTAACATGGATCAGATTGGGGAAAAACACTCGAAGCGACTGACCAGCTTTTAACATATATGAAGCTGCGTCTGTGATTAAAACACGCACCTTGTAACAATCACTCTCCGATTCAGTAGGCCACAGAAGTCGCAGGGAATCGTTTATAAATCTTGCAATTGTACTGTGGTTGGTTTTCTCTAACACTTTGGTTGAAAGTAAATGTGGTTTTCCGGGTTCTTCTTGACATAGTTTGCCCACTATAAAGTTCGCTACGTATCGGCCACATGAATCGGTTGTTTCATCTACCGATATCCAGACACAGTTCCCTCCTATGTCAGACCGAATTGAATCCAGGACAGAATCGTGTAGAGAGAGCAAATAATTTTTCCTGAGGGTGGATTCATCCGGTATCCTTTGATTAACACAATACTTTTGAAGAAATGCTCGTAGATCTGGATTATTCAATTTATGCAGCGGGATATTGCTGCATACAAAAGCCTTACACAGGTCAGCAGAGAATGTATTAACAGACCGTGATACCTGAGTTAAAAGTAGCTGTTGCGTGTTCCTATTCTTTTCTTTTGACCTGAGATGTACAGCTGTTTTAGAATGCTGTTCAAGTTGAAATTTTTTCTCACATTTTATATTCTTCTCACATACTTGACAGTACACAACTTCACCGTCACTAGAATAGTCACTGTTGCCTGAAATCCACTGCTTAATTAAAACTGATCTTGTGCATTTTTCTTTAGGCATTTTTGGAGTCAGATTAAAGAAACTTAATCTTAGCACACGAACACTCCTGTCAACACAAACTTTGAGAGGCTACTGTTTTTGGAAAGGAATGTACACGTCCCTTTAAAAGTACGAATCCCTCAGGTCTGGAAGCCAGGAATCTGTTCTCAGGAAAACTGGCTCGTACCGCAATTAGGGGAATATTCCCGAAAAGATTAAAGAAAACCGCTGGCCTTCCCGGTAGTTGTCGCACGAATAAACACACTGGTAGATAACGAATATTCCAAGTGGGGGTAAATACTTGTGACTGTCGTCTCCTCAAACAAGAATTTGCCGCCTGAGGGAGAATAGAGCTATTCTTTGATTTTGCCGACCCCACCCGCCCTTCCCGTGAATGTTACCGCTCAGGGCAGTAGAGAAGGTCGCCGCCACACAAATTTTCCATTTGCAGCACCTCCAAACATGTCACTGTGTGAGTTTGGATAAGGTAGAAAATTCTCTACATGTGAATGCCAGTACAAAAAAATCCTGTTTACTCCAAGAATTTAACTTACTTGTTGCGGTTGCCAAGGATGTCCAACATACAGGTACATTAGGCTTTACAGTTTCTTCAGAAGTATCGGATATTCAGTTATGAGATGAAATAAAAGCTAAAATATGCACATATCCATAAAATATGCACTAACCCTCAAAATATGCATTTGCATATGCGCATATGCTTTTTTGAAAAATCCGGGCCCTACTTATTACTCATCTTCTTTCCACTACTGTGGAGAGTGTGTCTGAAGTGTTGTAATAAAACATATTATACTGAACCGTCCATATTTTGTTCTATTTAAATTAAATTCTACTTGTTTTGTCGTTCTGTATAAGTTAAACTAACGACAGTAGAGTGTGGTAAATGGTGACCAAATCGCCAACAAGGAATAACAAGTTGAATGTAGTATTCCCACAATTCAGTTGCTTAATTAAAAAGAATTGTTATTACAAAATGCTCATAACTTTGATTTAGTAATGTTGCACATATTTTGGTTGTCGTTTACATTATGATACAGTTGGACATACTTACATGTGAACAAAATAATGGTATCAGTAATATGGCAACAATAAAAGCGAAGCAAATTAAAAAAAAAAAAAAAACACTGAACAAATTAAGTCAAACTATGTGATATTAGTTTTAATCCTGTTCCAAGCCACATAGACCATGATAAATATGGAACTACTTTCATCCACATAATTGTAACAACTTCAGAAAATGGTAAGAATAAAAGCTCCTATCACATGCACATTAATGACAGTGACCACCATTGGCAGAGAATATAACAAAAGCACCTTCACTGAATAAACAAAAAGCAACTAATAAATAATATGTGAATTTAAACAAAAACTGTCCATTGCCTAAATTAAATAACCCTTCAGAACTCATACTATTAAAGAAAGAGTGGAGAGCTGCCAATACTGAATTGAATTATTTCTCTGGATAGGTGTAAGAAAGAAAGGAAAGTAGAGAAGCTATATAAGTCACAATAACAAGGCAGAAGGATTGTGAGCAAGAATTAAGAAGTAATTCCACCACTTCTATTACTATTACTCCGCGATTCACTAAAAGTGTGTGGCGGAGGGTGCATTGCACCTATTCGGGAAGGTAATGGTTTGGAAGGGATATGGCAGGAAGCACCCATGGGCTATTGTGAGGAACCATCCCAGCATTCGCATGGAGCAATCTGGGGAAACCATGGAAAACCCAGATCAGGATGGCCAGAATACTTTATCGAAAGCTACTCCTGTCGGATTCAGGGCCGGATTAAGAAAGTGCGAGGCCAGTAGCAAATGTGAAGAAGAGGCCCTTGATTGTTGCCATCCGGGTGAAAATTGTAGAGCTAAAAAAAATAAAAAAAAATAAAAAAAATAATAAAGTCGCCGGCTAGCCTAGGTGCGGGGCTCCCCTAGGAGGCGCGAGGCCCCCTAGAAGCAGCGAGGCCCATAGCATTTGCTACCTCCTGCTAAGTGGTTAATCCGGTACTGGTCGGATTTTATGCTTAGTTGCCCGGTGAATCCTTTCTATTCCAATCCCTAATCGCTCGTGGAAAAAATGAGTACAGAAATTAATCGGTTCTGGCCCTGATTTCTATTATCTTATTTTCGCGGTCATTCCAGGATATTAATGTTGCTGGTAGCACTATTTGTTTACTGTCATTACGAAATAAGTCAGTCAAGAATTTTTCAATTAGCTTCTGTCGAGAGCAACGCCTTCGGTGCTCCAGGTCTTCCCAACCTAACTCCTTCAACATCACACTTACGCTTTCCCTCCAACTATATATACCTGTCACGAATCGGGCAGCTCTTCTTTGGACCATCTCTAATGCCTCCATTAATCCCTTTTGAATCCCTTCAGAAGTAATAGTCCTCGTGTTCACACGGAGTCATTTTAGGAAACCAAAATCCGAATGGCTAGAATGGGGATTAAACGTGTACTTCTGAATGCCGGGGTCAAACATTATTATTCAATTAGATTTTTCTCAAATCTTATAGGTGTGTAGCAGGCTTCAATGGTTACCTTGTGGAGCAATGGTAAAGTGCAATTCTCAAGAAAATTGACCTTGAAGTTCTCCAAGATTTGATTCGCTTTTACATAATATTATAGCAGTATTAATATTCAGTTGTCGGTGTGCTCAGCTAGTTAAAATGATGAACTGATATGAGGACAATTAGTGTTTAATATTTGTGCAGGTTAATTTTTCTCAGAATATATCTTGTTTCATAGACGTGTTGTCATCAGCACATCATTTGTATTTTAATAATTAATACTCTATGTCACTAAATTTTTTCACTGGTATAATTTTTACTTGGTTCTTCAATGGGAACAGAAATCAAAGAAAATTGAAACACTATATATACCTTCAAAACACACTCCAAAGTTTTTGTATTTTCCCACTGAAAATTTTCAATGGTCACTGCTCCACATCTGCTACACAACCATAAAATCTGAAGGAACAAAATCCGTGATTCCAACATCTGACTGTCTCCTTCGAAGTAGAGCATTAAAGCAATTGTATAAAGAAAACAGTAATCAATAAAAGTTTATTACATTTACACAGATACAAAATTGAGTGAAACCAAGCTTTTTGCAAACTTAGTGATGAAAATTGCGCATTTCAACAGTTGATTGCGAATAATGCAATCATAAAACAGAGACAAAAATAATAATTTCTCATAGTGAAATTCTCGTCACGATCCACACATTAGGCAGTCATCCTTGTTTGCCAGTGAACACACCATTGCATCCATATTGAAGGCTTCACTGCCATTCTTAGAACTGGTTGAAGATTTCACACCATTGGTTGAAGTGCTAACATTACGCAGTAGTTTAGTCTTGTCAACGGTGAACTGGATGGCCTGTGCAGCTGGCTTTGTTCGCAGATAGTACATGCCAGTTTTCAGACCCTGGAAACAAAAAAATGTAGAAAAGTTTTAGATCAAACTAAATGACACAAATTCCATCTAAAGCTGATATTGTAAGCAGAAAAAAGGAAAAGGGGGTAAAAAATTTAGATAAATGCGGTAAATATTTTGAACTCTAACATTACAACCAAAAATTAAATTTCTTAGTCCGTGAAGCAATTAACTTTATTATCTTCAGATATTTATGAAAGTAAAATTGTTTTTAAAGTAGATTTAGAAGTAGTAACATAATTCCCATAATATACATATTTCTTACACAAACATATATATCAACATTTAGTTTATTACTTTTATGCTGTTTTATAGAACTCCCCAGAAACCTCCCATCTCCACTTATTTTCTTTTACATTGAGAATTAGTGTTTTCAACTAAAGTACACTTTAACTGTAACATAATCTGATAAATTTGAAATTCTTTAAATTTATTATACATAAAGTTAAACAAAACTTCTGTGAAAGAGTATCCCCTAACTGAACACATCAACAACAGGACTATAAGTGTAATCAAAAAATTACTATTTCTGTTTTTTTTCTTACACATTTACATCTATTTGCATAGATTCCACATCAGTCAACAAATATTATACTGAAGCATCATGTAACAACTAACCAAGATACACACCAAGTTTCTAAAAGCTGCAAAACCATAAGGAAATTTAGTAATCATTTGAAAAAAACAGGATATTAAAAGCAAATCAAGAGAATTATTAAGTTATTGTGCATGTCTGAACCTGGAGTTGCTGACTCTAAAAGCTATATATATATAAAGGGATAGCGAAATGAACCACCACTTACACTACCCCCACCCCCCCCTTTTTTTTCAAATCCATTCGCTAATTAGTTCCTATTATTTCCTGGTAACTATATATATATATATTTGACTGCCAGCCGCTTGCGTGCAGCCATCTCAGTTAGGCTGATGAAGAGCTATGCTCGAAAATTTAATTCTTTGTGTGTTCGTGTTTTTTTCGTGTACCAACGCCGCTGGAATCCCCTTCTTTGGTAAGCGTTGTTTTTTTATCCTATCCTAATGTTCAATATCCGGTTTTAGCGCCTTTGTTTCCTAACAATCTATCTATCTATATATATAGGAATCAAATTAGGATAGGGAAATGAGCCACCACTTACCTTTAGATGATGGATGTGGGGCGCGAACACACAGAAAAGACACAAACACAAATAATAAGGCAATTTTCGGGATAAACCCTTTGTCAACGGGAGAACATTATGAGAGGTGGGCGCAGCTGGAGACTGCCTCACAGAAAGACCGCCGGTCGGGAAAATGGTGGGGGTAAATTCAAACATCAGAAAAGTAGAGGGGCTGTGAATCAGAGCTAATACCCAAGCATAGTTAAAAATCCAAACTAATCTCTGGTCGGTGGAAGATCAAAATATAATTAGAAATAAATATGAAAAAAATTTAATTGTATAAAATATTACAAATTAAAATAATAATAACACAAAATAATAATTTTTATGAAGTAAACATCACCTTATAACCCGCATGTTTTAATACCACAATTTTTGTATAAAATCTTCTAAGGCTTTCCACCGAGGTAGCGCGTCAATGTAGGGCGACGTTTCGAAGCCTGCCTCCGGCTCCATCTTCGCCGGAAGATGGAGCCGGAGGCAGGCTTCGAAACGTCGCCCTACATTGACGTGCTACCTCGGTGGAAAGCCTTAGAAGATGTTATACAACTGACACACCGAGAAAGCCTACATTCGTTTACCATAATTTTTGTCTTTTATTTTAAAAATTTTTTGGATAGTGGTGACAGTGATACTGCTGCAAAGTGATGAAAATGGGATTGGGAAAATAACCTCTCACTTATCACAGATGAAGGAGGGCCAGATTAACACAAAAATAAAATACAAAAAACTTGACAATATTTTGGTTAATAACATTACTGATATGGAAGGTGAAATATGTGGAAGGGGTAAAGATGTGCACACATCCAGACCTACCATATAAATGAACCAAAGATGAAACAAGAGGGAAGGTGAAGATTGAACTGGTGGTGGGGGTAGAAAGTTGAACAGAACAATCTCCCAAAAACATTTGTAAATAACTAGTTTTCTTAAAGACAAGCGATAGTTAATTGTTGAGGCAGGAATTCACACTTGTAATAGTGCCCTTCAGTTGTGCTGAAATTTGTGATAGTGCTTATAGATAACCTTTTCCTTCTAGAAGAGGTGTTTTGCCACCTCATGGTGTCATCTCAGGATTTTCATGGTACTTTTAATCCACTGCCCATGCATGTATCACTATTACAGTTTTGTGTCCTTTTAAAGGGAGTTTTTCAACGCAAAAGATCTGCATAGAGATTTGTTTGTAAGTTATTTAGTCTTTACTGAAGTTTGTATTGACTTCTGTAGAAATTTTTTCAACTCTGTACCTAGGATGGATTTCTTGTGCGACTTGTGAACAATCCTATATATATATATAGGATAGGGAAATGAGCCACCACTTACCTTTAGATGATGGATGTGGGGCGCGAACACACAGAAAAGACACAAACACAAATAATAAGGTAATTTTTGGGATAAACCCTTTGTCAACGGGAGAACATTATGAGAGGTGGGCGCAGCTGGAGACTGCCTCACAGAAAGACCGCCGGTCGGGAAAATGGTGGGGTAAATTCAAACATCGGAAAAGTATAGGGGCAATAAATCAGAGCTAATACCCAAAGATTGGTTTGGATATTTATCTATGCTCGGCTGTTGATTCTTTTCCGCTACTTAGCATCTTGATTTCATATATATATAGTAAAAGGGAATACCGAAATGAACCACCACTTACCTTAGATGATGGTATCATGGGGTTAACACATAAATAAACACGGGAAAAACAATGAATATTTCAAGACTTTTAGTCAACAGGAGAAAGTGAAAATGAATTTACGAACAATTATAGGCAATATACAAAAAGACAAGAATATCGAGTGCAAAAATGTAAAATAACAGACTAAAGACAACCAGGTAATAGTGATAGGATCATTGATGATAATTTAGTAGAGAAAATCAAAAGAAAAATTAGATAATCAAAAATGAGATGTTACAGAATTTTGAAGGATAATATTAGACAGAAAACTGGAGAAAGAATATTATATTATGATATTGACTTTATCCACTTATGAATGGATTGATAACGAATTTGAAAACCTGATTTTTCTCCCTTCTTAACATAACCTCCACTGCAACTACCAAATTAATAGTCAGTACCTCTGTTTACATTCAGTGAATAGTAAGTATTGTCACATGAAATTAGCAAAAGACGGAATAATCTACATTTGGAAAAAAGAAAATATTTGTAAACTGGGCATTTTTTACAGAAATAAGTCTTAACATGCAATAAAACATGCAGGAAAACATATTTTAATACCATGCGCCATGCATAGAAATGCATTGATGTGAGCTTTCCATAATTTGGTTCAGCAATGTGGATGTTCAAGGACTGACTCTGATCAATGAATGCACCACGATCAGCAGCCATTTTGATTATTGTTTTCTGGGAAATTTCCCACACAGTCTTATACAATGCCTTTAAGTCATCTGGAATGCCTGCAATATTCTGAAAAAAAATAAAAAACAGGGAAATTAGTGACATATATATATATATATCACATTATGATGAAATGTACAAGGTTTCAAATAAGTTTTACTTTTTACCTGTATTGAACCACCACCTGCAATAATTTCATTCTTCATGTCATCACTCCACAATCCAGATTCTGTCAAATCCCGTAACAAATGTTGGTTCACAACCTGAGTAATGATGAAATATGCCATTAGACAGCAGAAAATTCAATGACAGTAAGGCATTTAGAAATTTAAATCTGTGGTGTATCATTTATATTTCTGAGCATTATTACATAAGATTTTTTAATAAATTTAAAAACTTTATATTTTCTTTTATGGGATTTAATGTTACCTGAAATTCTCCAGAAAGGACACGGCGAGTATATATGTTACTGGTATATGGTTCAAAAGACTCATTGTTGCCCAGAATCTGAGCAGTGGATGCAGTTGGCATTGGCGCGAGAAGCAAAGAATTCCGTACACCATGAGCTGCTATTTTTTCTTTCAAACTTTCCCAGTCCCAGAGAGAAGAAGGTGTAACATCCCACATATCATATTGCAATATCTGTAAAGTTACTTCAATTTTTAACCTTGTAAATGTGTAGTACAAATGAAAAATAAGGTTAGAAAAATATTCAAGAATTTAAAAATAGAGAAGAAATGAAAAACATGCATGAATATATTACCAAACAGTTCTTAATCAGTAGCTCATTTTTAAAAAAAAAAAGCAATAGGCTTGAGAACTTTTTTAGGTGTTAAATTTGCTTATCCTTTTTTTTTTTATTTGAAACGTTTCATTCTTAAAAGGATTGACATAAAATTTAAAAACTTAAAACACCAAAAAATAAAAGTAAAATAAAACTCTTTGGAGAAACATCTGTAAGGACAAAAGCTGCATACCGGGGTTGAGTATCGCTTAAGTACCTTAACTAACAGTCTTGGTAGCACTTTACTGTCCAAAGAAAGTTTGTTGCATATTTTAATTTAGTTTGACCATGTTGCCAGGATACAACGAGAATGCTAAAAGGTCGCCACAATATTTGATGACCCAAATATTGAAAAGGTATGATAGCAGTTATCGAAATGAAACAGTTCACTTTTCCAAAAAGTCTTCAAGTTTATTTAAAAGAAATTCAAAGTTCAAACAGCATTCTTAAGTTGCACAGGCTAATCGAACAATCGATCCAAAATTTACAGATCATGGAGAGAGGTAACCCGCACCAACCCCGACGGAGATTTACAAGTTCATATTACGAGAATGAGTACCACGCCCTTGAAAACCATGATGGCCGACTTCCGCAATGGCAAACTGTGACCTGCACTACCAACCTAACGTCGGTATAGCCAACCTACCAACACACGCCTAATTCATCTTACTAACACGACTGCAACCAGGAAAAAGACAAAGACGTCACCGCGACCTATAATTTATACCTTCGCTGACGTCAGAGCCAGAACGCGACTTTCTGCTAACACTCCTACGATTTAGATCTGAAATATCTCAGAACTAAACGGTTATCCAAAACTTTAGGTGTGACAGTGTTTTGACATATTTAATTGCGAAATGATGAATATTTAGTGAATAATTTTAAGCAACTGGTTTAAAAGTTTTAAGTGGAGGAGTGGACTACTTTCGTACCTGGGGAACTACTATTGTTCTGGAAACTTCTACATTTCGTCATTTTATTAATGCCACGGTTTATGCAAATTGTTTTATTATCACTGTGTTCTACAAAAATTCCTGAGTTTATTGGTGTGATTTTTATTAAGATCGGTGCAGGGAAAGTTTACTTACTACGTAACCAAAGTGTGATTTCAGTTTTAATTTTATAACTTTATTTCTATTAGTTTTATCGCAAATCTAAAATTTCCATGAGATTCTCTGAGTAAAAATACATATTCTGAAAGTTATCTCATCTCTGTATCTACTTTAGATCGGCTGGAAGATATTTCTAAATCGACCTCATGGTCATGATGAAAACTGAATTTATAAAATCGATTCTATTGACTGGAATTACTTGAAATAATTATATGTAATATTAGATTTTTAGTTCTTTCCGGAAATCTACTTTTTATTTCGGAGATCCTCTAGGATTTTGAGATAAAAATTATTAAAAGTGAGGTGCATCTGACGAAGTATAAACAAATTGATTTAAGTTATTTAAACGTTCAGAAACTATGAAATTTTAGTGAATTTATATTTTAATTGCCTGATTACTTCATTGAAATTACTTTATTTGGTTCGAAAGTGTGTTAAAACAGTGAAATGCCAAATATTAGAATTACTTGTGCACTGAACTGGATTATTATGGATTATCATATCAAAGGTTAGTAAAAGGTGTTAATATCATTACAGAAAGTTACTTTAGTTGGTTTACTTGCTATTAAGTTACTCTATTGCTCCTAAAATTGGTTTAAAATGACAAAATGTTCCCCAATTAGCAATTCCTAAGTCCAAGGTAATATTATTACTGATTATTTAATTTCCAGTTGATTAAAAGTTTGTTTATTATTATTCAGAGTTTATATTCGGCGTTTAGCAACTACTAAAGGTCTTTACTGCATTCAAATTGGTTTAGAAACTACGAAGTTAGCCTATATCAAAATTTATTATTTGAAATTGAAGTTGTGGGATTTAATCTCTTTCCTCCCAAACTGATGTCTTCTTTTTGTTATAAAGGTTTATTTAGAGCATTTATTTAATTATGGGTGCATTTATTATCCCTAAAAGGTTTTTATTTAGTGTGTTTGGTTACGGTATCTCTATGCTATACAAAGCTTTCCTCCCATAACCTAACATGAACTGAAAACGATCTTTCACTACAGAATAAGATTTCCCTCTAATGTCTAAAGGTGAGAGGCTAGAATTTAACCAAAATCCTAAGATGCTTACATGCCCCCCGAAGATTGAGGTTATTTTCCCAAGAAAACTAACTGAATATCTTTAAAAAAAACAAAAAAATTTAAAATTTAAATTCCCCAAATGAAATGAATTTTTCCCACAAAATCTAACTATCTCTTGTTGGTTCGGTTCTCTCTCCATCATTCATACTCAAAACAAAATATTCTTACTTATAACAATCCCAAAAACTTTTAATTTCCACTCACAAAATTATTACAAAAATCTTCAAACTCATTCACTCTTAAAAGATCTACCTTAATGAGAATTTCTGATCAAATGGCAAAAATGTAAAATACAAAATATTAAATAATCACAAAATCATAAGCCTGTGTGTTCTCACAAAATTTCTCAAAATATCAAACATATTATCAAAATATAAGACATAAATTGTATACATGCAAATTACAACAGTACACTGAAAAATATTGTTACAATGGAACATCAGATTTGTTTTCAGAAAAAACCTTAAAGTTTAACATTTTATAAACATAGACATAAAAACAAAATGGTGTTTTACAAATAATCTCTTTTTAGAATTCCATTTTGGAAAGTCTTTCGTTCTGTGAACGTCCTTGTTTGCATATTACACTGTTTTGTTATGGCCTTACCACTTTCCCTTTATACACTTTAAACCCTTGTCGCAGAACCCCCTAAATGGGTGAAAACCCAAGTCCTGAAACGGGCGCAGACTTTAAGGCTCGTAATTATATAAACCAACAGCCTTATGGCTAGCTCTGCCGAGCAAAGTCCCTCATCCCCAGTTCCTGACGCAGCAGGAGTAGCCTGGGGAACTCGGTCAGCTAGCTGGTCTGTGAAAGATACAAAACAGAAAACAAAATATGTCGATTAGTGGCGGCCAAACTGTTCTTACCCACTAACATATACATAACGAAAAATTAAGATACAATACAAAAATAGCTACAAAAGTAAGATTACAATAACCATGGTAATTACAATGAAATTTTCACAAGTTGTTGGAAAATGAAACAAAATTAATTATTTGCTAGCAAAGATGATAATTACAAATATCAAGAAAAATGAAAAACAAGTACAAGTTATAAGTCCTATAAGTAAGTAATTAATGTTACAAGAAATGATCCAGAGGAATACATATAAAGAAAGTACAAGAAAAATACAAGCATATCCATATCAAATTAAAACATAGTGAAATGAACTTGGTCCATGCCAAGTTATTGGATCACTTAACTCAACAGAAGTTGTTACAATCATAAGAAATATTACTTATTAGATTTATTTACATAGTATTATCCCCATAAGAAAAGAAACATCTAAAAATGTGTAGGGGTAAATTGTAACTCATAAGGAAACGTAGTTTCCAAGCAGCAGTACACTGCTGTGTAAAATGAGAGTATAAAAGTAGTGTATGTGTGTATGAAATGTTACAAAAGATCTCTTATGTTAAAGTATCACAACACTAGTTGTGTTCACCAGTACACTGGTGCAAAAAAGTCACATATCCTTTATAAATATTATAACAACTTATTCTGATTGCTTAAGGCCACTATGAAGTGCCTAAGGTGCAACAAAGCACAAAAAAAAATCCTCAACCTAAGTTGGGTAAATAAGACAAAGCGCAGAAAGTGTTACTTAAAGTAGGAAAATGTATAGGAAAGTTTATTATAAAAAGTTTGCTTAGAGTGGTTTATTTTTTACTATAAAAATATTTGAAAGTATGTGTGTATCCTCATTACATTACTAACATCATTCAACCTTCTTAGTGTACAAGACAATAGGAATTGCTATCCCAAAACCGTTCTACGGTACATAGATAAACACTTAAGACAGTACATAACTTCCAAAATAGCTTTCAATTCATTCTTCAGCAACAAGAATGTAAACTCACATCAGTTTTAATATCATATCTCCAAGATTCCATTATGTGTAACAAACTTGGTCATTTCCGCTTTTGTCTCTATAGTGTGTTGATTGCTCATGTTTCCTATATTGTTTGTGTTGTGTAACTTATAAAAATGAAAGACGCCTTTATATGTTATATATGTGTGGTCATCCCTAGGTGATGCCAGATGAGTGAGGGACACTTTTAATATGTGAGGTCATCCCTGGGTGATGCCAAATGTGTGAGGTCGCCTTGTTACACTAATAATGATAATAATGATGGGTGGAAATGCAATTAATAATTATGGGATTCGCAGGTGAGTCTCTGATTCCTGGCCCTAATAATAAATATGGGATTCGCAGGTAAGTCTTTGCTTCCTGGCCCTAATAATAATGGGATTCGCAGGCAGGACTCTATTTCCTGGCCCTATTAATAAAATAACAATAATGCATTCCCCCAAAATGGTACTTTCTTCTCTTCCAGCCTCCCCCAAAACTATAGGAAAACATGTCATATCTCCACCTCTACTTTAACTAGAGCATCAACTTCCTCACTTGCACAAACAACTTTATCTCTTTGACAATCCATCTCAACATCCATAAGTTCCACCCTTGGTGTCTCAGAAATCCTATCCAATCTAATCTGGCGTATGACTTCCCAAGGTAGATGTTCAAATATTAATAGATGAAAGTACTCGTTAGAAAAGTAAAGAGTTTGCAAAACTTCTGGTCCCAATACTACCTCAAAAATCAAAGTCAGCTGAGTAAAAGACTCAGATAAACAAATACAAAAAATCCCAAAATAGAGTAGAAAAATATTAAAAATGGCAGGAATTGTCTTACATATCCTCAAAAGGTAGGATAATTGTGTTGGCACCTTGTGAGGTATACTAATTTTAAGTTTAAGAACATTCCTCCATTCAGCAAAGAGTATGTCTTTGTTTGGAGTGAAAGGGTTCACATGGCTTTTAAATTTAGGAGCCCTCCCAAAGCATTGATAGCTGAAAATAATTTTATTTTTATCAATCTTTCTGTGCTGATATAGCATGGTTACTGTGGGTTGTGAAAGGTGTACACCCTTTTCTTCTTTATCACAGGAATGAAAGAGTTTCAGCACAATGTCATAGTAAGCTGTACTGAGGTTTTTATTGCTTGAAAAAGTTCTGGCGATATGGTGTATACTGTCCCCAATATGGTAAGTATTAAAAATCAAAGGCAGTACCTCATGTGAAACATTCTGAAAGAGAATGAAATGTGCTATCTGTTTTGTTAATTTGTAAGTCTCCCAAATGGGCACTGATAGCAATGAAAAATTTCTAGTGTTGTTCTCAGGGAACATTTTAGTTGTCAACTGTATATTTAATTTATCAACAAAAGTTGGCTTTTTCAACTTGTTGAATGGTTTGCTAGTAACTTCTTTTGTGTAAACTAATGGAGTAGGGAAATCAGCTGAGTGATGCATATTGTTTTGAGCATTGAAATTATTAAAGTCATCACTATTCCCTAAAATTACTGGCATAGGTTTATCATTCCCACAGAATATTAGAAATAAGCTGCACTGCTTCAGGATGTACTGGCATGTTGTCAGCTGACAGTATAGTAGTGGGATGTGCTAAGTCAGTTGTACAACCAATTAAGCTTTCTGGTTTTTCAGTAGTATTGCTAAGACCATCTGATTGTATAGTTTGTTCTGAACTTTACAAGTTTAGTTACAGCATTGTTAACTACAGGAGTCAGGTCAGTGACCTGTGAAATGTCAGCTGAGAATTGTACAGAATTTTCAGTTTTAGAAACTGGTTCTACTGAGATAGGTTGTAATTGTTCAGTAGTTGGTAATGTATTAGCTGCTGAATAAATGTTAGTTTCTATCCCCTGTTTAACTAACTGTTCCATTTTGCTTTGGCGACCTTGAATATCAGTTTGGGTCTTTTGGACCTGAAAATCCAAAGCGGAAACTTGTTGCAGTGTTTGTTGTTGTCGCTGATCAATGTTGAGGACCTGTTCATTGAATGATGTCAACTGGACTTTACTATTTACAACTTCCTGTGTAAGGGAGGTAACATCCTCATCAATTCTAGAGACATTTTGTTGTACCTCTGCAATTTGTTGAGTATTCGTCTCAGTGGTGGTAGCTAAATCTTGTACCTTATTGTGTACTTGAACTACATTTTCACTCACTGCAGAAACAGTATTGTGAATCGATTTAATGGATTCAGTTGAAGTGGATACAAATTGTTTTAGATCAGCTGATATTTTAGCAATTGTAGAATCTTGTGTATCAATCCTAGGTACAATTTCCTTTTGAAAATTAGTCAATTGATTACTGAGAATAGTGGAATTTTTATAGCATGCGTCACTGACAGAATGAAGTTTAATATGAACATCTTCAAGTTGGGTTTCTACTTTCTGTGCATGTTTGTTATATGTATCCAACATCTCAGTGCGGTGTTCTTGTAACTGTTTTGTAAAATCTTGTTTATTGGCCTCACACTTCTCTTCAGCTTGTGTTAATCTCTTTTCTAGAGACTGTGTTCGTTGTGTGAAAGTCTGTGTTAGTTTTTGTTCTAAAGATTTGTACGAATTGTTGAGGGTGGTTCTGAAACTTGATTCTAGTTGTTTCAAATCTTTATTGAATTCATCCTTGTGTTTATCAAGTTTACTATTGATTTCGTCTTTGTGTGTATCAAATTTAGTATTGACCTCATCTAATTTTTTATTTTGCTGGGCAAATTGATTATCAAGTCGTTGAAAAAGTGTGTCGATCCAACTGCACTCTGTTGGTCTAGTGCTTATTGGTGTAGTAGGTTCTGCTTCAGTTGTCTGAGTACCCCTTACAGTGGAGTGAGATGTAGATGGTATATCACTAATTGTGTTTTCAGGTGGTGGATGAGTAGTAGTTTGTGTTTCAGGTGTGCAGTTATCCCCATTATTCCAACCCAGCAAATCGCTCTCAGAGGTAGTGTGTGAGCCAACACTATGTAGGTTAGTATCCGAATTATGTAATAATTCAGACTGTTGCAACTGTGAATTGTCTTCTACCTCAGATTCGTCTGAATGGAATATAGGAAGATCAGTACTAGATACAGGAGTTAAGTTTGCAATTCTTTCTGCTAAATGAGCAACCTGTATAGGGTGGTTCTGCTGAGTATCATGTACAAGTTCCTCCTGAACAGGAATAGTATCAGTAGTTGACTGAAGTGAAGTATCAGAAGTATTGCCAGTTCATTAACATTAAGTTGCATTTGATTACTGAGATGTTCATCAGTCTGTTCAGCAGACTGTGAACCTGGATCATCAGGTTGTTGTGTCATATTTATTAAGCTTCTAGATCTGGTTAGCATAGAATGAATTCTCATATCTCCCCCCTCCCCATTACCAGTTACTAAGCTTCTAACAGGTTTGTCATCATTTGATGCCATAGTTACAATAATAATAAAGAAATACTACCAAAGAAAACAATATTAAAGGAATTTGGTTGAATAATACCCAAAAAAAAATGTTACAAATCGGTACAGCAGGATATCAGCAAACAGCTGATTCGAAAATTTCAAAGTTCGACGCTTAAATGTAAACAAGAACACACAACAAAAAAAAAAATTAAAATAGGAATTCCCAAAACACAAGAAAGAAATAAAAATAATGAATGCACAAGAATAATATTAATCCCCACTGAAAGCAAAACACTGTAAAAACCGAAGTACCCAAATGTAAACACAGCAAAGACAATCACTGGAGCAGATGGTGAACACAAGGATAGAAAAGAAAAAAAAATTATCTTTGCTATGTAGTATGTCTCAGCAAATCGTCGGCAAATATGTACAATTTCTGTCGTAGTAAACTCTTTGAGTTGCATAGAACACCAGCTGAGCGGAGGTATACTGAAAAACAGCTGATCGAAGTTACATATCACGTAAGGTTCCAAAACACTGTTAATTCACTCGTAGGCACGAAAAAAAAAAAGAAAAGCCAGGTAAAATTAGGCTGATAGGTAACATAAATTACCCCCAAAGTCTTGTCACTCAGTAAAATCGAGCACAAGTTTGCCACCGTAATGGCATAAATAATAGTAAAAATGCGGTTACTGTGACTGTAACCTTTGAATAATATCATAAGATATTTTGGCAACTATTGCTGGAAGGTGGATGATTCTACGCAGCACGAGAAAGAAGGAAGAAACTGCATAGATGATAGAAAAGAATGCTCCCGGCAGGCCTAAACTGTCGCCAAAGTCTAGGATGGAGCGGCCCGATTTCGAACGAAGAACACTTGTACTTAACTTTGTGTAGGTTTGCAGTCCGTAGTTGGCGTGATGAGGAGCGACTTGGTGTGGCGAAGACCCCGTCGTCCGAGCCCCTGGACCCTCTGGTCAGCACTTTGGATGAAGTGAGAGGAGCGTAGTCGGCTGCGAAGTCCGCTGCGGCGTCGGTGAAGTAGGCTGGTTGGCTAAAGTCGAAGTAGGTGTTGTGGAAGATGCTGATATCCTTGGTTAGCACTCACTCGTATCACTGATGGTCGGTAAACCCTCTCCACAGTTTGAAATTGAACAAACACGAGCCTTACAGTTCCATGTAAGGACAAAAGCTGCATACTGGGGTTGAGTATCGCTTAAGTACCTTAACTAACAGTCTTGGTAGCACTTTACTGTCCAAAGAAAGTTTGTTGCATATTTTAATTTAGTTTGACCATGTTGCCAGGATACAACGAGAATGCTAAAAGGTCGCCACAATATTTGATGACCCAAATATTGAAAAGGTATGATAGCAGTTATCGAAATGAAACAGTTCACTTTTCCAAAAAGTCTTCAAGTTTATTTAAAAGAAATTCAAAGTTCAAACAGCATTCTTAAGTTGCACAGGCTAATCGAACAATCGATCCAAAATTTACAGATCATGGAGAGAGGTAACCCGCACCAACCCCGACGGAGATTTACAAGTTCATATTACGAGAATGAGTACCACGCCCTTGAAAACCATGATGGCCGACTTCCGCAATGGCAAACTGTGACCTGCACTACCAACCTAACGTCGGTATAGCCAACCTACCAACACACGCCTAATTCATCTTACTAACACGACTGCAACCAGGAAAAAGACAAAGACGTCACCGCGACCTATAATTTATACCTTCGCTGACGTCAGAGCCAGAACGCGACTTTCTGCTAACACTCCTACGATTTAGATCTGAAATATCTCAGTAACTAAACGGTTATCCAAAACTTTAGGTGTGACAGTGTTTTGACATATTTAATTGCGAAATGATGAATATTTAGTGAATAATTTTAAGCAACTGGTTTAAAAGTTTTAAGTGGAGGAGTGGACTACTTTCGTACCTGGGGAACTACTATTGTTCTGGAAACTTCTACATTTCGTCATTTTATTAATGCCACGGTTTATGCAAATTGTTTTATTATCACTGTGTTCTACAAAAATTCCTGAGTTTATTGGTGTGATTTTTATTAAGATCGGTGCAGGGAAAGTTTACTTACTACGTAACCAAAGTGTGATTTCAGTTTTAATTTTATAACTTTATTTCTATTAGTTTTATCGCAAATCTAAAATTTCCATGAGATTCTCTGAGTAAAAATACATATTCTGAAAGTTATCTCATCTCTGTATCTACTTTAGATCGGCTGGAAGATATTTCTAAATCGACCTCATGGTCATGATGAAAACTGAATTTTAAGGTCTCTATAAAATCGATTCTATTGACTGGAATTACTTGAAATAATTATATGTAATATTAGATTTTTAGTTCTTTCCGGAAATCTACTTTTTATTTCGGAGATCCTCTAGGATTTTGAGATAAAAATTATTAAAAGTGAGGTGCATCTGACGAAGTATAAACAAATTGATTTAAGTTATTTAAACGTTCAGAAACTATGAAATTTTAGTGAATTTATATTTTAATTGCCTGATTACTTCATTGAAATTACTTTATTTGGTTCGAAAGTGTGTTAAAACAGTGAAATGCCAAATATTAGAATTACTTGTGCACTGAACTGGATTATTATGGATTATCATATCAAAGGTTAGTAAAAGGTGTTAATATCATTACAGAAAGTTACTTTAGTTGGTTTACTTGCTATTAAGTTACTCTATTGCTCCTAAAATTGGTTTAAAATGACAAAATGTTCCCCAGTTAGCAATTCCTAAGTCCAAGGTAATATTATTACTGATTATTTAATTTCCAGTTGATTAAAAGTTTGTTTATTATTATTCAGAGTTTATATTCGGCGTTTAGCAACTACTAAAGGTCTTTACTGCATTCAAATTGGTTTAGAAACTACGAAGTTAGCCTATATCAAAATTTATTATTTGAAATTGAAGTTGTGGGATTTAATCTCTTTCCTCCCAAACTGATGTCTTCTTTTTGTTATTAAAGGTTTATTTAGAGCATTTATTTAATTATGGGTGCATTTATTATCCCTAAAAGGTTTTTATTTAGTGTGTTTGGTTACGGTATCTCTATGCTATACAAAGCTTTCCTCCCATAACCTAAACATGAACTGAAAACGATCTTTCACTACAGAATAAGATTTCCCTCTAATGTCTAAAGGTGAGAGGCTAGAATTTAACCAAAATCCTAAGATGCTTACACATCCTTCTCGCTAACTGCTGTGACAATAAGGTAGCATTTGTCTCAAAGAGCACATGCACTGATTGGTGCCCAACATTCTGACATGAGAAGTGGGTAACCAATATTCTGACATGAATAGCATTTGATATTTTAACACAAATACAAACTCTTGCCTCACAGGTACGAAGAGACGTTCTTAACAACTATGAATCTAACTTAAAAACTAATGAATCTGTGAATCATGAACATGTAAGTAATGATTGTTGACTATATATGTATGGAAGTGTATAGTGCACTCAAACACTTCATACAGGTACAGTCATGTGAGAAAGCACTGAGAAACTCTTTAAATAACCATTCTGATGCCTGAAAATTAGTTCATGCACTTTGAGCAGAAGCCAAATTGCCAACAGCAATCTGAGAAATAACCAGTAAAAGTAAGTACATGTAGATGTCTAAAAGTCCTAACAATTAACCACACACAACAAGAACAACTTACCCCCTTGCTTACAGGACTTCCTTCATACGTTTCATATGGTCCTAGTTCTTTTGCAAGTTCACAACTTGCTTCCAAGGCACCATAGTAAATTGTCTCAAAGATCTGGATATTCAGTTTTTGTGCTTCTTCACTTTCAAATGGAAATCTCATTAAAATAAAGGCATCTGCCAAACCTTGAATACCAATTCCAATGGGTCGGTGGCGCATGTTTGAAACTCTTGCCTGCAATGTTTTTAAAAAAGATTAGAAACAAATCAAACATGCAATAAAATACGCCAACTTTGACTGGAGAGTTACCATAAACCATAAAAGTACCAGCTTTCTTAGCTGAATCAATAAATAATCAAGGAAAGTTTCTCGGGCTTCTAGCCGCATCAAAATTGCATTGTCTGGTGACATTTGGGAATCTAGCAGTCTTTCATTGTCAAGCCACTGCTCATCATCAATTAAAGTTGGCTACACAGTACTCCATTTATATACAACTGCCAACACAAAGGGGAGGAGAGGGTAGGGTGTGTGAAAGAGTGGTATGTCTGGGCACTGTCCACCTAGTGACATTATGTTTGAGTCGCATTATGCCCTAATATGATGTAAATCCTGCACTACTTGTAATAATTTTATAGCTGGCTTCCACATTTGACTTGATCCTGATTTATAACATTCCCATCAAATCTTATCTCTATTGCTCCTTTAAAAACACTATCCCAGAAATTATCTGTTTGGCATAGGCATGTCATTTTTTCAAATAATAGTTCGTGCCTATTGTTAATGGCATGTTCATGCACTGCAGATTTTTTTTCCATTTGTCAATGTCTGAAACATCTAATATTTTCATTGACAACAATAGCTGCACACTTTTGGGTGGAGCGCGAAAGATCAAACATTGCTAAGGAGTCTAGTTATTTTCTATGTTATGCTCTAAAGAGTGACAAGGAGTCAAGTGCTTTGTCCTAATCACAAACGTATGTTTTTGTTTAGTTTCTTCTTCCATTGGTCACTCGGTGGATTTCTTTTAGTGCAATAACCATTGGCATGTAACATACATTCAAAGTGTTGCAGCTCTCTCTAGATTTTAAGAATCAGAGACTACCTTAGTTCTACAGAGTACTGAGTACTTCTAAGCAGGATGGTGGAAGCTCAGAGCACTGAGGTAGTGATCGGTCTGTGTTTTTTTCCTAAAAATATTGTGTTTTAATCTTCCATTTATCTTCCACTGCATTATGACATCTAGAAAAGGAAGTGATCCATCCTCTTGATTTCCACCATAAATTAGGATGAACACCGTTAACATGGCAACACAAAATAATTTAAAGCTGGCCTTTCATGAGGCCACACAAGGGATGTATCATCGATATATCCACAAAAGCTCTAAGACATTAAAGGCATTGTGTCAAGAGCTGCATATAAGAAATGCTCCATACAGAAGTTAGCTACACCCAACACTCACAAAAGTTGAAGGGAGGAGGGCAGCATCATTGCTCCCCCCACCACCTACGACAGTCAGTTTCGTTATATGAGTGGCTGCGGTGACCGTAAGGCTCGCGTAAGCTCAGTCACTTACTTCTTTTAACTTTACAAAGCGTTGTCAGGTATCATAAATTTTGTAACTGCATAGCAAAATTTTTTCTTAGAACCAAGTTAAATTGAATAGTATTGCATATCAGTTTTGAAGTCAGTTACTATGTTAATTCAAGCTAGATATCAGGTGTTTACAGTTTTTAAATAGTATTTTCTGTTACATTAGTCTCAAGTATTCACCTGGAGGAGTTTATAGAAAAATTAATAATAAATCAAAGAAGGTAGTTAGAGTCTTCAAATTTGTTCAGTAACCATTTTTCAATACGTAAATTTGATTAAAGCTACTTACTGATCGAGAGCTTCAACAACTTCTGAAATATTAATTAGTTAGATTCTGTTCTTGGATTACAAATTTTATTTCACCTTTTGATAACACTGGGTAACAGCCAAAAAATCATCCGGGGTTTCGCAGCTGAATTAGACTAAATTCGATGCCCTGAGTTCGAAAATGACCTTGGTTTTGCTCAATCAGGTCAACTTTTTGAGATACAGCCATAAACCTGCCTGACGGGCTATACATACATATGCTAATATCACGGGTTTTGAGTTCAGTCACTTCTCTAAATTCGCTGCCTAAAAATTAGCAGGAAAATAATCACAATTATTAGTAATATTATTATTATTTTTTATTACTTTCAGATGGCTTCGGCGCAACGTTCATGCAGGAATAATCCGGACGATTTCTGCTACATCTGCGGAACATACACGCTGTCAGCGGACCGGAAGAACATCACAAGATTTGTGAAGCACGCGTACCAGGCTTACTTTAAAGTCAAGCTAGGTGACCAAGATAAGTCGTGGGCACCGCACACGGTATGTAAGACGTGCGTGGAATACCTCAGGCGGTGGACTAAGGGCGCCAAAACTTCACTGAAGTTTGGGATCCGTTTGACCATGCATCGGATTACTTCTGCGCCATCAATACTACTGGCATCAACCGGAAGAATCGGTACAGCCTCCAGTACCCCGACCTTCCATCTGCCCGCCATCCAGTTGCTCACTGCGAAGAAATACCTGTACCAGCGTTCACACAGCTTCCGCACATCGACGACGACGAGGCCACCACTTCAGACAACGTAGGAGATAGAGACCAGGAGTATGAAACACAAGATGGTCCGCAGCCCTTTTCACAATGTGAGCTTAATGATCTGGTTCGGGATCTCAGCTTGTCGAAGACTTCCTCCGAGCTGTTGGCCTCCAGACTCAAAGAGAAAAATCTACTTGGCGAAGACGCGCGTATCACTTTCTTCCGTAGAAGACATGAGGAGTACATGGGCTACTTCTGCCAGGAGGAAGACCTTGTGTACTGCCAAGATGTCGCCGGTCTTCTTCATAAACTCGGCGCTCCTACATACAATCCGACAGATTGGCGACTCTTCATTGACAGCTGCAAGTGCTCTTTGAAGTGTGTGCTCCTCCACAACGGGAACCGGTTCGCCTCAATCCCTCTTGCGCACTCCACAACTCTCAAAGAGAAATTTGAAACAGTGAAATAAGTGCTTGACAAAATCCAATATAAGCAGCACCAATGGATGATCTGCATCGATTTCAAGATGGTGAACTTTCTACTAGGTCAGCAGTCCGGGTTCACGAAGTAGCCATGCTTTATATGTATGTGGGACAGTCGCGACAGAGTCCAGCACTATGTAAAGAAAGAGTGGCCAGCGCGAGAGCAGTTAGTACCAGGGGCGAGAAACATCATAAACGAACCTCTTGTTGACCGGGAGAAGATATTGATCCCACCGCTACACATGAAGCTTGGGCTAATGAAACAGTTCACACGCGCTCTGGACAAGGATGGGAGGTGCTTCAACTACATGTGCCAAGCATTTCCTCGACTGACCATTGAGAAGCTCAAGGCCAGCATTTTCGATGGCTCACAGATACGGCAGCTCATAAAGGACACAGTTCCAAAACTCCATGAACACGCTTGAGTGTGCTACCTGGAAATCGTTTGTGCAGGTGGTGAACAACTTCCTGGGGAACACGAAGGCAGCCAACCACGCCACACTCATCAGCAGCATGCTAGAGGCCTTCCAAAACCTCGGGTGTTCAATGAGTTTAAAGATGCACTTCCTGTTCTCACACATGGACAAGTTTCCTGAAAACCTTGGGGCGATGAGTGACGAGCAGGGAGAAAGGTTCCATCAGGGCATGCGACAAATGGAGGAGAGGTACCAGGGGAGGTGGGACGCAATCATGCTGGCAGACTACTGCTGGTCGCTGAAGAGAGACAGCAGCAGCTGCTCACACACGGAAATCGAAGAAACGCCGATATCTGCCTTGAACTCTGAACTTTTGTGTCATGTAACGCTCATTCTTATTATATTTTGATTATTATGCTTATCAAATGTCATATAGTAAATAAATATTGAATTAATTTGGATACGTTGACTTTTATTTCTTGAGGGAAACAGAAAGATTCGTCAGGGGTTTATCAGCAGACATTTGTTTTTCTTACGAAAAACAGATTTGTGTGAAATATCTGTAGACCAAATTCCTGACCTGATTGAGTAAAACCAAGGTCATTTTCGGACTCAGGGCATCAAAATTAGTCTAATTGAGCTGAAAAACCCTGGACGATTTTCCAAAAGTTTTTTTTTGTTGCCCAGTATAATAGTAAATATGATTTGCTTGATAGTAAACGAAAGAGCAACCCTTTAGAAGTAAAAATAAAATTTATTTCAGTTTCGTAACAACAAAATTACAAAAGTTATTAACAAGTCTTGGGCATTGCTTAAAATAATTTTTTTACGGCAAAACTATCGAACCTACAAAATTTTTCATAAGGATAAAAATTAACACTATTTATATAATCTTGCTATTCTCAAAATTTAAAAGTGATAGGATTATTTTGGCTGTCAAGGTCAAGATATTTGATGCAAGCTTACAAGCTGATCAGTTTTCCAGCATATTCTCCTCGTAAGGGACCAAGAAGTCCGGTGTTCCCACAGTCAGATTCTATAAATATTAGCCCAGAATTTTCCTCATCCCCCCCCCGGCCAGCAAGTTTCATTTTGAGCACTACTGTGCTACCGTGTTGGCACAATGTAGCCTCCCACGGTCGGTCAGTCAGTTTTGTTTAGAACACTACTGTGCTAATGTGTTGGCAAAATGTAGGTTCATTTATTCAGTCACTTTTAGTGCAATGTAGTTTTGTAGCAGCATTTTATACAGTGTGGTGCGTTGGCATTACTTAGGTATCGGTTGTCACCAAATAAGGCGAACAGTAGCAGTGTGTGTTGAACTTTGAAATGCTTCCATATGATAGTTTTGCTTTGAACATTGGGGTTTGGTCTGGCTCGAATCGGTTAGTTGAATTTGCAGTTTATCTTCAGAAAATTTGTCTGATGCCATTTCAGTTTGTCTCTTTGCAAAAATTTTCAAGAATATAATGTATATCTGCCAGCAGTAGACTTGTGACTTTTATTTTTAACTACCTTTCTTAGTTTGGCGTTTTAACAAGCTAAGTGGCGACCAAATTATATTTGCAAAGCTAGAGCTGAAAATATCCACAGTCATAGCTGAGACTGAAGGTTTATGCTTAACCCTACTGCAAGCTAAAGTCTCTCAGGGTTTAACCCAAAATATTGTATTTTATGTGTTTGTGTATTGTTTTACATTGTTGATTTTATAGGGGCAATCCATCTTACTTTGGTATTTGGATTATTGAATCCATTTGATTGTGGCCACTGTCACTTATATGTAAATTTAGCAAAACAATTATGAAACTAAGGAAAAAGGAAGCGCTTTAGCAAAACATTTGATATTTCTGTTGTAGCACATGTGCAATTTGTTTACTTTTTTTTCACTTTTAAATGCATTCAACTGCAACTCAAGAATATTTCTGCCACTATGTCTGTTCCATCTCTAGAAATTACCAACACCATTGTGTTAAGGTTCTTTGGGTGGTTTAATTACTGCATTAATTAATTAATAAGTCCACCAAAAAACAATGTATGTTGATGCTCGTTTATTTTCAATCAAAACAAGTCTGCGACATTCACAAGCATAGTTGTTACAATCCAAAGATGCAATACTGAATTACTGAATACTTGAATGAAAACTTGCATGAATGTCTCTGTAACACTGAATTAATACTTATTGCAAACTAAAACTTTCTGTCCAGGCGATCTGCCTATACAGAGTCCATCGAAACCACGAGAATTCTTCAAAGGCACCCGCCCGATACCTCCCAATCATAAACAATCACTCAAACAATCAAACATACCAAAAACAATCGGAATTGATACAAAACCAATTAACAACATTACAACGTGATCAGAAATGGTAATTATAGATACCCAAATACAAAACTATTTACAGAAATGCCTCCAAATGGCGGAAAATTGTCCTGTAGACATCGCAACACACATTAATACAAGTAATTACAAACTTTTAATAAATTCTCCTGCACCATTCGGTTCTTAAACACATCAAATGGTCCTTAAACAATTTTCTTACCTAAAACAAAGTCTATATACACCCACTTACAAGAATTTACAAAACAAACATATCAAATCACCTTCAAGCAAACTTCGGCTCACTACAAATACTTCACACAGCACAACACTATTCAAAATTCAGGTATTAGGGCTGTTACAACCCCTCCCCAGGATTCACTTAATTTTACACAGATAAAATTGATTGAATCCGTCACGAATCTAAGCAGGTTGAATGTACACATAATGCAGACACGAACAGATTCAATCAATCAACCATAATGACTTTTACAATGAACAAATACAATTCTTCATACAACATCTGCACATAGTCCATGACACTGATTTTGTTTACAATAATTGTCTTTTCTCAGGTCCAATCATTTTATCATTTACTGTTTTTACACAACAAACGTTCAATGCCATCACCTTAAGTTACAATTATTTTAACTCCAAATTACACACTTGATGTCTGCTTGTTAATTACACCAGTCTGTTTACATTTTACAGCTGATAATTTGTCACCAAAATGTAGAAAGTCACATCATCATGAGAATACCAAAAGTCTCTACACAAAACTGTCACAAATTATACATTGAAATGCTTACATCTGCATCTGAGCTTAAGTACTCACACAAACTATTTACATGCATTAATTGACATACTTATTTACAAAACTAGATATTTACAGGCTATTGACCCCTCCCCAAACCATGCATTTCAATTAATTCTCATAAGTGGGTTCCAGAATTTCCCTGGAAACCCAGAACCATGTAAGTTACTTTTTCCTAACCTTCCAGTTTTCTTCAACTTTTGTATACACATTTAATATTACATTTCTATTTTCACAAAGCTTCATTATATACATACAGAAACACAAACTTCCAATCATCTCAGACAACAGACTTTGGTACAACCACACAACAGCTGAGACATAAAATGGTTCTGTTTTAGCAAATTGATTGTCACTTAAAAGCAATGCTGTTGACTCAACTGGTAATACAAATTTATTATTCTCACTACTACAGTTTAGTCCATCATTACTCCCAACCCCACTCTTCATCATCTGATTACTACTTAAACTTACCAAATTATATGAATCAGTACCTAAAACTGTTTTAACATCTGGCTTACTGACTTCCTCCACAAAATAATTATTTTTCTCAGCAATTACTACTTCACTATTAGCTTCCACATCAAAGAGAGTACAAAACATAGTGTCATCTAAGTCACATTCTGTACAATTTTCCAAATTAGAAACTGGTTCAGATAAATCCTTACTCCCACCCATTTCTTCATTATCATTATCTACACCAAATACAGAGCTAAATAATGTATCAGCTAGGTCAAAGTTAGGACATTTTTCCAACTTAGGGATTGGTACATAAGGCTTTTCAACCTCTCTCTTTTCAGAAGACAAATACTTTGAATTACAATTCTCCTCCTCATCTGGGTCTCCTATCCACACCACTGTATCACCTTCATCTTCAAGATATTTGAGAAACTCCTCGATTTCAGCACTTCTACAAACTTCATTACCACCTATCCTAGCACACATAGTCCCAACTATACCATTCTGGACCTTACAAGTTTCTGATAGCCACACTGTAGTATGCACTATAAATTCTGCACCCCTTTTTGTAATTAGGCAGTGACCATTTCGAAAATCTTCTACATGAAAATTATTACTTTCGCACACTGATTCTAGTGATAAGGTACTATGGTGGTCCCCTTCCCGCTTTATCTTATTATCAACCTTTACATCATCAACCTCATTAATTACATCTATCATAACCTTATCCTGAAATTCACTAGCTGCTACCCCCACCTCTTCCAATAAATCTTCTCGGGGATTATTCATAAAAATGGTATTAACTCCATAGCAGTTGGTACCTGGACCCACAATCTTATCCACCACTGTGGGGCCCATAACAGGGGTGGTCTTTAGTTTGCCTGCCCCCCATGCTGCCTCTCCCTTTCAGATTGAGGGTTCTGTTCTCTCACTTCCCCATTATCATTCCTCCTTGTGTAATTATCACGAACCCTTAACCTCGATCTACCATCCCTTGACCCATTACCCCTTCTAGGGGGACTCCTGCTGCCCCTCCTATGGTGTTGATGGTGGTAATGTTGTTCATTGAATGACTCCTGGGCATCCAAGCATCTCAACAATTCAGAAACTCTATCCACATTTACTACATCCAAAGTGGCAATTAAATTTCTTGTTTGCTGAGGTAGCCTAGCTCCTATCAAATCAATAAATTCCTCCTCTCCATAAGGATGGTCTAGGTACTTACAACGGATCCAACATTTATGAAAAAAATCATGTTGAGTTTCCCTACCAGGTTTATAGGGTCTACCAGTCATCAACTCTCTCTTTTCTTGAATCTGCCTGCTTGTCGACCAAAAATGTTTCAAAAAGTTTTCTTTAAACAGATTGTAGTCAGTTACTTCCCTAGCTTGTCTATCACCCCATGCCCTAGCATAAGACTTTAGATGTTTACCCACAAGTGCAATTTTCTTATTATCGGGTAACAAATTAAAATAGTCTGATTTTTCTAAATTATCTATAAATTCAATAGGGTGAAGCCTCCCACTATCATCATAGAATTCAAATTCTTCTTTTACATCGACACTGAAATTTGGATTACCTGTTAAGGGAACCTGACTTAACTGAATCTGCAACCCAGTAACCCTTTTCTCTAACTGATTAACGTTAGCTTGGGTTGTCTCCAATCCCTGGGTAAGTTGTTCCTGATGATTTGCCAATGCATTTACATTTTTCCCTATACCAACCACTTCCTGTCTTAACTCATTAGCTTTAACATCATTAGCTTGGAATAAAGCAACATATTCCTCCCTCATCTTATCACAATTTTCACTGACTTCCTTCACCTCTTTATAAATCAAATTTTCACATTCAGCCTTATTCTGTTCACAAAATTTTGTAACTTTCTCAAATTTCTCCTGACATTCTGTTACTACCTTCCCCAATTTAGAATCTAAATTGTTAATATCTTCCTTGAATTGAGAGCTAAAACCCTGAAATTGCTCTGCGATTTTAACATCAAAACATTTAGTCAAATCAGAGAATGTTTTATCATTGTTTTGTTGCAGTTGAGAAAACTGATCATTGATTACAGCAAACTGAGAATTAATTTCAGAAATTTTGCTATCAAATTTGGAAAATTTATTATCAAATTTGCCATCAATTTCGGAAAACTGAGACTTAATTTCAGAAAATTTGTTGTCAAGATTCAACTCAGTTTTAAATTCAGAAAATTTGCTATCATTATCACTTTTTAACTCGTTTCTAAATTCAGAAAATTTGTTATCCAATTTGGAAAACTTGCTATCAAATTTGCCATCAAGTTCCGTAAATTTTGCATTAAAACTGGCTACAAATGACTCTAGAAAAGCTTGCAGGTTCTGATTATCAGCCATTTTTAGTAATCAGCCAAATCAATATAAAAAACAAAATTAAGTAAAATTAAAATCTCTCCAATCTGTCACACTATAACATGCAAAATAAATCACTTGAATATTCAATGCCGTACCTACAGTTATTCCTCACTTTTGTATCACATTAAATTTCACTTAGAAGCACTTAATTGATCATTAAACACCACACTGACTTCGAACACTTAACCACACTTTTCACAATCCACTGTAGGAAGACGATTTTGAGGCCGAAGGAAATCCACTCGTCGTCGGAAGATTACAGCCGATTCCCGATGGAAAAATCTCCGCCTTAGGCCGCAGAAGGTCCGCTTGCCGTCAGATCCGTGTCGCCTATATAAGCTCTACGTGTGGCGTAGCCGGTCGAAATTTTCTCGCAGGTTATTTTCGCTTATCGCCGATAATCCGTCGCAATTTCTGCAGATTCTTTTTAGAAGATAAACATCCCACAGATGTTTAAGAACTTCTCGTCCTGTCACGGTCGCCATGTTAAGGTTCTTTGGGTGGTTTAATTACTGCATTAATTAATTAATAAGTCCACCAAAAAACAATGTATGTTGATGCTCGTTTATTTTCAATCAAAACAAGTCTGCGACATTCACAAGCATAGTTGTTACAATCCAAAGATGCAATACTGAATTACTGAATACTTGAATGAAAACTTGCATGAATGTCTCTGTAACACTGAATTAATACTTATTGCAAACTAAAACTTTCTGTCCAGGCGATCTGCCTATACAGAGTCCATCGAAACCACGAGAATTCTTCAAAGGCACCCGCCCGATACCTCCCAATCATAAACAATCACTCAAACAATCAAACATACCGAAAACAATCGGAATTGATACAAAACCAATTAACAACATTACTACGTGATCAGAAATGGTAATTATAGATACCCAAATACAAAACTATTTACAGAAATGCCTCCAAATGGCGGAAAATTGTCCTGTAGACATCGCAACACACATTAATACAAGTAATTACAAACTTTTAATAAATTCTCCTGCACCATTCGGTTCTTAAACACATCAAATGGTCCTTAAACAATTTTCTTACCTAAAACAAAGTCTATATACACCCACTTACAAGAATTTACAAAACAAACATATCAAATCACCTTCAAGCAAACTTCGGCTCACTACAAATACTTCACACAGCACAACACTATTCAAAATTCAGGTATTAGGGCTGTTACAATTGGCAAAAATGAGACATTCTACATCAAATTATTTCCTTCCATGTCCTAGAAGGATTTGCTTCAGCGTTCTTTTATTATAATGTTTTCTCTTACCTTCTCAAATCTTATTCAGTACTAGCTGATACTCGCAACTTCGTACATGTGGATTAAGAATTTCTTTGCCAGAATTGAATATATAAAGTTGTTGGTAACGAAGGACTGGTCAGAAACAATACCGAGTCGGCATAATATGATCGGAAAGCCATCACTACATCATTCTACCGTCGAACCTGTCTCATGAAGAGAATCAATTTCCAACATATTCAAAAACAGAAAAACAAACGAAGGTGCAAAAATGTGGGAGGGGGGGGGGGGTGTTTAACTAAGGGCAGCTTTATTTCAGCTTGGTCTTTTCTTCTTTCTTCAGCATGAGCATCTGATTCTCGGATTCTAATAACTTTAGCTGCTCGTGCTCTGATAGAGCTACACCTTAGGCCAGTTTAGTAAAAAAAAGAAGGCAAAATAAACTGGTGCCAGAAACATTTAAGCAGACACAAAGCAATAGAACAGAGAAAATCAACATCTATACTAAATAATACGTTTTTTCTCCAAACGAAACTTATTAACAAATTACACACTAACATAATGTGCAAGAAGCACAGCTTGTGCAACCGACGTAACATTAAAGACTAACACACACATCTCTGTCACCATTCGATGAGTTCTCAAAATTTCGTGACTACTACTGTTAATCACACCGAAAAAAAAAAATGTTCTGTGCTTACCCTACAGAATTCTTGTCAAAGTGTGTCAATATCGGTATAGGCATTTAGTTGTCAAAACGTAACAAAAGAGAGAGACTTACTTCCGCATTTATAGTATTATTAGTGCAGATCACACACACTGAATGTAAGAGTACAACTCCTGAGGGATCAATATAACACAAAAAAGTGAAGAAATACAGCATTGCAAGACTACCTATGATTTGCCTCGCATTGCACCCCTAAATTTGTAATATCTGCAGTTTAACATTCAATCCGAACAACTGACGGACCAGGCGTGACTCATATGATCAAAATATTTTTTAAAAAATCTTTGCCTCTACGGAGATTTGAACCGGAGACCACACTCCAGAACTAAGCTACCAGATCGCTGTATGGAAAGGTAGTACAGAGACCTACACATTAGACCCGTCTACATGTACGCACCAAACTGACGGTTTGGAACGCCGCTCCGGACTGCCGCACCGGAGCGTGAGGTTGGAGCGTCACTCCTGGAGCGTGCGACGAAAAATGGCCAACACTCCAGTCGCACGCGCCTGGACTGTGGATTGGAGCGTACGCGCCAAAAATGACCGTTATCACGTGGCGCGTGCACTTTCTGCCGGGTTGGAAAGTTTTGTAGACGGTCCAGCTTGCAACATTCGGTTTTCAGGTCGTTGTATTTTTTGTTAGTTGTACTTGTGTTTATAAGTGTATTTAAAATATCCTCCAAAAGAAATGACATAAACTGAGCTGCCTTACTTTTTTTTTTTTTTTTGGGTACAGAAATAATTAAATATACAAAGTGTATATGGGTGGAAAGATGGCACGAAACTAGAGATCTACATGGACACATGTCTCTTTAATGAGAGCAACTGGAAAATAAATGACCCAGATGATTTAAAAAATTGTCTGCGAAACGACAATGCCATATATAACTACATTTTAATAATAATAATATTTAATTAAATTGCAATGGAGCGCAGGCGCCTGTGGCAATTTCCCTACACACCCATCTTCCCCCTTTCCTGCACCCACCTACATTTGCCCTCTACAAATTTTAACTTTAAATTCTTTCAACGTTTTTGGTAAATTGTTCATCATTTCCCTTTGTAGCTTATTCCAATCCCTGACACCCTTACCTAAAAAGGTGAAGTTAAAGTTAGTATCTCCACAAATATCACAACAAGACACAGTCATGAGGAAGAGCATAACTGCAGAGTAATGTTTGCATCCTACTCTTCGTTTTTTGGCAACTGGAATATCCCTCCAAGATTTGAAATTGCTTGCATATATTTTTCTCAGTTCTTTTCGAACTGCCTCCGAGTTTCTTGAATCCTTTCAAAGATGAAATCTTTGTTTTCACTTTCACATACATTTACCCTGCTGAATTCTACTAACTAATCATATTTACGACTTTTTAAATTTTTATTTTTGTAGTCATTTGAGTTAACTTTCCACAAACAGAAAATTCTTATAAAGTTCTATAAATCATTCCAAATTATCTCTTGAACACATTTTTCAAGATTTAGATTTTTATCTGTTAAAGCAGGGTAAAGTTAAATAAAGTCACCCAGAAATTCGAACCAACAACGAACTTGAACTGACGCATCAAGACTGCAGACCGACAATGCACGTGTAAACACAAGGCCCCGTTAGACCTGAGTGCCAGATGTATGCATTCGGAGCACGCGCCAGGCCTCTCTGACCACCGAGCATTTACACGTAAAGGATTGATGTGCGCGCCTGGAGAGTACGCTCCAAAACCGTGCGTGTAGACGGGCCTATTCTACGCTTCTGTCTATTGCCATTCAGTAATTTTTCAAAATTATAAGACAACATGTACAATTTATACAACCAATTGTAGACAGTATTTTGCTCCTTGATTCAAAGGATAAGTGTGCAAAGTTTCATCAAGATCGGATGAAAACTGTGGATTTGTATGAAGAACAAACAAACAAACATACATACATTCATCTTTATATTTATAGATGGTACTAGATTGAAGAAGGATAAGTGAGAGTGTTAATCTGTTGGAACTCTCTATTAATTTTTAACGATACAGAAATTTCATCAAAAATTTAATATTGGGGTCATTCTGTGAGAATATTTTCATCTATTCAGGTTTCTTAAAAAAAAGTATTAACCAGTCTATGGAATCATATTTTTCTTTTTAAATCAGCAAGGGTTATGATTATGTTGAGGTTTTGTGTTAGTCTAATTCTAATGACTTTTTTGACTTATGATTTACCACAGATGAAGGCAGGAGGACGAGACACGTAAAAACACAAAAACGAATTGCACAATATTTCGACTTTAGTCTTCGTCATGTGGAGCGAGACATATGGCAGGGGAAAAGATGTGGTCACATCCCAACCCGCCAACATGAATGACGCACAGGCGGAAAATACGTGGTAGTGGTAGAATTGCCGGGAAAGGGGGGGGTGGGGGGAGGAAATAGGCTTGACCAGCGATAAAAGTGAAACAAATCAATATAATCTTTGTGTAGCTTAATTTAAAAAGTTGTAATTGAAAATAAAGGGAGATAGAATAATTTAAATATATATATATATATATATAAATAAATAAATAACAGACTGTAAAATGAAATGATTTTTTTTTTTTTTTTTTTGTAACAGTTTAACGTCCCTTTTTAACAACGTGGTCTTTAGAGACGGGAAAGGATGGGGGCAAGGAATGGGAAGGAATTCGGCCATGGCCTTTTGAAGGAAGCATCCCGGCATTCACCTGGAGTGATTTGGGGAAACCATGGAAAACCCAAATCTGGATGCCCGGACGGGGATTCGAACCGCCGTCCTCCCGAATGCGAGGCCAGAACGCTATCTGTTACACCACCACGCTCGGTAAAATGAAATGAGAGATGACAGGTTGCCATCTCTCATTTCATTTTACAGTCTTTTACAGTCTGTTATTTATTTATTTATTTTTTTATATATATATATATATATATATATTATGTTTGTGTTTGTGTTTTTTTTCGTGTTTTGACGCCGCTGGAGCCATCATCTTTGGTAAGCGGTGGTTTTTCTCCTATCCCAATGTCTAATATATATATATATATTTCTATCTCCCTTTATTTTCAATTACAACTTTTTAAATTAAGCTACACAAAGATTATATTGTTTCACTTTTATCGCTGGTCAAGCCTATCCCCCCGGCAATTCTACCACTACCATGCGTTTTCCGCCTGTGCGTCATTCATGTGGCGGGTTGGGATGAGACCACATCTTTTCCCCTGCCATATGTCTCGTCCCACATGACTAAGACTAAAGTCGAAATATTGTGCAATTCGTTTTTGTGTTTTTACGTGTCTCGCCCTCCTGCCTTCATCTGTGGTAAGTGACGGGTAACTGTTTATTTTCCCTATCCTATCTTATTTTCAGTGCCTCGCGGCATTTTCTTTGTTTCCTTTATCCAATTGTTGACTTATGATTTGCTATTCATGAATCACCCTTGGCATTCCTCAATTATTTACAGCATGTTCTTCTATCTTGGCTAAAAGAAACTTTTGTATGAGAGCGGTTGTTAAGTAATATCTCTGTAACTGCTGGTAAACATCCTGCCTCTTAACTCGGATAGTGAACTGACTAATTCCCATTTAAAATCCTCCAGTATTTTCGAGTTTCCCTGAATTCTTTACTACTTTGACTTGAGCTTCCAGCTTTGCAAATTTCAGCTATTAAATCAATTTCACTTGCAGCTGTGTTATTCTTCATTGGTTAAAGTATTACTTCAACTTCTCAAGTGCTGGTAATTCTGAAGGTGGGTTTTGTGGTATGAAGTGTAAAAACTGATGGTTCATTGCAGTTTATGATATCTGTGAACTGTATATACTACACAGGCTAAATTCCAAAAGACACATATTAGATTTTATTTGGATCAGTTTAGGTTAACAACAATGCAACTGCCTCTTTTTATCAAAATATCTTAAACTTTTGTTCAAAATTATATAAAAGAGATATTCAAGATATAGCAACCACAAAACCATAGCAAAGATGGTCACAATAAGTATGCCATTGACTGATATTTGATAGGACTCTAGTTTAAAGCCTGATCCACCCTTTGCAATTTCAGTTTGCCAATGTTCCCCAAGTTCCAATTGAGTGAATGTCTGCATTGTTATTAAAATTAATTCGCCAAGGCTCTGCAAAGTTCACAAATGTTACAAATCACAGCAATAGATAAGATGTACACCAAAACAACAACTGATTCATATATATATATATATATAAAACTATAGAAAACAAGTTCTATCCAAATAATGTTTTTTAATTATTTTATTAAGCATTTACATGTGACATTTGCATAGCATTAAAAAATGGTTACTTACTTCTGGCACTGGATAGTAATTAACTTCTATGATTTTGTTAAGATTCCTTGTAACAATTTTGGAAACTTCCTTCAGTTTCTCAAAATCATAGGTTTTGTCAGGTTTCACAAACATATTAACAGCAATTGATGCCAAATTACACACAGCTACCTGAAATCATTTTTATTAATCAGAATACAAAACTAGGCCCCTTTGCAGATAAACATTATATCATAGAAACAAATACAATTTATAAACAGAGAAATCTTGTCACCTCTCTAAAGGAAACTGCAGTTTTAACCCCTGTATTTCAAATAAATTCAGCTAAAGAAAAGACAGACACTTAAGCAACCTTCTACGAAAATTCTGTAGAAAATTTTCAGTGTATGTGTAACTGAGAAAACCATATATGAAATTTGTATCCACAGAACTTCCAAAGTAAACATATTGTTTTATAAAATGGTATATTCCAACTAACAGTGTAGAATAAGACATGATAGTCCCGAACAATTACTGCATTATAATGAAACTTAATGCTGTTTAATATGTACTGACTTGATTCAGATTGTCTTTTGCTATCTTAAACTGACATTATTTCCACATACTCATTACACTAAATGTCTGCTTCATATTTTACTTATTTTCATTTACAATTATTCCCTTCAAGTATTCTGTTACTAACAAATCACGACTATGCTTTTTGTTAGATTCTTGGATAGACCTTACCTTGGTCATTACTTGCATTTCATTTCATCCTTTGTTCACTTACTTCTCATATAGAAAATATTTTACTTTCTTCTCTTTTAATATTATTCAAGTCTAAGCTTTCCTTTCATAAAATGATAAAATTCATATATATATTATTAAAATCTGAATCAAGGAAAGGGAAAATGACTCATCACTCACCAAAGCTGAAGGCTGCGACGAGTGAAAAACATATATAACGAACACTAGAATACACAATATTTCTGTTTTATACCTTATTCATGATGTAGGAAACGAATCATGTGGTTCAGGAGGTGTGCACACGCTGAAGTTTAACACCGTTATCCTAGTTTCTATGTTTTTCACTCGTCACAGCCTTCAACTTAGGTGAATGACAAGTCATTTTCCCTTCCCTTGTAGTTTATAGTGCCTAAAGCAGTTTCCTTATTTCATTAAAATCTGAATCAATTATATTTAAAGTTTCCTCTATTTTAGAAAAGTTTCTTTTTGCTTCTGTCAATGTGTTTTAGTTTTGCTTGGATCATTTAACTAATTTATACTTCTGAAGCAATAGAATTATCTTTCTAGCCCAAGTCTGTAAGTAGTCAGTTTTACTGCACTTTATGATTTTTGTTTCCTTATGTTTATGTTTGATTCAAATTGCACTTCCAATAGTCTAACCATAAGATCAGAAAAATCACCCATACTCACAAATTTGACAATATAGTTAGCATGTCAAGGTGCCCTATTTCTTTCTCCATGAATCTTTATGTCATATTCAATTTTTTCTTTCATGTCTTAGACTGCTTTATATGAAAATAAAGAAAGACTCTCTCCAGCTGCTTTCTCAGATGTAAATTTAAATCAACAAAATTAATCAAAAACCACAACATTATAAAGAAAACTAATTCAACTCCATCTCTTCCACACTTCCATACTTTAAGACAACAATATATTTATTTTATGATTATTAGTTTTATCCTTTCATAGGGCATGAATAAAGACACCAAATAGCCTCAGTATCATTTTTGCATTGGTTTTCTACTGAATTAATTCAAGATTTTACTTACAAACAGATTAGAATTTTGAACAAGTGATTTTATTACTTTGACATATTTATTTTTGTCTTCAATCAAGGAAATGTTTTTAAAAATACATTTAAATATGACTTCTGAAGCAACAATGGTAAGGAAGAAAACATATAAAAAAAAAAACACGAAAATGAAACTAGAACAGATTACCACCCAACAGCATACAATGGGGTCATAGTTGGATTAACAGCACTCTCATACAAAACAATTACAGTGACTGACAGATATTGCAATGAATCAATGAATGTCATAAGAGTAGCTATCACTATATATATATATAAAACAAAAAATCATATTTAGTGTAATACATTACTTCGTCTGCAGACGTATATTCAACAATCTCTGTGCAGAGATTGCTGCATTTAATGGTTCCCAAATTCTGTTGGTTTGACTTGCGGTTACAAGCATCTTTATACAGCATGTAAGGTGTCCCAGTCTCCACTTGCGACTCAATAATTGCATACCAAAGTTGTTGAGCACGGACTTTACGAACATATTTTCCTTCAGATTCATACCTAAGAAGTAAAGTTATTAGCAAGAAATTAAGCATGTAGAGGTTGCAGCATAACTTTATACTGAAAACTACTTACATTTTTATATGAAGGAAAGTATGGGAGAGGGGCAACAGGGAAGGAGATACACATCACAGATTCATAAAAATCATTTGAAGGTTCATGTCTGAAACACAAGTCAAATGAGGAACAACTGCTATCAAGCAAAACCAATTTGGACAAGTTTTCATGGCAACATTTACATTTAAATACTTACTTAAGGTACAGCTTTTCGAATTCTTCTCCCCAACACTCGTGGAGGCCAGGACTATAGTGAGGACACATGAGACTCCATTCTTCATTAGCTTCTACACGGCGCATAAAAAGGTCAGGAATCCACAGGCATAGAAAAGGTCACGGGCACGAACTTCTTCCTTGCCTGTATTCTTCTTCAAATCAAGAAATTCAAATATATCTGCATGCCAAGGTTCCAAATACACAGCAAATGCTCCAGGTCTCTAAAAATTAAATAGTAATTGTGTGTAACAACAAATTTTCATTTTTAAAAATCAAATTAAAATCTGTCTACATCTTGTACTACTGTAGAAAATCATGAAAATATTATTTTGAAATACAGAATGTTGAAAGAGGAAGTATAACAATTTAGGAGGTAGTAGTATATATTGTTTTGAGTTCAAAAACATCTTATCATGTACTCTACATGCAATAAAATATAGCTGTAGACTTTATCAATGTAAGAATAAGACTAACTTTAGAAAAAAAAAAAACAAAAAAAAACATGTACAACGTAATGCCATTATTGATGGAAAACTCAATGTAATATGAAAATGTTTAACATAAATTATTAACATACGCATTTATTGATGCTGAAACTTATTTACTATTTAACAGTTCACAGAGCATAATTATGCAACACCTCAGCACTGAGAACATACTTTCCAAATCTCTCAGCAAAAGTATATTTAGCTTTTCGCAGATTGTGCTGATTATAAGATTTCACAATTGGAATGTTGTCTTTTAAACAGCACTTCATAATAACTGGCTTGTACGCTTCTTTTTAATGATACTGTTATGGAACATTACACTTTGTGGGCGTTAATATTATATTAGAGTGGGTTATTAGAAGTGATCTTTGGTTTCTAGGCTATCGTCTGAACTATAACAGATTATCTGCTGGTGGGCACCAAGATTATATTTGTCAAGATAAGGATATTTGGCACCAGGGTGACATTTAGACAGACGTACCGAGCTGCTCCAATACTGATAATTACAACAGACCTTACCTTTGCAATTTATCACAGATTCTTCCACACAATTAGCAACAAGTATCCACAACTCAAACCAAAGTTATGCCAAAAGGAAATATCACGCAGAGCTTGGGTATAGTGCTACCAACTGAAATAATTACAAGACTTCTTCATACAATATCTGAAATATGTCTTACTGAATTGCTGAATAACTAACGATCCTGAATATAACCCAATATTACCAAATAAGATCATCAGAAGGCATTACAACATTATTACAAAGAACGACAAACAACTTTCATGTTAGTCAGACTGAATGAATTATGTAACTACTTTATCTAACTGAATACCCAAACGATAGCTAACAAGAGAATAGGCCGTATTCAAGCATGGCTCGCATGCCACCAATGTGACAGCCAGACACAGCTCTTACCTCTACATCGTTGCTGGTGGAATATACAATGGCAAATAGGCCGTGACCAAACCACACACATATGCGTGAGCGATCACGTGTTAGCAGCATGTGTGCTTTGCACTGCAGTAGCCTTGACACTCAGCAGAAGGCACTGTCTGCTTGCTTGCTTCAAGCAACTTACAATATTCACTGAATAACTCCCATGTTAACCCCTATTTTACAGATTGCCCATTACAATACTTTGTAATAGCTGGCTGGTACCATTTTAACTCTAATATCTTAGGAATTAGCCAATTGTCAAGTGTTTATCAGCCAACGGTCATTTTGTGAAATAAAAGCCTGCTTAATTATTAACAGGTTCACTGAACAGAGGGCTCCACTTCACAGATTCCCAATTCTTGGGGATAAATTAAGATCAATATTTTGATGAGATAGTTATGAAGTTTATATTTTAGTGAAAAAAGAAGGGGAAAAAACATAACTTTCAGACAATTTGAAGAATTAAAGGTGGGATGAATTTTTATCACAGAGCTTCTTGGTACATCATGTTTGGGTGTTAGATGAAGAGGATTTAGAACAGGAAGTGTACATTTGACCACAGGAGTAACAAGTGGCACCAACACCAGCCATTGTTAGGTTTTTCCTTTGGGACTTACTACCACAGCAACATATACATAACGGGGAACTAAAATCTCTTGATGTAAAAGGAACTGTTGTTGGGAATAAGAGATACACAAACAAATAATACCAATCTTCCAATCCCACACCATACTTTTTGTAAATCCCTATCTTTATGGCGTGATGCCCAGACAACATTTGAATCCTTAAGCCATAGAATAAGTACAGATGAAACTAATTATATGGAAAAGATAGATAGTGTTGATTAATCAGACACCACAGATCGAGACTGGAGCACTGCGGCAAACAAAACTCTACAAATACACAAAAAGCATAATACTTTGGTCTTAGCCGTTTCTCATGAGATTATATGTAACATGTGGCTTAGTCCACTCAAGCATCAATGGTCAATCCAGCCACACGAATAACAACACACATTTGTGCAAACCTATTCAAGTGCTTCAACTAATTTCACCAGCAATGTTCGCGTTTGTATGGTAACTTATCAGTAGAGTCCTCCTTCCTTCAACATTTGTAAGTGTTGGATATATTTTACATTTTCTTTCCATGTTAATATCATCTCAGGACATTTCTTTTTGTTTCGGCATTTCCAAAACTCTGTATGTAAGGATTGTTATGGAGCTAATAAGCTGGTGGAAAATATCACTGCTTGCCAATTTACACTAGGTGTGCATTTTTAAATTCAATTCATTGGCTGTTTGGGGTGTACCATTCAACAATTTCCAAAATAACTTATTCCAGTTCATTACTCTCTCACATACAAACCAAAATGTTTTCACTCCCTTATTTTGCGACTGTCGTCTTTTTTCTACGTCTTCAACCTACTACCAATTCTTCAATGAATATTTATATGTACTCACTCCGAATGTATGCCCTATACATAAACAGCACTTGCTTAACCTGCCTTACTATCAACTACACAGATCATCAGTCACATAAATTATGAAATATGGCGTGTTGTGTAGTTTCTAGACAGATCCTCTTTAGCAACCCTCCAACTCCAGTATTTGATACTGAAAAAAAGGCCCCTTTCATCCCACTAAGCTTTAAAAGAAAGTTTCCTGTATGTTTGATAGTAGATAATATGAGAAACAATTCATCTTGCTTTTATTTTTCTCTCACAGGTTAATTTTTTAATTATACTTAGAGAAAAATGTTTTAAAGACTGATATCTGAGAACTATTGGGGCCAATGAAGTAAATGGCCCCTCATGAGAGCTCTCATTCACAATATATTAAGAGCTAGATGATGTGCTCAACATAAATAAAATCCACAAGGGGTCCATCATGCTGGAAAAGCATGCTCAGTTGTGAAGTTGGTTTCATGTGCATACACAGCTGTTAAACATGATTTGGTTAAGTGAGTTGGCAAACAACCAATTTTCAATTTCATTATATCATATATTTGATAAGAGTTGGTTTTGAAACTAGATTTCTTACTATCACTATTATCAGAGGATGGTGATTATATCACCATAATTTAAAGTACGACATTTGTATCACCACAGTTGGAAGTAGTGTTGTAAGTCTTTATTGTGTTAAGAACATAGCAGTTAATTTTCTGAGAAGTGGGTATTCCAGGCACAGTGCAATAAAATAATTAACTTTTTTGTGTTAAAAGGCACTTTCTCATGACTAAGCCAGATGGTAGTTTCTATGTGAACCAAGGATGAAGTCAGGGCAAAGAGAAGATTCCAGAAGTGTAGCCACTTAGCATTCATTACTCACATGGTCATTCTACCAGTTGTAGTAAACTTCACTCTTCCACCAGTTCTAGCCAGGAGATACTTTGAAGTCTTCAAGACATTTTTTTCGCCATCATGAAGGGAATGTCACCACAGAAATTAAATAGGTTAGCATCATCACTTAACCATCCTCTACTGGCTCTTAAAGGGAGCTCCTTGTCATTTCAGACCACTGATCTAACTCTCATTTACACTCAATCTCTGAAATATGTGACACTCAATTAAAGTTTTCCATGTGCACCAGATTTTTCCAATACAGTTATAAACATTACTTAACTACATCTTGTGCAATCATCTCACAATGCTATCCAAATAACAACAGCTAAGTTATCAGCAAGTTTATTCCCAAGATAAATTGTTTGCATATAACAGCTGAAAATTTGTTAGCCCGGTTGAAAGTAAGTACATTGGGGCGAGCCACACAAAAAGCCAAGTTGTGGAGTCTATGCTATAGTATCACATATGGGAACGTCCATTAACCACGTAGCTTCATTTTGGCTTCCTGTGAATACCCCCCCCCCCCTTCTTCCCCAACACATAGCATGACATGGCTTTTACCTCTCCCCCCCCCCCTCCAAGTAGCTTGTTTCCCTTTTGATTCCAGAAGACATTTTGTACCATTTTCTCTTGTAAATTACATGTGCAGATAATTAAATGAAGTAAATATATATTCACATGCTCTATACCTTATCTTAATTTTGAAAAATGATATGAATGCAAAGCTATGTGGCCTAGTTCGGGAACCCACCCCCCTACCCACGTAGCGCAGCGTAGCCTTCCGGCCAACCCCCCCCCCTCCTTCCCCCCGCCCCACAGACCGAGCCACATACTTTATGGATGCTCCCTATAAACATTTGTGAAATTAATTGGGATTAAAGATTAAAAACAGAAACACGTCTAAGCTCTGTGACTCTGGTTTCAGCACAACCACAGGACCTGAGGATGGTGGAAGAGTATGCTATAGAAAGCCGTAATTCAAAACAACATCCATCAGCACACCCGTGAAGATTAGATTTCAAATTTTCAGTCATCTAATATCCTCTCATGTATTGAAACACTGCATTTGCAGATGACAATAAGGAATACAGACATAACACTGACATAATGGTTGATATGTATGTGTATATTTTCAATGAGTTACTTTAAAACATGAGAAAGTACTTTTCTAATCTGGTACTATGCAGACAGGAAACTGTCTATCGTATTATATACAAGCAAAAAGAGCATTTACATTGCAAAAATGGAAAATATACATTGACTGAACTAAAATCTAAGGGTGTCATGCCCTTGTATATTAATAAAATTCTCTTTGAGTTCTAGTCATGTCAAAATGTCTCCCTCGTGGGATGTTTTGAGATATACAATCTGCACCCTCATTATCAACTAACTGAAGTCACAAGGGCATAGTTGTTGTCTGTTTCAGTGATACCATGGAAATGGTAGAAGAGAAAAGCTGATGTTTCCTGATTCTGCACCTTGTTGGTGCACTGCTACTTTAGTACATTGAAGTTGTAGGCCCCACTAACCTGGTATTCAGTTGCCTGTTGACTAATAGAGCAGCTAATTGATTTCAATAGGTTCCAAGATGATGCGGTCCATTTTTTTTTTTTTTTTAAAGGCTCATTTCTTCAAATTTAAACTTATGCACCTATAGGATACCATGTCAAGAAGAAAAATCAGTGGTGGCTGAACACGGTATCGAGGTGAGGAATATCTTTAAATTGAAGAAAAGAGAATTTTAGCCTCTGCCAAAGACTTTTGGAAATTACTAAAATTAGAACAGCAGATCTCTTAATCAACAGGGTGTTGGAAACCAGCTTAGTGTGGCCTGGAACATTGTGATCTTAAAGCAGCAATGCGCCAGTAAGGTGCAGAATTGGGAATTACGTCACCACCCACGTTAGACATTTGTTTTCATAATTTCTGTGGCATTGCCGAAACAAATTTCTGTAACAGTAAGACTTCAGATGGTTAAAAATGATAATGGAGATTGTCTCACTCGAAATGGACCGAGAGAGTGGCATTCTCACAGGGCTAGAAGCCTCAGGATATTTTATTATTATCTGAACTATTTGCAATACTAACTTGTCTCATGTAACCAGTGCAGTTGCATTTCTATTAGCTCTGTTATCTTGCATGTGCATCAGTACTTTATATACAAAATTCTGATATTCTCTCAGAAAAGTTCTGAGCCTCAACAAAAGTTGGAAATGCTCAGAGAAATTTATATTTGTATGTAATGAGGGGTCACCAAATTTTCATGAAATTCCACTTTCATAGTATTCAGCTAACATTACCATCTATAGCCAGGACTGATAACTTTTTGAACAGAACAACTGACAAATGGAAACAAGAAAATATATTTTTATTCCCTTGGGTCAAAATAGTCCATTCTGGTATCTCTTGAAATACACTTCTTGAAACAGCTTGGCTTCAATGGCGGATTATTCTAGCTTGTAATGATAAATACAGATTGGCATTAGAAATAACAATGTTTCTACAGTGAGAAGACCTCACATTTTAAATCAAATTTTATGTTTTGCAGTTCATCAAAAGCACTGCTATCTATGACCAAGTTCAAAAAATATTCTAACTTCTCAGTGACTAAGACCTGGTATTGAATGTAAATATACTGAATCTATCAAGCTGCTTTAAATCTGCAGAATAAATATGAGGCACCTAATACTGTATGTTAGAAGATGCTATCTGTTACCACAAGAACAATACTAAATTTTTATTTTGAAGATTATATAATTATGTTAAAAGATGGAACGAATGTTTATACGCAAAATTTTTTGATGAAGAACACTGACACGTGCCTTACCTTATTTCCACCCTGATCTACATATCTTGAGGTATTGTTGTATACACGCAACATGGGGACTAGACCATTAGAACTGCCATTTGTACCAGCAATGTAGCTGCCAGCTGCTCTAATACAGTGGACACTTAACCCTATGCCACCTGCTGACTTAGAGATAATGGCACACTGCTTCAGTGTATCATAAATGCCTTCAATGCTGTCTTCTCTCATGGCCAGAAGGAAACAACTGAAATTGCAAAAGAAATATCCCATACATAATTAGTAATCACAGATTATAGCAAGTTAACAAAAGCATCAATGTGGACCTTCAGGGAACATTTAATAGAACTTCTTAGAAAGAAAGAGTAAAGCAGAATATAATGTAGATCTAATAAGATTATAAGATAGGATAGGGAAAAATAAAAAGATACCTGTCACTTACCACAGATGAAGGCAGGAGGGTGAGACGAACACGTAAAAACACAAAAACATCAACAAATTGCACAATATTTCGATATGAGTCTTAATCATGTGAGAGGCGAGACATATGGCAGGGGGAAAGATGTGGTCACATCCCAACCCACCACAGGATTCATGTGGCGGGTTGGGATGTGACCACATCTTTCCCCCTGCCATATGTCTCGCCTCTCACATGATTAAGACTCATGTCGAAATATTGTGCAATTTGTTTATGTTTTTACATGTTCTTCTCGCCCTCCTGCCTTCATCTGTGGTAAGTGATGGGTATCTATTTATTTTTCCCTATCCTATCTGATTTTCAGTGCCTTGCAACAGTTTCTTTGTTTCCACTATCCATTTAATAAGATTAATAAGATAAACCAGAGCAATTATAAATATAAAAATAAAAACTTACCCTTCCAACTGTATAAAATTCTATGTGAATCAATAGTCGATTCTGAACAGTTTTTATCTAAATATTTACCATTATTTGGCTAGCTGTTCCCCTCTTTACTTCCTTTACTTGGGTGCCCCTTCCATCAACAAATGAGTTACCGGGTCATACAATTAGTAGACATTCAGTTCACTGTAGATGGCTATATGTTCTATAAGTGATTTATTAATTGTATATGTTTGAATTTTATCTGTCTAGTTTAACCTGTTTCAAAATTGGGCAGTTACCTGTCATACATTCCACCCCACTGTTCCCAAGATTAATCTTGTTTTGGACAAGTGTTCACAAAATTTTAATTCAGTGAATATTTACTGTGCTTAAAGGAAAATCGGATATGTCAAAAGTACTGATCTGATCTTTGCTCTCTACTAACATTCACAAAACCAAACACTGTATCCTTTCTCCAAGACAATTATTTTTCCAAAAGCAATTCAATACGAATCACTGGTGAGATATAAAACTAAACATAAATTGAATAATAAATTACATAATTCTACCTATGCATTTGTTATTAAAAAAAAGAAAGTTTCTTCCCATCAACCATTTGCCAAGCAAATTTCGGAACATTATTTACCGTTTCATAATAATGGATTGAATTACAATTTTCAAATATTAACTTACACTGAAAACATTTTAAAATATAGTACACCAATTTTTCAGTTTAAGTTCTTTGCATTTTTTTATTTAATTAGCAATCAAACATACCCACTTAAAATAACACTGACCTGGAGAGCTGAGGTCTAGGAGTGGCAGCAGCAAACAGGGTTGGGGATGCATGTGTAAAGTAGCGCTCTGAGAGCATGTTGTAGGTCTGGATGGCTGCCTCAATATCTTCACCATGAATTCCCACAGAAACACGCATCAGCATGTGCTGTGGCCGCTCCACTACCTTGCCTCCAATGCGTAGAAGATATGATCGCTCTAGTGTCTGCAATAATTGGATCAAGAATAGTTCACACTCTGTACTTCTGTGTGGCACTGGTTGGAAAGTTAGTAATATAATCAACTATTACTTCTCACTGTGTAATTGAAAGTAAAGATTTGTTGGAGACAAATTACTCAACTGAGGTTCAATTCTCTTGCAGGCAGTACACATTGGGCAAGTGATAGAAGTAGATGGAGGGAAAGGGGGCGGCAAACAACACTCAAAGTACACACTTTGACAATAAACTTGGTCGCCGCTGAAAAATTCTATCACTCTTATTTTGCAAAATCTGACATCAATGTCATCCTAAGAGACAGTAACACAATACTGGCTTGCCAGTATTACATTACTGTTTCCTGGGATGACACTGATGTCAGATTTTGCAAAATAAGAGTGATAGAATTTTTCAGCGGTGGCCAAATTTATTGTCAAAGTGTGTACATAACATAATAATAATAAAATATTTATAAAAAAGGGGTAATTAGATGACTAGGGAAACTGCCACCAGAGCATGTGCACCATCGCAATTAAATTCATTACATTAACAATGACATGCCACACACCAGAGGTCTTTCCTTGCTGAACATATGGTTACAGTTCTTGGACACCTGTTACTTTAAGTACTCTAAATCAGCTACCTTGGACATCACCAAAGTAATATGTCTCTCAATCAGCTCAATACATGTGGTCCTTAGTGTGCCTGTACTAACTATGGCTAGCTGTTTACTTCTGCCAGAGGCTTCCTTCCAACTACATAGCAGGTTGAGGCTTTACTTCTGTATTTAATCTTACTTCTAGTATAGAACAATCTCGTTTTTCCAGCTCTCATCAATCAAACTGTCTTCCTAACCAACCAGATTTTCTTTGCTTCCACGACTTCTGTGCTGAATACTTATTTAAACTTCTTGTCATAAGGCTGTTTCTTAAGTCCCTTCACTGTTTACGTCCTCCAGAATTTGACGCCATAATATATCTTCACTCAATGACTAACATTTTGCTCATTTATATCTGACGAGTCGTTGAACTTATTCTGACAACAAATTACTTCTTTAGAAAGTTAAATTTCCACAGTGACCTGACTTGCATTGCGGCGTGGAAAAAATCATTCATATATATAAAATCCAGCACTTAAGAATCTCAAATTTCTTTCACAAGTATCTTGTTTACATCGATGTAGCATCTATTGCCAAAGATTCTCAAGTTTCTTTTTGCGTTATGGCACTGCAACACAAGCTTGACCCAAGTTTTGCTCTGCTCTTTGCTAATAAACTTGATAACACATTCACATGTACAGTTAACTATAGTCTAATATTTCTGATGCGATCATTCTTCTGGTCCTTCACAGCATTCACTTCATAATAATTAAGAGCCATTTTCTTGAAGAAATTGCCCATTCACGCGTACTGACAATTTTACACTTTTTACAAACATATAACAAATTATATAAGAACGAAGTCTTTCTCGGCGTTGAGAATGTATAAACTGCTCTCGGGTGACTAGCCAAGTCAAGAGTGCGTTGTTACACGATATTTCGGCGACTAGATCCATTGCCGCCATCTTCACCAGAAGATGGCGGCAATGAATCTAGTTGCCGAAATATCGTGTAACAACGCACTCTTGACTCGGCTAGTCACCCGAGAGTAGTTTATACATATAACAAATTCACAGTACCTTACAGAACAATCTACTTTCCTTTTTCCAAGTAATCTTGATCCATAAGCCATTATGGATTTTTTTTTAACTGTCTGAAAACAGAAGTTAGTTTAAGATATGTGGCAAAAATACAGGCGTATGTTACGCCTGACCCAAACATAATGTATTCACCAGCACAGAGTGGCAACTTTGTTTCAACAATTCAGTTATTTGGTATTTATTCCAAATATTCAGAATATTAAATTTAAAGTAATCAATAATTGGATGAACAATGGTCACCTTTACAAATGACCACTAGATGGCACTATTGAGATGTGACTAAGGATTGCAATCACACAGTGTTTTCAATCCCGCGGGATCCGTGCGGGATTGGAGCAAACAGTTTTTAAGGCTTATATTTAAAACATAGTTACTTAAAACGTTAATAAATTAAATAATAACTAAACTAATAAATCAATTTTAATTTTAAATGATAAAAGTTAAAAGTTAACAATATTTTAATTGGCAAAATCATATTAAAACTTTTTAGCATGTCTCAAGTGCATTTCGAGGTTTTACATTTTTGTTTTTTAATTTAAACCAATTTTTAAATAAATAATAAAAATTGGAAAATATTCAGTGTTAGGTCATATGATGTGCCTTACAATACATCACATGAATTTAAAAACATGGTTTGCTTAGAGGCCAAGTTACCAGAGATTTTTTTTTTTAATTCTAAATAAACGTTCCATAACACCGAGAGAAAGCATTCCATTTCACAAAGTGAAGTGAATATACTCTGTAAAGTGTAAACTTGGTTTTTTTTTTTAATTTTTTTTTTTTACAAAAATTGTTTTTGTGGGATTCATTATTATATCTCCTGATTCCTTGATTGATCTTACAGTTGATTCAATGTTATTAAAGGAAACTACTCACCAACACTTAAACTGTTAAGTATTCAAGTTTTACATATGTGGCGTAACGATGTTTTAAGAGTGGAAATTATTACTTTTTAGTAAGAAAGGAGACTTTCTCGGTGAATGATTACAGTGAAGTTTTCATAGGTTGTATCTCCAGATTTCATTGTAAAAACACGAGATTTCACACGTGAGGGAGACGGCGGAGGTAGCCGCCGAAGTATGGTGTTCCTACAACACAATGCGTCGATACACCCGTGAAAACTTCATTATAACTTTTTTTGCCTTTAGTCAAAATAATAACAAGGAGAAGAGGTATTAATCTATAGCCTGAGCGGCACATGTAAACAGGCGGCTTTCGTCAAAGAAACTCATTGAGGCAGCGGCCAGAACAGCAATAAGTCAAAGGATATACAATTGCCTTTTGACAGCTGCTAAATACTCGTAAATAGGTATGCGATTAAAATTACAATAACATTAGTTTCCTATCAACCAATAATCAAATTTTCAGCTGCAAAAAAGGAAACTGTCACAATAACTTTATCTGCAAATACAGAAAATGAGAATAATGAAACCGTGAATAAAAAGCTGTAACTTTGTAGTTCAGATAACGTTTGCAACACATAAAAAATAATTATATAGTTCCAAAATCGTACTAAATACGCAACATAACTCAAATTACAGAAATATGTACTCGAAAATGAATACGTAAAAGTGTATCTATTTACTTTTTTTTATTTAATTTATTTTATTGGCCTTTGGTCCTGCCAACCATACAGCCATCTTCTAGTTTTACAATTCTTATATACATTTCAGGCTTGTTATCTTTACTTCCTTTTACAACGTGATGCTAAAGCTACACAATTCTTTGTAAGTTGAGACATGACTGTAGTTGTGATTTATATTTATATGATGTTTAACTATATTTATTAACTAAATGGCTCTTAATTATATTTCCCTAAATATATATATTAATGTCGTTTGAGCTTTTATATATAATAGGAAGTATACTTCCTCTCTTATTGTTATATTTATACAGTTTAAACGATTTAAACAATGTTGGATTGTACATAGTTATTTACATAACTGAGGAGCTTAATTCAGTTAATACAGAATATACACAAGAGTGGTGGTTTAGAATAAACATGGTTTGAATTGGCTTTACCGTGTTTTTCCCCTAATCTTTACTATTATTGTTTGTCTTGTTTCTTTTGTAATAAATATATTGATGTGAGGCTCTTGCATTGTAAATATCTTTATATTACACACTCATATGAGCTAACCGTCTTTATGGTCGCTTGCTACGTTTTATACATTACAATTTAATGTTTGCTTCACTAAGGAAAATAGCAATCGCCTTGTATACATCTTGACGTTTTGAATTGAGCAGGGACAGGTACGGAGACAGGAAGGGGAATTTTAATCTTTACCAGACTTGTGTATTATCTATTTACTTACGAATGAAGAAGGTTGACAAAAACAAACGTTTGTTCACACGCGCCAAATGCCAACTGGAATGGTATAGGCAAACAGTGCAATACATCCGATAGAGATAGAGTGGGGCAGCGAGTCACGCTGCGGGATCCAGCTTTGCTGGATTGCAATCCCTAGATGTAACATTTATATTACTGTAGTATTTGTCCTTTGTTACTGTTAAAACAGTGGCAGCTTAGAAATTGGACAAATAGGTTTAAAAAAAAAAAAAAAACCGTTGTGAAAAATGGAAATTTCATGTTGATTTTCACTGGATGATTTTAGTAAAGGCCTAAGTCAACAACAATGTCTCTAATTACTTCATTCAACTGATCAAGCACCATCAAAAAGACTGTTTGCAATTTGTTTGCAGAATTTCACTATGGTCGTGCTTCAGTCATCAATGAATTTCGTAAAGGTTGACCAAAATCGGTTGTTGTTCCAAAAAACATTGATGCCATGCATACCATGATAGAAGAGGACTGTTAAATGAGTTACTGTGAGATAAAGACTCCTTAGGCATATTGAAGACTGCAATACATTAGATTTTGCATGAACATGTAGCTGTGAAAAAGATCTGATCCCAATGGATCGACTGAAGCTCAAAAACAGGCTCTTGTCAGTTGGTGTAGCAAAAATACTCAAAAAGTTCGATGAGGAAATGATAAATTTGTTCACAAAATTTTAACAGGAGACGAAACTTGTATACATTCGTACAAGCCGGAAACTAAGCAACAACTGTTTGGGTGTTCCACGATCAACTGAATCCAACAAAAGTGAAGCACTTCCAAGAAAATGATCGTTTATTTCTTTGGTTATACAGGACATATCGATACCATTTCTTTTTTTCTCAAAGTGGGGTACATGAACCCCTAGGGGTTCACCAGTTGATCGTAGGGGATTTGCGACAAGATTTACATGATGTTGGACAGGTTATCTCAAGTGTATAACAAACGCAATGGTGAATATCAGTCATTGTTGCCAGTAGTGGAGCTAAAAAACTTGCAGTTTTTAGAGAAGGGGGTTCGCCGTTACATAGGAAGTTTTATAGGGGTACGTGGGGCTAAAAGTTTGAGAAACACTGCTTTAAAGGATCAGTGAACAGTTGATGTTGAATGGTGAATAACAAGTTATTCACAGGAAGTCATCGATGCAATCGGGAAGAACAACCGAAAATGTAACATCATTCTTCATTATAACAATGACAACTCCCACATGACACATCAGACAATTGATTATTTGATGGAGAAAAACACTGAATTAATGTATAATAGCCCATATTCACCTGATTTATCACCTAATGACTTCTTTTTGTTCCAGAACATCAAACAAAAAATGCGTGGACAACGAATTTCATCACCTCGAGAAACTGTTGAATCCTTCCAAAAATGTTTCTAACTTGCCAAAACCAGAGTGGAAAAATTGTTTCAAGAATTGGTTCAAACACATGGAAAAGTGTATAAATCTTACAGGCAAATATTTTGAGAAACAATGAACAATATGAATGGAAAAAGGTTTTGGTTTCGTTGTTTTGTAAAAACTTAAAAGGTAATCCCCTGCAAGGTCACTGTAACAATATCAGTATACTGTAAATATTTAAAAACATCATTGTTAAAATTTGACTCTAATATTCATGTGCACACCATTGCAATAAATGATAACTGTATTTTCAATCAAATCACAACATTCATCAATCATAACTTAAAATCAGATCAATTGCTTAAAAGCAGACTGTGTAAACTTCCACATAAATGGAAAAAATCTGCTCAATCGATGCCACTGCACAAACCACATATCACATTCAGCATACAACAGAAAGATAATGAAAGAAATAGAGCATCCCTTTATGGTAATTCTCAAAGTCTCTTTACTAATATGGAAAGAAGGGTCACAACAACCATATGACTGGTGATTTGGTTGTGTTGACCGCAGGTTCCTGTGTGTGCTCAGCCACTTGTTTCTATTTTTATGATATTAGGCGTGTTTTTTAAGTAAGGTCCATTTGAACATAAGTACACAACAATAGGTTATTTCAAAAAAGTAAAATTATTTTCAGAAAGTACATACTTTAATCTATTTTTCGACACAGTTGCCAAGTTTGTTCAAACACTTATCATACCGCAATGTAGTCTTCACGGGTGTACCGCCGGATAGTGTTGTGGAAACACAATATTTCGACGGCTGGCTCTGCCGTCTTCTTCAGGTGATGAGACGTGTAATGGTCGGCTGACCCACAGATACTGAGATGGTTCGGGTGCCGCTCTTCCTTATATACAAGTCCGCGTGGCCTCGGCGATGGCTTACTATGAGCCAGGCCCGCAACCAACTGGCGGTTGGCTGCCCGTGGGCGTGGCTAAGGTTCTTGTTCCAGCCCGAGCTAATATGAAGCCCTCTACGGCTGCCGATTTTCCCCGAGGTGTTTCCGGCGAAAGGCAGAAAGGCGGTGGCCTTGGGCGTTTCTTCCTGTTGGACTGGAATTTTCCCTGGCTTACGTTCAATTGCCCTTTCTATCTGCCTCCCGGAGTAACCGTTCCGCCTGAAGACAGTTCTCAGGTGTTCCAGTTCTTGTGGCAGGCTGTCTTTGTCAGCAATCGCTCTAGCCCTGTGCACAAGAGTATTTAAAACAGTGTTGCGCTGCACAGGATGGTGGAAACTCGTGGCGCCCAGATACTGGTCTGTGTGGGTAGATTTTCTGTATACACTATGGGTCAGCCGACCATTACACATGTCTCATCACCTGAAGAAGACGGCAGAGCCAGCCGTCGAAATATTGTGTTTCCACAACACTATCCGGCGGTACACCCGTGAAGACTACATTGCAGTCATACGCCGGGAAAGTCTTCGTTCTTACACTTATCATACCTCTCAACCAATTTTAAAATACCCTCTTCATAAAAACTTGCTGCCTGCTCTGATAACCAAGAGTTCACTACCATTTTCACATCACCGTCATCATTGTAACAGTTGCCACTGAGGTGTTGTTTGAGATGGAGGAACAGATGGTAATCGCTTGGCGCAAGATCAGGACTGTAAGGTGGGTGGTCTAAAACTTCCCAGCCAAAACTGTCCAACAAATCGCGGGTGTGACCTGCAGTGTGAGGTCTTGCATTGTCATGGAGAAGGACAATTCCCTTTGTCAGCATGCCACATCTTTTGTTTTGAATCGCTCTGCGTAGCTTTCTCAGGGTTTGGCAGTATGCTTCTGCTTTGATAGTGGTTCCTCGTTTCATGAAGTCGAATAAAAAAACACCATGCCTATCACAAAACACCTACACCATGATTTTGCGCTGGGACAGTCTGTTTGGCCTTCACCTTTACAGGCGAGTGTGTGTGTCTCCATTCCATACTCTGTTGCTTCGATTCGGGCATGATATGCAAAACCCATGTTTCGTCTCCGGTTACAATCTGACTCAAGAAGGCATCGCCTTCTTCGTGATAACGAGTCACAAACTTCATCGCACACTCAAATCTTTGGTTTTTGTGTTCCCCTGTTAGGAGTTTCGGGACCAAATAGGAGAACAGTTTCCTAAACTTTAGGTGTTCAGAAACAATTTTGTAAAGCACTGATCTCGACACGTCAGGAAATTCATTTGAGAGACCTGTTATTGTGAATCCCCCTGTTCTCCCGAATCCTCGCTTCAACTGAAGCCACCAAATCATTGTAATCGAAGAAGGGCGACCGGAGCGGTCCTCAACATGGACGTTGTCACGGCCATCATTGAATTCTCGTACCTACTTATGCACTTTACTTTCACTCATAACAGTATCACCGTACACTTCACAAATCTGTCTATGAATTTCTGCAGCAGACAGGTTTCTTGCTGACAAAAACTGTATCACTGAGCAAACCTCTTAAGCGGCGGGCGATTTGATAGTCTTAAACATTTTGAAAGCAAGAACAGAACTGTACAGGTTAGCTACAGAGCTGAAACTGAGCACAGTAGTTCCCGAGGCATGCCAGTACACGACGCACATGCTGATTGCGGTATGCGCACGAACTACTAGTGTCTACAACAAAACAGAGCTTACTTAAAAAACACGCCTCGTATTTTCATGAGTAAAGGCACAGCATTTTTTTTTTTCTTCCCCTCTACTGCTCCCTTCAACTTTGATAAGTTATCAGTGTATTTCATCTGTCCATATTTATATTGCCTCAAGGGGTGTCTTCTTACTCCACTGTTGCTCAGCCTCTGTACTAAAATTGATAAAAAATGTTATCTATACCAGCAGTCCTCAAACTTTTTTGGTGGTGGAACCCTTTTTATCAATTAAACATTCTACGGGGCCTTAAAAATTGAATGAAAATCCTACAAAAATAGGTAATAGGTAGGTACTTTACATAATACTGTGTGATTCCAATGTAAATTTAAGAACGTGTTATGTGACAATCTTATTGTGACATAAAATAGTTGGTTCTTTTAATCGGCATTACTTACGCGGAGCACTTGCACGAGCACACTTTGAGAATGGCTGATCTATACGAAAAAAACATTGGTTTATTTCAAAATGGAATGCCACAGATTAAATATTATAAGTGTTTTACACAAATGACAATTATGGAGAATACTGATAGCTCAGTGGCAACATAATCCACACATCATAAGGACCCCCAATTCAGATACCAACTCCAGCTCGAAGCTTTTGAGGCTCTTAGCTTGAGCTTTCTCTCAAGAAATATTTGTTTTGTCAAGTGAAAGATGCCGTGACCACTGAATGGTCCAAATTCCTAGCTAGAAAGTAGATTCTAGAGAAATCAAATTGTTAATCCTACTTCTTAAAGCCCCTAGACTGGTATGCCCCTTTTGAAAAAAATGTAATCAATTGTCAGGTTGTTGACTAACTTCAGCTATGTGGAAAGTATTTTTAACAATTTATGACCACCGTCAAAGGGTTAAATTCTAGTTTCTTGTAACGGGTTACAAAACAAGACAAAGAGAAAAATAATAATGGTCATATTATTGTTTCAGATCAGATAAAGGGGTTTTTAAAAACTAGAGAGAATTTGAACACAGGTCAAGCGTGCGTTACCTTGAATCCAAAGTAATTATAGCTGAAGTCACGGTCATATATTATAGCAGAATTAAGACGATCAGCATTTTTCATGATAATTCTATGGTGGTATTCAGATATAAAAGGACATCTTGTTTTTGTTACAGGATTCACCATGTTAAACAAATCATCCATAACATCTGAAAATGAAGGAGAAGAAGATCACTGCAAAATAATATAATTAAATTCAACCAAACAGAAGCAAAAGATGGTGATTTAAGTTGTCAAAGATAATCTCAAGACCCCAAGCTACACACTTTTAACGTTGGTATGTGTTGATATCAAGTGACGGGAAAAGTTGGAGACTTAATATTCCAAAACATCTTAGACCTAAACTCATGTAAATAATTGTTGTAAATGTAATAGTAATAATTAAACTAAGGAAAAAGGAAACTGCTTTAGGCAATATAATTGCAAGGAAAGGGAAAATGACTCATCACTCACCAAAGTTGAAGGCAGCGACGAGAGAAGAACATATATTACGAACACACAAATAAACTCAATATTTCAGTTATTAAACCTTATTCATGATGGAGAAAATGAGTCACGAGGCTCGGGAGGTGTGCACACACTGAGGGTTGCTACAAGTAAATAACTGTTGCAAATGTAATAATAAATAACATCCAACACTATACTATTTCATTAAATTTGTAATTTATGAGCATGGATGTACTTATTAGATTTACTGGAAGGGTGGTTAGATTAAATATCCTCAATTTCCTAACAAGTTCATCGCGGAAACACATCCTCGAAGTGGCCTGTTCATAAGGAATTAATGAAATCTACAAATTGCATAGATGTCACATTCACCAGTAACTGTCATTTGATGCCTAAGATTGTTTTAGCTACCAGAAAAAAAAAAAATAATAATAATTTAAAAAAGTATGCCTGGTGGATGTGCAGTAACGTTCTGGTCTCACATTCAGAAGGATGCGGCATCGAATCCCTGTCAGCCATTTGCGATGGATTTCCAAAATCACTCCAGGTGTTACGGTATGGTCCATTCAAAAGCCCATGGCTGTAATCCTTCCCATTCCTGGTCCTAGTCCTTCCCACTTTCAATGATAAAGTATAAAGCCATTAGGAAAAAACTGATAACTGTAACTGACACCATAATATACAAGCTTTTGTATAAATAGAAAAATGCAAAGAATTATTTGATTTGAGTGCTTAATTGAGCAATTTTGTGTCCATGACAAAATGGACATCTGGCAGATGGACATGAAATAATTCTTCCTACAGAGATTATATGGAAGCCATCTCCATGAAAAGCAAAAATATTTGCTAAGGAGAAGCAAGTGTTTAGATCTAACGATTCATTCCACATAATATGGAAAGGAAAGATAAAATAGATATAAATGAATGTAATATTTCTCGGTGTTGTTTATTTATAAACGTTTCTCGGGAAACAAACCGAGTGATGTTGTTATTAATGCACAATATTTCGGCGACTTTATTCTTCTGGGACAGCGTCATTAGAGAAGCATTTGAAATTCGCCTCGCGTCTGATTTGGTAAACAGGGATTGTGGATTCCAGATAAGTGATGCATGGATTCCTGTAATTGAGGCTGCTCATCACCAACGCTCTGCTTTTTGTGTTCCACGGGCGTCTAATGACATCTGAGATGCTGCTAGGCAACATAACAACATCTGTCGTTGCCATGCCAGTTTACAAACAACACGCTCAAGGCTGACTTCAAGGCAGACTTCAAGACTTGCAACTGCACCTGAAGATGGCGACGGAGAATAAAGTCGCCAAAATATTGTGCATTAATAACAACATCACTCTGTTTGTTTCCCGAGAAACGTTTATAAATAAAATAGATATGTTGTTGTGCTGACCACGGGGGTGTTAGCACTTAACAAGTTTTGAATGCTGCAGCCTGACAGGTCAAATGAATAAAGACCTTCACCATATTCTTAATATTGTGACTGTTTCCATGAGTAAAACAGCCAACCATACAACATTCCGGCTGTACCATAGTTAGTTTCAGGTGCAACCTAAGGGGGTATCCATAAATTACGTAAGGTGTTTTTCCGGATTTCCGGACCCCCCTCCCCCCCTCTCTGGTGAGCCTTCGTGAAATCTGGTGCGACCCCCCCCCCCTCCTAGAATTCACTGTTGTATCTTTTTTAGACATTTTTTTAGCTCTACAGTCAAAAAAAAATTCCAAAACCTCACATGAAATTTCATACAGGACAAGAAAATGATGGCACATAAAAACAAATAGTAATAGTTTACATAGTTAAAAGGCGGTAAAAGGCCTATTTTGAATGTTGCACCATAAGCAACAAAACAAGAAATTCTAAATAATTTTAAACTAGAGATTTAAAAGAGGGGATACTAATAAAGAAATAACATAAAATTTCAGTAAGAAAAGTGAAAACTCCATTTGAATACATGAATAAATAAGAAAGATATTTAATTTCAAAACATAATTATCACAACTGTCACGGTGCTACCTGCAACATAGAAAAACATTTAACAGAATAAAATGTCTAAATAAAAATGAATACAGCTTCAAACAGTATGAAACTAAGCTAGAAGGCAAGAATAAATCTTTGAATACCAAAGCTTTACAAAAGATCAAATATTAAAGAAAAAAATGAATACGAACATAGGTTAGCAACACCGAATGTAAATAATTAATAATGAACAAAGTAGTAGGAATTCGAGAAAGTTGTTCATAACAAAAAATGTTCAAAATATGAAGAGGTTCGGAGCAAGTTTTGTAAAGTTGGCAGAATTTTTTCCATCAAGAAGAGTTGCACAGAACACTATGTGTGAAATTTTTCTATGGTTGGGCCAGAGCTACAATTAGAGCCGGGAGGGCGGCCTTATCTGGCATTCTGGGGGCAGCTTTGGTACAGTAGTGTGTGTGTGTGTCAGCAGGTGGGAGCGAGTCAACAACTTTTGACACAGCCACTGGGTCTTGTCCAAATACCACTGTGGAAGAATGAATGAATGATGAAGTTGAGGCTCTTGGGGAGAAAGTAAAGTCACATTCACAGAGGTGAGAGTAGAATGGCCATATTGGTGGAGACTTAAATTTACCTGGTGATGAATGGAAGGGAAATGAGAATAATAATATATGGGAACAGATTTTAAAATATCTTAGTAAGGGAAGGAGACTTCACACAAGTGGACCAGATATATCGATATCTTCCTAATAAGCCTCTTGTGGGTAAGTTGAAATAATAGGTGATCATATAACAGTTCAGATGGATTTAGAGGGTTCAGTAAACTAGTGGTCAAAACTAAAAGTGGTAATAGACAAAATTATATAAAAAAGGGCACATATTTCAGGAATGGAGAGATATTACAGGGCAGTGCTGCATACACAAATAAGTTTTTAAACCGAAATATTGTAAAGTGTGATAGGTCTTTTGTGCCTGTCTTCATCTGTGGTACGTCACTGTTTGTTTTCCCCGCCATTCCTTATATCCATTTCGAGCTGTAGAAAGTAGAATGGGCTACAATGAATGATTTAAATGTCTAGTATTACTGCTTACATGGCAAATTAACTGTAATAAGATATTTAGTAGGAGGTCAATGTACAAACCAGAGCAATGGAAGCAAGTGGATTGGTATGAAAGGGTGGTCATGGTGCAGATAAAACATACGATGTTAAGGAATATTTCCCCAATAGTAGCACTAGAAAAGATAGTTGTAACTAATCAAATGTTGCAAGTTCTGAAATGTGAATCCAGGGGATCATTTTGAGTAGCCAGGAGATAAATATTTATGGGACCGGATGCTTTAAGGTGCAAATCTGCTTACAGCCTCAAACATTATTCAGAAACTACCATTCCTTATGTATGCAGATTGGAAATGATTTACAATCCTTTACAGCAAATAACCCTTGGGCTCAATCTCTGATAACACACCTTCCCCAACCCCAGTTTAGGTAAATCATTATCATTTTTATCAGTATTATTTCTGTTTTAACTCTTCATCCACACTGTTGTATCACTCCTAAAGAAAGCTTGCTCTTTCTGCTGTCCATAATTATTGTTTTGAAATGTGTAAAACTGAAGAGCTACACTTGATCTAAGCAGTTAATATCTGTGGTCACATATATAAAACATTTCATGTGATTAACAGGTCACCAGAAATATTTGGTTAAAATTGTATTTTATATCGTTGCAGCCATCTATAAACTCACCACTGAAAGCTTTCTTAGTCTCCTTGTGCAAATTTGATACAGCTATTCTTGCAGCCAGAACAGCATAATCAGGATGACGCGTGGTCATTGTGGCTGCTGTTTCTGCTGCAAGATTGTCCAGTTCCACAGTAGTTACACCACTGTATAATCCACTTATTACTTTCAGTGTAATAGCTGGCTGTAAAATTAAAGCAAAGTAACCAAATATATATAGAGTTAAAGCAAAAAAGAAAGAAAATCACCACTAATGGTATGTTAAGAAGCTGAATATCCATACACAGGTATAGATAATGCAACGTACTTGTTATTTTGTATAAAAATTCTATCAGAAATGCCAAAATCTTTTCTCAGTATAAACTAAATATGAATTTATGTGATTAACCTTTATAACTCTGTTGGATTTTATCCATATCTTTTCTTAACAAAATAGGAGAAGAGAAAGAAAGAAAAGGAGAGAGAAGGAAGAAAGATGATCTAACATCATTCTAAAATATACTTTCGAAATTTGTTACTTATTACCTCATACAGAATCATTAAACAATTTTCTTGAAGGTTAAACATCTCTGCTGAGCAGATACATGGTTCATTCAGGATATTGGAGATCTGTCAAATTTAACCAAGATTTTGTAAGAAAATTCAAGTGGTTTCAGAAATATGGCCCTTCAACCTTGTTAAAAAATTCAAATTATTGTGTAAATAAGGAATGATAGGAAATATAACCAAGCACTTGCAACAGGTGAAGGAGGGCCTGGACGATCACCTTCATCTCTGGCAAGCAACTGTTTATTTTCTTATCTTTTCTAATTTTCTTACATTACATAATGGCAGTTTTACTGTCACCATTATCAAACTACTGTGTTAAATATCAATAGACATATAACAGAAAACACTGGGTGTAATCATAACAAGAAAACACCAAATAATAGAAAGTGAAGTGTACATAAGGTTACACTGAAAATATTTAATTTTAAAATGAAATACCAGTCCAGAGAAGTGATGTTCCTGTACTGACATATACTAGCTGCCAAAATCTTCGTAAGCAGAGTGTATCTACAACAAGTTTGTCAGTCTTACAAATAAATAATTATGAAGTGTGTGCCCACTTCAGTTCTAGTAAAAATGGCGTCAGGACAACAGAAAGTATTTTGTGTTATACGTTTTGCGCAGTGCGGGTCAGCATGACTTTAGTACTATGTATGGTATGGATTCTCCTACCGCAGAGAGCATTAGTTGATGGCATGAACAATTCAAGAAACAGATTGTTCATGTAAAGGCAAATCGCCGGGCCTTTATTACAGTAACGCATGCTAACAAAACATTTTTGTTTCAGTGTTGAATTCCATTGAAAATTAGATTTTATCTGATGATGAAAAACAAGATTCATTCTCTCCAAGAAATCAGCCATACCAAATCAAACCGGGGAATATGGGAATATTAATTTTACTACCACCAAGTTGGCAGCAGATCTTGGCAAATGAAAGCTAAATGACAGAGACTCTGTTCACATTTTAATGGCTATTTCGGAAGCTTTGGGATACAATACTGTTGTTATTGCAGCTTAACAGCGCGTCAACGACAGGGTCATTAGCGCCCTAACGACCAGATGGCAATGTGGCTTAAAAGTTACAATATTACGTCTGCATGGCCGACTATAGAGGGATCAGCAACAGAATCAAATAAAAAACTAAAATGATGGCTGTAAATAGGCCATAAAAAACGATCTTTCGAACGATGTCTGGATGGCTGTAGAGGAGCCGTCCAGATTTAAAGGCTTAGAACTAATGGCTAAAAAATACCTATATACATGGACGAGTGGCTGTAAAATGGCCACTCATCCACCTTAAAAACTTAAGCCAGTCTTCCCAAAATTTTCGGGATAAGACCGGCTAGTACACAGAATTTCAAAACGTTGGCCACATTGCCAGCATCATTATTTAAAATAAAGGATAGATCGTTGGCTAGGCCAACGTCTGCCCTTATGTCCAAAAATAAAACACAGTCTGTTAAAATGTGGCGCACCGTCAAAGATATGTCACAGGCATCACATTCCGGAGGGTCCTCTCGGCAGAGAATGAATCCACGAGTCAGAGGACAGTGCCCTATACGGAGGCGAGTAAGGAGAACCTCATCCCTCCTCGCCCACTGGAAGGAGCTGCTCCACGGCTGAATGGTCGGTTTGACCAACCGGAGCTTATTATGCTCTACTTCCAGCCACTGCCTCTGCCAAACATCAAAGACAAATCTCTTCGCCACCGAGGCAATGTCTGAATTTGGGACCAGATCAAAGTCGGTTCTGACCTTGTCGCAGGCTAACTTGGCAGTTACATCAGCTGCCCCATTCCCCCTGATTCCCACATGGCCGGGTCCATATATTGTTGAAAATATCCAGAAGGTACTCCTTAGCATCATTACTAAGATGCCTCAGCATCTGGTATTGGATCATATCAGGCCCTGGAGAGGTGTCATTGGCACTGTTTAGTGCCGACTCCAGCTCCCAGAATGAAAACGGGCTATTATACGCCTCTGTGTGCGACGAATCGAAGCACAGTATTCGCCTTTCAGCAGCAGCTCTTTGCTGCTGATCGTGAGGATGCAAATTATTAGACGAAGTGCTGGCAGCGAAATTCTCTGCCACCAACTGCACTATGCTTCGTTTGTTGGTAACTATACATCCCTGATACAGCAATCCAGATTCTGGTGGGCTGGAGTACCTTCCAGATATACAGCAGATAGACTCCCATACTTTAGATGATGAATTGGAACGATTAATTGTGTTCACAAAGGTCTGCCATGACCTTTTCTTGCTCACCTTAATCACACGACGCACCTTAACTCTTGCAATACGGAACGCTGCCAGGTTGTCAGATGTTGGCTGCAACCTAAATCGACGCAACGCCCTTCTCCTACCCTGAATATTGGAACGACATTCGTCGTTCCACCAGGGGAAGGGAATTCTTTGCAACGTTACGTTCCGGAGCTTTTAGGCATGGAAACGTCAGCTGCCTGGTGAATCACTTCCGTGAAATGATCCACCTTCTGCTGTATTCTGTTATTTGGTTGCAGAACAACAGAACGGCGAAAGATCTGCCAATCCACATTGCTGACGTTCCATGTGTGTCGTGTGCTCACTCCTCCAGACACAACTCCCACGTGCATCCATATAGGGAAGTGGTTGCTTCCATAGAGGTCGCGATCCACCTGCCATTGCACAGAGTCTGCAATTGAAGGAGAGCACAACAAAAGGTCAATGGCAGAGGACGAACCGGAAGCAGTGGTGAAGTGGGTCATTTGACCTGTATTAAGGATACAAACTTCCTCTTGCTCCATTAATCTACCAATTACTCGGCCTCTGGGGCAGTCATCGTTGGAGCCCCACAACGCACTGCGTGCGTTGAAATTCCCTACAAGGAGGAATGGCCGAGTAAGCTGCTGCAATATGTCAGAAAGATCGTCATAATCGACCTGCACATTCAGTGGTAGATAAATGGAGCACACGGTCAGTTTGATGGGTCCGTATATCCTCACTGGCATTGCTTGTAGATGAGAGGTGAGAGCAATAGGTTCGGAGTGGACAGTGTTTCAAACAAACACGGCCATTCCACCCTTCGCTTGATCACCCTCGGTATCATCCTTTCTATAGATGTCGTAACCTCTTAGCACTGGCTGGTGTGGTGGTCTAAAATGTCTCTCTTGGAAACAGAAAAACAATGGATTAGACCGTGCTAAGAGGTGGACTTCCTCATTGTGAGCCTGAAAGCCGTTGATGTTCCACTGAAGTATGGGAGCCATCCTTACCTATTTAACCTCACCCGCCCCGGTTTGGGTGGGTCCTCATGCGGTAGCTGTTGTGGAACGGGACCAGAATCATCCACAAGCATTGCTGCATCTTCCCATTCCGAAGACACCTCAATTCCGAAAAGGTCTCGGTGGGTTGAGATTGTTTCCTCCAGCGAGACCTTGTTTCTTCTTCTCCGGACTACTTTGTAGCCTGGGAGGCGAAGAAGGAGATTTTAAAAATGGTGTTGGGTCTGAGTGCTGTAACTTAGGACCCTGGACCTTCTGATCAGTTTGCCTTACATTGCAAGCCGATGTTGCAGCTGTTGAAACTGCAGCGGAAGACGTTGCCGCTGCAGTGCTTACAATGATAGGCTTCTCTGGGATTGCTGGTGGAACCGTTGATTTTGCTGTCGAGGTGGTCAGGGTTGCAACCGACATCCGTGGTCTTAGTTGTTATGACCTTAGTGGACCTGGCACCACATTTGCATTGACATGAGCACGTGGTACTTGTGCCTATTTCTGCAAAGGCCGTCTGTGTAGCAACACTTTCCTTTCTGATGGGAGTTGACAAAGTATTTGCGAATCTAGAAGCAAAGACGGGCGGCGCAAGCGCCTTAAGCCGCTTCTTAGCTTCGCTGTAAGAGAGTCGCCCCATAGATTTCAACTCCTGTACCTTCTTTTCATCAAGGTACACTCGACACTCCTTGCTCCAGGCTGGATGTGCCCCAGAGCAGTTGACACACACCTGTGGGAGAGTGCAAGCAATGCCTGGCTCATGTGCAGCTTTTCCACACTTCAGGTCGCCGTCGTATGATCAAACCGCTGGCACTTAAAACAGCACATCGGGTCCGGTACATACAGGCGTAAATTGAGATTCAAATAAACTGCTTTAATGTCTTTCGGCAACGTTGGAGTGTCGAACGTCAGCACGAAGGAGGCAGTCTTCTCCAGACTGCCGTTTACCTTTTGTGTTATCTGGAGAACTTCGATCACATGTTCTGATGACCACTCCTTAAGGAGTTCCTCAGTCTTTAAATCGATTAGGTACCGGCAGGTGACCACGCCTTTACTCAAATTCAGAGATTTATGGAGTTCGCACTTTATTGCAAACTCCCCAAGCTTCTCACACTTAAAAAGTAGGACAGCCTGCTTGTTGGAAGATGTTTCCAACAGCAGTGTCCCGTTCTGAAACTTTTTGACAGATTTCAATTTTCCGCATATACATTCCAAACCTTTTTGGATGTAGAAGGGAGAGATCTTCTCAAAAGATCCCTCAACCTTTGACATTACTAAAAAGGCATTATCTATAATAAAGTCCTTTCTGTTACCAGTAATCTCAGGAGGGCTTTCCACCCTCGCCCGCTTATTTCCACTTATATGGGTGTTGGAAGACCCTTGTGGTCCACCCGAGCCTCATGGTTTTTTATTTTTATTTTTAGATCTAATTTTGATCCCACGAGTAAGGGAGGCCTTATCTCCATAGCTCCCCAGGCTATTACAACAGGGGTGCGCAGGTGCCCCTGAGGTTGCACGTTAGCGAGTGATCTGCCTCTCACCCATGCACCTCCTCGGCATGTATCTGACCTTAAGGTTGAGGTTTTTTTTTATATATAGAGGTTCGTACCGTCCTCGCAATCCGGGCAATTAAGCCAATATCCCCGTTCTCCTAGGCACACAATGTTCCACTGCCATGCCCTACAGTGGTCGTTGAAGCATGGTAGGAGTTTACGGTGTGGGAAACTTGCGGCGCTGACAAGTTTCCAGCTCGGGCACTGCGGGTTCGCCAAATCCGTACCTGGCACTTGTGTACCAGGCCCCTGTGGGGGGGATACAACACTGCTGATTGAGTTATAAACCACACTTTAATAGATTGACATCGTCAGAAGCTACTGGCTAAGCATGCTGTGGTCTTAAAAACTAAATGTGTGGCCTTATAGTTTGAGAATTTTGCTGTTGTCCACTGAGATGGGAAGCTACTTCCAGCAGTAAACAGGAAATAAAAAGATTGACAGGCTTCCAGTAATTGCTTAGGCCAACAGACAGGATCATCTATTTGGTGGCTTCTACCAGTGGAGACAGTATGGCAGAAGCTATTTACAACTTGCTATCAAAATACCAACTTTCGGATGCAGTTGAGTCTTGTGCTGTGACACTACTACGCCAAACACTAGATCTCCTATCTTGCAGACACATATAAATGAATTCATTTTGAATCCGACTTTTGAAATGACGTTGCTACTTCATATGCATCCTGCACAGGATTATTTCAACATTTTCAAAAAGGCTGAACTAAGACAGACATTTCTATATATGCTGTTGGAATTAATGATCAATTTGTTGTGAAAAATATTGGAATGTATTCAGAAGTTGTTATTACTTTTTCCAAATACCAATTGTAAAACAACAGATAAGTAACGATTATATAAAGAGCTACTGCAGTTGTTAAATTTTTAGGTGAATATGAAACAAACAATTAAAATTTTGATTATCTGGTGCTGTTCAACATGCTAGATGAATGCCAAACCTATACACTGCATGAAAATATTTATTTTTTAAATGAATTTGCTCTGTATCTGCCGGAATTGCAAGAACTGAGCAATATTTCTATTATTTAATATAAAAAAATATACCTAAAAAGTATACACATGTCAGAAATAACCAAAGACTGAAGCACCATTTATGTACACAGTTATAAACACAAAAAGCACAGAGATAAACTTTTCAATTAATTCTTAGGACCTAGAAACAGGTTATTCCATTTCACCAGACAGCATTTCACAGAAACCTTTAAGAACAGTAATCAACAGAAGACCAACTTAAAGAAAATTACACACATAAGAACTACTAATTACGGAATGGAGGAAACACCGTGAGGTTATATGTATGAAAGATAAATTTAAGGAGGAGGGAGCAACAACAAAAAAAATACAGGCCTAATCCAAAAAAACAACACACGTGGCTGTGTTAACCGTAAGAACACCTGCCAAGAAATAGTATGAAGGTCAATAAATATGTAAGGTTTTCTTCAAAACAAATGACTAGGTCGTGTGGAACCACTGATTTCATGTTTTGACATTTCGTGAAAGCCATCATGGAAGTACAGTTCAAGGTAACATCCATCAGTGTACATATGGATTGGTATTGCTCACAAATATTTCCGTCTATTACATGTGCAGATCTCATTCTATCAACCCACTACCAATAAATCTTACATATTTTTAGTAATATAATAATTCTGAGCCAACAAATTACAAAATACTTGAATAAAAATTTGGACCATACACAAAAATGTTTATTTTTCTGGTACAATACATTAATTTTACCACTCCATACAAATACAATTACAAGTGAAGTTATAAAACCCTTACTGGATCCACAAATTCCATATTCAGTCCATAACATAGCTTTTGAATTCTTGAGGTAATCTTGTCAAAATGGACTTCCTCTTTTCTTCCACCTGAAATTAAAAGAAGTTTATAGTGGTAAAAAGGAAATGAATGAAAAAACTTTGATTACAGAAGAAATTTAAGAATGGTGAATTTCATGAGAAGATAAATCAGAAAAACAGCATTAAGGACATTTTTAGAAACCAGATATTAGGAAACCTAAGAGAAATGGCCACAAGAAAATCGTTCAAGTAGAGGAAATTTTTGTATGCAATGTAGAGACAGCTTATAGGACTGAATAAAATGTTGGAGAAATCAAGAAAAGCTTTACCTACATTAAAGGTGTTAAATGTTAGATATGTTAAATATTTAATTAAAATTGCAATGGAGTGCACGTTCCAGTGGCAATTTTCCAACACACCCATCTTCCCCCTTTCCTGCACCCACTTACATTTGACTTTTCAAATTTTAACTTTAAATTCTTTCAACGTTTTTGGTAAATTATTCATCATTTCTCTTGGTAACTTATTCCAATCTCTGAAACCCTTACATTAAAAAGAGAATCTTCCAACACCCTTGTGCCCGAAATCAAGTGCCAGCTTGTGGTCATGTACAACTTTTCCCTTCCATGCAATACTTTTCATTCTTACACCAATATCTTTCCATGCCTCATCACCAATATACGACTTGTACACTTCTGTGACCCTCTCCACCCTCCTCCTGTCTTCTAATGAACCCCATTCCAGCACTTTTATCACATATGTTAGGGCCTACTCATTGCATTCTGCGGTAATTTCCAGAAATTAATCTAGAAGCCTTTTTTGCACCATCTCCAATTCCTGTATTTGATACTCAAAATGTGGGTCCCATACTACACTGCCATATTCAAGCATTGGTGTGACCAAAGTTTTGTAGCCCAGTTCTTTTACTTCTCTCGTATATCCCCTCATCACTCTCTCCAACAAGTGCAGAATTTTGAAACCTTTTCCTACTACCTGTCCAATGAGTCTTGCCCAGTTATCAAATGTAATGCCAAGATATTTACATTTCAAGACTTTGACAAGCAATTCTTTCCCCATCTTATAATCATAATCAACCTATAGTTTGCTATTTGAACTCAGAAAACGAAGCAAACTGCTGGAGGGAAAACAGAATTATGATGATGGCTGGAACAATACTGTAGTAATAACAGAGGCAGAGATCAGTGTTGAAGATCCTGCTTCAAGAAGAAAATATAACTGTGCTCTGAATGATTTAAACACATACAAAGCAGGACACATCTGTGGACAAAAATGGAAAGATGATGTTCTTAAAATCAAGATCAAAGACTTATGAACTGATTTTAATAAAAGTATCATCTTCCCACTACAGAAAAAACAGAGTGAAAAATGTGAAACTAATCACTCAATAAGTCTGATATCACAAACATACAAAAAGAGTAATACTCAAAAGAATAGATTGAGAAAAATAAATTTATTTATTTGGTATTCTTGGACTTATAAAAAGCTTTTAACAGGAACAAATAAGAAAATAAGTTCAAATTTATATTTAAAAAAATTGGAAACTACCAAAACAGACTAATAATTTATAATGAATATAAAGACCAACTGATTTAAGCAAAAGTAGAGGATAGTGAGATATAAGCATGAATTAAAAACATTGTGAAGGATCTTTATAACTTATTTCCATTAGTATTCAACTTTTATGAAGAGGAAGCACAAGAAATATTTGAATCCAGCATAAGAAATCAAAGAGAAACAATCAGTATGCTGAAATTTGGTGCCGACAATTTAACTGTAATTGAGCGAACTGTGACAGCCCTCAAACCAAAAATGAAATGAAATTGTATTTTATGAAGCACTTATAGTAAGCTGGAGTTTGTTTGAATATGATCTGGTAGGTTTGTTTTGCAATTTCCTGTAAATCAATGTATACAGACTTTGTTTTGTGAAAAGAAATTATTTAACGGCTATTCAATATGTTTAATTTAATTTAATTGCAATGGAGCACAGGCACCGGTGGCAATTTCCCTACACACCCATCTTCCCCCTATCCTGCACCCACCTACATTTGCCCTCTACAAATTTTATCTTTAAATTCTTTTAAAGTTTTCAGTAAATTATTCAGCATTTCTCTTGGTAACTCATTCCAATCCCTGACACCCTTACCTAAAAAAGAGAATGTTCCTACACCCTTGTGCCTGAAATCGAGTGCCAGCTTGTGGTCATGGTCATATTTTCCCTTCCATGCACTACTTTTCATACCTATTGCAATATCTTTCCATGCCTCATCGCCAGTATATACCATGTACACTCCCATGACCCTCCTCATCCTCCTCCTGTCTTGCAATGAATCCCATTTCAGCTCCTTTATCATATCCGTCACCGATTGCATTCTGCGATAATTTCCAGAAACAAATCTAGCAGCCCTTCTTTGCACCCTTTCCAACTACTGTATTTGATACGTAAAATGAGGGTCCCATACTACACTACCATATTCGAACAATGGTCTCACCAAAGTTTTGTAACCCAATTCCTTTACTTCTCCCATACAACCCTTCATCACTCTCTCCAACAAGTACAGAACTTTGAAACCTTTTCCTACCACCTGTCCAATGTGTCCAGCCCAGTTAAGCTTGTTATCAAAAGTAATGCCAAGATATTTACATTTCAAGTCTTCAGCAAGCAATTCTTTCCCCACCTTATATTCATAATTAACCTTTAGTTTTTTATTTGTGTATCTAATAAGCTGATTCTTCTTTGCATTTATCTTCATCCCATGTTTACCTACCCAATTAGATATCCTGTCCAGATCTCCCTGCAACTGTTTACAATCTTCTATCGTTTTGATTCTTTGATACAGCATTATGTCATCTGCAAACAATCTAATTTCAGATAGTAAACAATCAACACAATTATTCATTAGAATAATGAATAGCAATGGCCCCAATACGCTACCCTGTGGCACACCCATTTTTACTTCTACTTCTTTTTATACTACATTTCCTACCCTAACTTTCTGTTTTCTACCTTTTAAAAATTCTTCTACCCAGAAAATCACTTTCTCATCCACTTCAATGGTTTTTACCTTATTTACTACCATTTTATGGCATACTCTGTCAAACGCTTTTGACAGATCTAGTGCTACACTATCAATTTGGCCTCCCTTGTCCATTTCATCTGAAACATCTTGCATATATCCCACCAACTGATATTCGCATGAATATCCTTGCCTGAACCCATGATGCCTGCTTGAAAACCACTTACGTTCCTACTGTGCAAGGGAATTGCTTAAATGTTTGTAATTCCAAGTATTAAGGCAAGTTACGATGTCTAAAGGACAATTTACTACAGTTTAAAATGATTTCTGTGATTAATTTTGTGTTTAAGTATCTTTAATTTCCATTTCTGACCATTTTGTATTGATTGTAAATGATTATGTATTAATTCTGATTGTTTTTAATATGTTTCAATTGTTCAAGTATTGTCAATGTTCGAGAAATATCTGAAGTGTTCTAGAAATTTGAATGTAGATTATATAAAGCAAACAACTAAGACAGAGAAACAGTTAGTTTTTCGGCAAAGGTTTTAACCAACTCAGTTTGCGACAGCTGGGAACTGTATTATCTGTGGAAAAAGTGTTGTATGCAACCTCTGGATTGTATGAATACATGTAACCAGTATCGTTGACATCGTCTTTCAATGCAAATAAAACAAATGTTAAATTGAACTTTATGGTGGAATAATTAATTATCGTATTAATTAAACCACCAACAATCTTATAGAACGCTTCAGTGGGAATTTCCCTACACACCATGTTTCCCTTTTCTTTTATCTGCCTACTTTTTCCTCTATGAATTTAAACTGTAAATACTTTCAGGGTTTTGTAAATTAGTCCCATGGTTAATTTATTCCAATCCTTGACCTCCCCCCCCTTTTACATACGGAAAATCAAGTGCCAATTTGTGTTCGTGGTCATCTTTTCCCTTCCATTCACCTCTCTTAATACTTTCACCAATATTTTTCGATTCCAAATCACCAATCTTGTACATTCCCACCCCACTCTCCATCCTCCTCCTATCTTCCAGTGAATAACATTCTTGCTCCTTTATCATATCAGTAACAGATTGTATTTTGCAATAATTTCCAAAGACAAATCTGACAATGTTGTGTTAGCAAAAAAGAATGAATATATTGAGAAATTATTGAACAGTATGAATAAAATATTGAGGAAAGAATTTGTACTATAAACCAATGTAAATGTCATTAAATGTGTCAAAAATAAAAAATGTTATGTTATATATAGCCTAGTCCACATTGGCAGACAAAAATGAGTAACTACCTTTAGACAATTTTAAAAAAAAATTGTTTATAGACTGTTTGGATCAATTTGCAAAGAAATTGGTAGACTTTGTCACAAGTTCACACCTATATACATCTCACAAGTGTTTACATTAAAACGTTCTTTGTCATAGCGGAAGATATTACTGCCGTTGGATTGATAGCAACTTCGGTAATTACTTCTAAAAATAATCACAGAAAAAGATGATGTTGGTGGACACAACAGGCTTTACCAGAAGGACCTCTTGGATAAATTGAGGAAGATGCCATGAGATTCCAAAATTTCAAAAGATTGACCTCAAATGATTCCAGAGATTTACTTTAGCTGGTGTGCATGAAATCTGAAATAAATTTATAGACAATTCTGCTTCTCCCGAAGTAGCAGTGCCATGGAAGGACAATTTGTATTAAAATAATAATAATAAAAAAGTCAGGAGTAGTTTAAATCAAAATTGATAAATGGATTTTGCATTAAAAATTACTGTAGAAAGTATGAAAATAAAATCATTTAATAAATATTATCCTTCTTACAGTCAGTGTTTTTGCTACCCCTAAACTCAATCCCTTGAAGAAGAAATAACAGTTACTTGTAGGCCAACTAAATGGATTTACTTAGAGAGCAACCACTTTTCTTCTCTTGTTTTATGTTTCTGTGTTCTCAGTAAAACTGAGTCTTTAACTGTGGTATTTTCTTTTTACCCTCTTAGCTGACCACAATTAAAAATAATTAAATAGTTTTAAATGAAACCTTAAATGTCTTGTAGCATCATACGCAAAATAAATAAAAACCAAACGGAGAAGCATCGAGGACAGAAAAAATACTATTTAATGTTTCTATCCAAACAGTGAAACAAGTCGCAAGTCTTCCATCCCAGGTGGGAGACATAATATTTTTGTCTATGGGAAGTTGCGGAACATCAACATTGTTCCAGACTGTATCAACAATTGCAGAACTTTTTTCAGACACATGTTGTGTGACTGTCTGTTAGTGGGGTAAAGACTTAAGAAATAAAATCACCACTGAAGCTAAAACTGATCTCACTACCAGAATAACACTACAAAAGGTTGCTTTCTTAAACTGGTATATATTTTATTTTCAAACATTAGACTAATATTAACGCCCAACTCCATTACCGCTGCTGGGACAGGAGCAGAGCTAAAAAAAAACCATCGCCGTGAAATAAATTTGCAGTGCTGCATGTAGGGGGAAGCAAATTTATGTAGCTACAACCCTTTTTTTTTTTAGCTCAACTGCTGCTTCAGGCGACGACAATGGTTGTGGCCATGACACTTGGGGTGGCAACAATTGGGGCAGCAAAATAAGAGGGGGTGGCATTAATCCGTATTGCACAAGGGCGTTCAAACAGTTAGTGGCAGGCCTGGGCTCAGTATCACTAAGCTGGAACCTTCAAGAAATATCCCATCATTTTGAAATTTGGAATACATGTTACTTGAAGGTTCCGGCTTAATTATCTCTTAACAAGGATGAAAAGATATGAAGAAGACAGCTGAGGACATTGGTTGTAATGGGTATTTTGAGATGAAGAGATTGTCTCAGCACAAGGAGAAGAATTACATGAAGAAGCTCAAGACAAAATAATATAATAATAATAGTTTCCAACATGGATCAGTTTATTTACAATTTGCTATTGCGGTAACTTGAGCATGCTATACATTTTTTACCCGAAAATGAAGAAAGCAATCTCATTGGTAGGTTTATTATAAAAATACTATGGCTGATTACCTTACACAGCTACTTCTGCATTCTATAGCCTATTTAAGAGTCAAACAAATTTTTACTTTAAACTCCCAACAATCTGAGGCATATTGTTCATCACCTCCTTAGGCAACCAGCTCTATCTATAAATGAAAACTTATCCTTTCACTAAAATCTAAGGCTAACTTATTATTATGGTCATCTCTTCACCCCACCCCCCCTTTCCCAATATGGTGTTCCTAGGGTTTATTTCAATATTTATTCAGACATTATCACCAGTATATGCCCAGTAAATGCTCATAATTCTTTTCATCTGCCTCTCCAACTCCCAGCCCAGCTTATACCAGTTACCGAGTGAATTCTACGATAGTTCCCACATACAAACCAAGTGGCCCGCCTTTGGATATCATCCAACTTCTGTACTGGATACCTACAATGTGGGGGGGTTCATTCTGGATCACGATACTGCTACCACTACTTTCAGCCACAAGGACAGCAAAAATGTAAACACAAACGGCTGCTGTCATATATGACATCGTTTCCATGTGTGATGTATTCGACACACGGGTAACTACAAATGTCATGAAAAATACATTGCTTTTTGGGGTGGGAGGGGGTGATCTAATTGTAATGTATCCATATTTATTTGTATTACAGCAAAAGCACGCAAAAAAATTATTCCTACTGTTAATTTATTGTACTTTTTTGCAACGGTAAGGACAGTGAGATATCGAGAACACATACTGTAATTTTTGATGTTTTATTGGAGAAATAAATTTGCTACTTCAACTGCAGATTATTTTGCTGATGCTTGTAGCTATGCATATTATTTTGGTTATAGAAATATATGGAAAGGTTTAATTCTAGATTCCGTTACCAGAACTATAGAAAAATTTTACTTCTCATATAAATTTCTGTGGTGGGTTTCCAGGGGAATAATGATGCCTGGCTCGGTAGAAGCATTGAACGAGGATTAATATTTTTTTAAAAAAGGAAGAATAAGTCAGCTTATTAGATAGGGCCTACAGTTTTTTTTACGCAGTGCTAGAGAAGGATGATCGTCGTATGTATTAGAGAATTGATTTATGAGTTTAATTTGCACCCGCCCCGAAAGAAAAATAAATAAATAAATTCTGCGCAGATCCTGTTAGTAATATTGGTAGCTGCCCGCGCAAGTGTATGCATCTTGCCGGGCGACAGAGTGTCGTCATAGGAGGAGTGCCATTCTCTGCCTGTCTCTTCTGCAGGCAATGTACTGCGAAGCCTTTATCTTTCGACATTTACTTCAACTTCATATGATGTGGCATTGCTTCACGTTTTGGCACGAGTGTCGTCATAAACATTAGCGGAAGTATTTATATCGTCGTCGTCCGTGTGGCGTAAAGTAGTGGTAGCGGTATCCCACAATACTATAGCAAGTGTCTGAGCATATTCTTGCATCATATTTCTCTCACTTCTCTACTACATACGATGATAATCCTTCTCTAGTAATGCGTACAAAACCTATATACCTAATAAGTCAACTTTTTTTTTCCTTTTTTAGAACACCAATCCTCATCCAATGCTTCTACCCAGCCAGACATCATTATTCTCCATGAAACCCATCACAGAACTAATTTTACTTTCCACATCCCACAGAGCCAGTCTCTTATATTGGGATCAATGGAAAATGAATGTATTGTATTATATTGATTTTTTTATGAAACATAGTTTCTTGCACAATGGTAACAATAAGACTATTTTATTATGATCAAAGTCAAATTACGTCCTAACCACAACTGGTTGAAACAACTTTCGTTACAAAAGCTGAGTGCTTAAGTCAAACTTCGATATAAAACAATCAAAAGTTAGAATTTCCTTAGCATAAAATACAGCTATCACACGTTTGCGGTAAGTTCCAATTAAATGTTTACAAAATTTATTGATATAAACACAATAACTATTTACCTCTTTTCAATACGAACATCTTCCCACTTTTATCAACAACCATTTTGGAGCAATACCAAACACACAACTAAATCCTACGTTATTTATAAACCAAACCGAAATCCACAGTTACGAGCAAAGCTTTGTCTAAAGCGCGGGCAAATTGTAGGGTTAGCGTCTGCCAACTACCAACATTCAATATCTAATTTCTCTTCAACGTAATCATGGGGTGTTTAGAATATTAGCAGTTTTTTAGATAAGTCTTCTGACATAAAAAGGTATTTTTTTTTCATTAATATATGCAATCTATATAAACATTTATTTAATTAGTCTTTTTTAAGGGATTCTGTTACTGGACAAATTGAACTACACGATACTATTCTTTGCAGCCCTGCTCGGCCACATTTCTGTATTGGCAAATGCAAAGATTTTCATAAGGAATTTGATATCTAAGATAATAAAGTATAATCGAAGTCATAACGTAAATGTCAACACTTTTCAACTATATTCAATATTGTCTATGGTTTTGAATTTCACGTTTGTGTTGGGGAATGTGATGTAATAAGGAAATTTGGATTAGTGGTAGAACAAGTTATGGGAGTTTTGAATGAATTGAATGAAAGTTATTTACGCTCGTTTCAATTAATATTAATCTGAGTAACAATGTCAGATAAGGAATGCCAAGAAAACGAATTGTGTGCCTTAGAAAGTATTTATAATTCTGAAGAAATAAAAGTTATAGAAGATAATGGACGATCTGGCGGACAGTTTTATGCATTTCCTGATCTAACACCTGGTTTCAAAGTCATCTATCGTGATTTAAGAAATGAAGGTAACTAACTTTACTGCTTTAACGAGTGGTAAAAGGATACAAAAATGTATTTATTCGTAGGATGTGTAAATGTTACAGGTGAATCTGTTGCCGAGGAGCTAGAAATCGGGTACTTGCCGCCTTTGGTGCTGTACTTCAGTCTGCCATGTGATTATCCATCTCAGCAACCCCCTATCTTCACTTTATCGTGCAAATGGCTAAGAAAGCTTCAGGTAGTAACAGAAATAATGAGTGTCGATCAATATTTTCTAAAATCTATGAAGTTCCTGCAGAAATTGGTACCACTTTTGAACAGCAAACAGTTTATATATTACACTAACCACTTCAAATTTGGTCAGCTGTTGAGTTAGCGACCAACTTCCACCATTGTTGGCAGCTAACTCAACAGCCAGCCTCAACCACCCAGCTGCCACATTCTGCTGTTGATAAAGTGCCATAAACTTGAAAATTTTCAATTGGCAATATGTGTTCACATCTGTTTGTGTTTTGCCGTTGTCCTGCTTTTCACTGTGGTAAGCAGTGATTATTATTTTGTGTTATACACAGTGTCTCTTGTAAATTATGGATAATTGGTAGGTCACCCTTCAATAGTTATGTTGTTATTCAGTATATACTGGACACCTTGTATATAAGGAAACACATTCCCACTAAACCGGGATTACTGGAGATTGTGATTCTGCCAGGAATTGACTTCATAGTGGTCAAACGCAAGACACCGCTAGAAACACTTTTGGAAGTGCATTTAACGGTTTCTTGATGGTCCAGGATGTATTTCAACCTAATTTCTGCTTGAAAATAATGGTCCAGGCTGTATTACAACAGAATTACTGCTTGAAAATATGTCTTGCGACTGACTACAGCAGTATTCTGACGTCATTACTGAATGTTGTAGTGGATTCGTGATCTCCAATAGACCCTTTAAACTTGTCATTCACCACAGATGAAGGCAGGAGGGCTACAACAAATGCATAAACATGAAAACATTATAGTATTTCTGTATAAACTTTAATTAATTAAGTGTGTTGAAACGCACTCTCCGGTGGCAATTTCCATACACACCCGCCTACTTTTGGCCTCTACAATTTTCAAATTTAAATTGTTTCGCCGTTTTTGGTAAATTATTTGTCAATTCTCATGGTAAATTTTTCCAATTTCTGACCCCCTTACCTATGGAAGAAAATCTTCCCACACCCTTGTGCCTGAAATACTGCCAGCTAGTGGTCATGGTTATCTCTTTACTTCCATGCATTACTTTTAGTTCTTACACCAATATCTTTCCATGCCTCATCACCAATATATGCCTTGTACACTCCCATGACTCTCTTCACCATAACTGGGCACAGTTAATCCAAAAGCTAACATTGTTAATCTGTTACTTAAAAAGTTAACTTCGATAATTGTTAAAGGGTTACATTTTTGCAAATTTAATGCAAGTTACACTTATCCATTAAAAATTAACCATCAACGATACATCAACCCAATGTCTCTTGTGGAGTTGTTGCTGGGGTTCGTCATTTTAATAAGCTTCTGAAATGTATCTGATTCTGCAAGATGTAGTGAAATCGGGTCCACACCAACCTGAGATACGCCTCTGTTGGTAACTACAATGCAGATTGAGATGACAAATAAATAAATAAAACATTTCTGCTGCTATCTACAGCAGATGAATTGAATTAACTCAAAGGCTTTGATTTCTTTATCCTTTTCCCATGAGTTGACCCTGTTTTTACGTTTTCTTCAAACTGTAAATATTTGGATATATGCATCCTCTTCATGTTAAAAAATTAAGATTATTAAGGCTAGAAATGTGAGCCTTGGTTATAGAAAGTTTAGGCAAACACAGTTTGAATTCATAAATCAAGTGTACTCCCAAAATTGATTTATATGCAATATAGTAACATAAATGTGATCATTGATTATTAATCTTCGGGTAATATCTAGATCGCGATACTGCTGCAACCACTTACCGCCTCGCGATGTAAACACTTCTGGATGGCGAGAGTATGACGTCACTACGATGCTGAATGTGACGTATACGTTCCGCTCGCAGCTTTAAATGTCACTAATGGGGCCTTCCACGGAAAGTAGTCCATCACTAATACATCTTATATCGAGAAATCGTTAATTTTGTACCAGTAGTACAGGAATAAATTCATTTGCGATGAGGTTTTGATGCAGCCTGGACCACACTGAAACGAAACTATCAAACACCTTATTGCGGATACCTAATGTCGTATCTATCGTTGTTTACATCTTAATGCAGCCTGGACCATAGTGAAACGTAACCGTTGCACATGATATTGCTGAAACCCAATTTCCAAATCGTATCTATCATTGTTAGTATGGTCCAGGCTGCGTTCCAACCTAAACGCAAATGGTAATTGACGAAATCTTGTTTTCATAAATATTTTATTTCGTATGAATGATTTTAATAGCAATTTCAGCCACGCGACGAAATATAGAAGAACGGAATCAAATACAAATCAAAGGAATTGTGACTAATAACGTTAACGCTAATGAACGATTTCAATTATCAGTTTGGAAAGTTGTACATATTATAATAATATTAATAATTGTGCAAGTAATAATTTTCTTTAACTTTTTTAATCCGTAATTTTTTTTATTAGTAGTAGTATTGGTTACGTTCTATGGCCTAACGTGAATTTCTCAAATCGATCGACGGCTTCACACGTCACACATGGAAACACAGTGACGTCTTACTCTGTCCATCGGGAAGTGTTTACATCGGGAGGCGGTAAGTGGTTGCAGCGGTATCGCGATCTAGATATTACCCTAATCTTCTTGTTAATGATAACATTGCTGTTTTCACAAACAGACTCTCGATCTTCAGTTTCCATGATGTAATCATGTAACAAATGTCAATTTAATTTATTTCATTAACAAACTCCAAACCAACACAAACTAAAAAGTGACACTGTTAGGTTATAAAAATATCAACATCAATCACTAACTGAATTTGAAATGAGTAGTGAGCTCCGGTTTGCAGACATAAAAACACTCCACAACTCCAGCTTTCCTACTTATACATGCGCTATGCCAAGCATAACAGTTATTATATGCATCACACTTGCTTTACCTAATTCATTCGCTATTCGACTTGCCTAACATCCCAGCGCACCGTAGCACGCAATACAAACAAATGAAATGATGGTAGCAACCAATGTAATGGACTAACGTTTACAGAAGTTAAGAAGAAAGTTAATGATTCTTTTAGGCTAACGTAAAAATTTATAAATTTTTTTACTAACTTCGTTAATTAACAATTAATGGATTAATGGTTTTCTGCCCAGCTGTGCTCTTCACCCTTCCATCTTCCAATGAATCCCATTCCATTTATTTTAACATATCAGTTAGGCTACTGATTGTAATCATAGATAGAGAAGGAAATATGGAAAGGACCACAGATGTGTACACACTGAGAGTTCCACATGACTTAAACCAAAGATGAATCAAGTGGGAAGAGTGGTGATCCCTAATGGCAATTTCACTGCACTATTTTCAACTTAAAGGAAAGAAAAGATCTTGGATATGAAACAAAATTAGGATGTGGAATGAACCCCTTTACCACAGATGGCAGCAGGATGGCCTTAACAAACTGAAAGGGCACAAATGCACGAAACATGATTACCATGCTTACATTTCGTCTTGTCAGTAAAACATGGTGCATAAAAGGTGGGTGGTGGCAAATGACTTAGAGCACCCACTGTGTATCCCCCCATGTTCTACTTCTGAAAAATGATTGTGTGCCCAATAATTGCAATATTTCATTTAATACCAGGACAAATTAAACATTTTTGTATGAGAATAACCTCCGCTTACAACAATTGAAGGTGGGACAGTGTTGAAACTTGAACAGTGTTTGAATGCTGTCTTACCTATTTCTGTAGTAAGGTTAATCATGTATACACACATAATTACTAAATGATTCCTGCCATATTACTTTGGTGTCCATGGCAGACGTGTGTTCTGATCAGGATTTTCTGACATAGTATTCCAACCATCAAAAATTTTATTCCATACAGAGCAGCATATTAACCACCATGCACTTCTGGCCTCGCATTTGGGAGTCCGCGAGTTCGAATCCCCGTCGAGGCATCCAGATTTGTGTTTTCCATGGTTTCCCCAAATCACTCCAGGTGAATGCCGGGATGCTTCCTTCAAAAAGGCCATGCCCAAATTCCTTAACATTCCTTGTCCCCAGTCTCATCCCACCTCAAATGGCCTTAGCCATCTACGAGGCATACAGCAATAAAAAAAAAAAAAAAAACTATCTATCAACCATATCCTGCAACAGGGCTATGGTTTCCTTCAATCTTACCTTGAAATGAAATTTATCCCCCCCCCCCCCACACACACACACACATACACACATTCACCCTATAACCTGTTAGCTGCTGTCCATAAGTATCCATCTATTCATTCAATAGGACAGTTACTAGGGTCTTCCCTTGCAACAAACCTCTTTGTAAAACTTGTAATATGTATGGAGCCACCACCACCTTCACCAGTCCCACTACTGGAGAAACTTTTCCTATAGTAAGGAAAGCCACTTGTGAAAATTATGTTATTTACCAATTTACCAGCTTATTTGCAATAATGTTCCACTTCATTCATTTGGCTATCAATCAATTATTCATCATGATGAATGGTCACAGGCAAATAGTGCTCACCCCAGTACATAGTGGGTACCAGGTATCCACCAGTTCTGTCTGAGACAGAATTATTTCTTCCCTTGTCCCCCTCTGCCCCTAACCCTGCTTTCCCACCTTATTTCCCACTCCTGCACGTGCAGGTATCACTGCTTGCTGTTATAAGTGCCTACCATTGATTCATATGTTCATAGCCTTAATCATGCATGAGGCGAGACACATGAGGAAGATCTGTACATATATCAGTACCTGCAATATGATTCATATGGTAGATCCTGATTTGTACACATCTTGCCCTTGCCATATGTCTCACCTCTTTTGGGTAGGGTTAGGAACTGGAATATTATGGAGAGAGAGAGAGAGTGAGTGTGTGTGTGTGTGTGTGTGTGTGTGTGTGTGTGTGTGTGTGTGTGTGTGTGTGTTTGTTTGTTTTAGTTAGGTCTTCTGGCCCTCCTACCTTCATCTGTGGTGGGTGATGTGTTATTTTCCCGTCCTATCTTTTTTTTTTTTTTTTCAATGCTTAATGGTAGTTTCAATGTCACCATTATGCACTGAAAATAAGTAAGGATAAATGTTTTTACCTAACCTTATTTTTGTATTTTAAGTTGTTGTTCTTTTTTTTTCTTTCTCATATACAGTTGAATTTAAAACATCTACGTTTTTTTTAATTGTTCTTATAGCTTTGATTATTTCTGTTTAGCAATATGTCACATCTACCTTCTCAGCCACACCATCTTGCCATTGTATATGATGCCATAATTTTAATTTTTTATCATCAGAAAGGATGAGCTATTATGATAGTTTGATAGAATTGTGCCCTCTAATCCTTTTATTTTTATTTTCAGATTTCATCCTTATGCAGAAAATTGGATCAAATTTGGGAAGAAAACAAAGGCATGGAGATTTTATTTTTATGGACACAGTTTCTCAAAGAAGATTCCCTGAAGTTTTTGGGATATGAGCATTGCCTTGACTTAAGTGCAATGTATACATACCATCTAGATTATGTGGCACGACGCAAGGCAAAAAGTTTGCAATTAGCAAACAAAAAAACATCAAGTATTGCTAAGAACGTTGACAGTACAAGCTCTCTTAGGTGTGATGTTGGTAACGTAACAGTTTATGACAACAGTGTGTCTGATGTGGGAAACCCATCATTCTGCACAGAGAAAAGGCCAGGTGGCAGGGCGCGAGGTTACAGGTCTGGCAATTATAGCTGGAGGGCTCGTAGGAACTGGAATAACAGAAATGCACATTCCAGTATGGCTGCGCCAAGGATTCCAAGTGAGTTGAATCTTATTTTACTTATTTGCACAATGCAGTTTCCTTAAATTTGTATGATTTGTATTGTGGTAGAATCATATAAATCACTGAGATTTTCCTTATTTAAGGTGAGATTGTAATGTAAGCACAATCACTGGGACTCGTCAAGGAATTTTCATTCTGGTCCAAAAACTGTTGCACATGTTCATTTGGTGATACTGTTTAGTATATGTTGCTCTTAGGGCTGTAAAATATATAGGTACCTCACAAACTTCACTCGAAAAGTGCCATAACGCTATACCACGAGCGACTGGGAGAAGCATAATGATCATGCACACATTCTTTGAACGATATTATATTGGGAATATGTTGCTATAAAAGTATAAATATGGAAAAATTTACACACTAAAAAAAAAACTAACCACAAGCAAATGTTAGTTGCCTCATTTATATACATATATGCAGCGTCCAACAATAATACGTATTACATTGTCAAGAAACATATCTGCATGCTGTTATGTCCGAGATGTCAATATTCTATAGCTTTTATCAATGTAGGTTGCAGAAATATTAACGTAGCTTATGTTTAGGTTGAGAGTGCGGCAATATCCTTCTTTCAGCATTAGGTGGTGGAAGGGACAAAACCACATACCGGGGTGAAGTATAGGTTTAATCACCTTAACTAACCTACAACTTACTTTAAGTTCTATCAAAATTTTCACTAATAAAACTGCATAACCGTGTGTGAGCCTGAATAAATCAACTGTAATAAAATACGGCCACCACTTCCCTCCTTATTCCTTAGAGAAGAAAAGGATACTATTCGCTATGAGAAATATGCACTGTTCAAGTCGAGAAATATTCGATATATTTTAAAAGTCACAATTACAGTTGAAGTTGACTAAATCGCATGGATCATCTCCAAAAATAGCAAGTAATGAAGAGGAATAAACACCAGACTAAACCCCATTAATTAAATATCAAAGTTTCATAGTCACTGTTTACACTTTGCCTATTCGAAATAATCTATCATGGTTGTCGGTATTGTATGTCTGATAGAACTTCCGGTAACCACTTTCACGGACCAACACCAGTGCCACCGAGCAGTTTTCTTGAAACTAACACATTGCAGGTCTCGAGACATCTGATGCAAGTGACCTCGGGTTGTCTCTGCTCGGCGTTATATACCTTATGATGCTTTGTAGCGTCTCACTACCAAAAATAGTCTTATCAAAATCTTGTGACACCCAGTGCTCAAAATTTTACAGTCTATAGTACGCGGTGTGTAGATTTTTCAAGTTTATGATGACTTCAGCCCTAAACTTACTCAGTTTATTGTAAAATAGTAACTGACTTCCTGAAAAACATCGGTAAATCCCCTCGTGGGCACTTGGCTTTCACAATTCTGAAAGTTTCTGCTCAATTATAGATTATCGTGTTTAAACCCCTGTCATTTTGTTCCATGATTGCTCCTGATTTAGAAACTGTAACTTTTATTATTAACGGTGGTGTATTATAGAAGTTACTAACCTCACAAAAATTGAGCTGATAGCCACCTAGCAGACATGTAGAAAAAACTAATATCTTGTTAATTATTATTAAAGTGCTGCTTATTTCAAAAACGTGTTATCGTCTGAATTTTTCTTTAATTTTATTATACGTTTTAAAAGTGATGTTGTTAGCTGAGGTGGTCTTAGTAGTTCACAGTTTAATTTTGAAAGTTGCCACGTTTTTCTTTACGGTGTAGTTACTTTAAAACTGATTTAATGTTCATTATACTGGGTGGAATGCCTTAAAACTTTTATATGTTGTACCGTGTTCTTTATTATTACATAAAATTTATTTATTAGCTCTGGAAATTATCGAAAATGTGTTATGTGGTGTTGAAAATGCAAGTGTGTTCAACGAAGTTTTAAAATTGTGTTTACTTTATTTATACTGTCTGAAACTAGTGAATTTTACTTTCTTTCGGTTTATTATTATTATAAAAATACTTTACGCATCAAAAAGTGTTGAGAAATAGTGATATGATCACGTAATCAAAATCGACTGTTTACAAGTTGAATACCGGAGGATTTCATTGATTTGGGTTAGTTTAAAAGTTATTTACTACTATTAACAGTTTATTTAGGACTTGTATTACGTGCTGAATTACTTTTTTTCTTTTAAATCGCAGTATGTTCTGATATAGACTGCAGTAGCAGCTTCTGTATGAATCGCGTTTCCCATATCCTGTAGTTACGAGATGAATTATTTTACTATTTATGGAAGGCTTGTAGCTAAGAAAAGTAGAATTTAACCATATTCTAAGGTGCTTACAGTGGATGGAATTTAATTTTTATAGTTGAAATGCAGCACACACAAAAATGGCATTTGGTTCTTGTTATAGCATAATTCACTAGAAATTTTGATTTATTAAACATTTAAGCAGAATCATTAGCAGCGCCGGTGGATAGGTTGGAATGTAGCCTGGACCAAAATGGACATTGAAGCTTCGTATTGTAGCTTTATGGGCTATAAATTTTGTTTTTATAATAAAATTAGGTTGGTTTCGTTTTCATCGTTATTGGTCGTTAATGCATTTTGTTACACGTAATATTAGTATCGCTCGAAGTCGAATATAATAACAAATGGCGTCCTCTCATTGCTTAGTGTGTAATATTACAGCAGTTTTTATTTTGCGAAAAATATTGGATTGAATGCCATAATCATCAGCATTTATATCCAGCTACTAGTTCCCACTAGTAGCTGTCGATAGTTGGTGTATACATTGAGCACACTTCCCTGCAGCCATTTGTTGTGTACTTTCTCCTTCTGCAGTGTTGGGATTGAAAATCCATGAAAGATGTGTGTTTTTGGAGTTTGATGTTAATCATATTATTGATTTTAAATTTCTTGTTTCAAGGACTTTGTTTAATAACTTAAGATTGACTGTTTTGTAAAACAGTTTAAATATTTCTACATTATTAATTCTTATTACATAATATTAAAAGAGTAAATTTTGTCCAGTTATTTTTATTTTAAAAACATAGGTAATTCATTTGTTTTCATGGTATAAGGCAACAATTTTCTGAATTTTAATGTACTTTTTATGGGTTTGCAGCCAGATGATATGGGGATCATTCAATAAATCATTAGAAAAAGGTAAAAAAAAAAAACCTGTAGATTCCTTTTAGTATTATTTTTTAATGTACTATCCTTTTAGATCTCTAATGACATTAAGGAAAGAGGAAACAGCTCTTAGGCAATATAAATAACAAAGGTTAAGGGAAATGACTCGTCACTCACCAAAGTTGAAGGCTGCAATGAGTGAAAAGCATATGTGACGAACAAAAATATATACAATATTTTGGTTTAGCACCTTATTCACATACTAGGGAATGGGCCATGTGGTTTTGGAGGTGTGCACACTCCGAAGTTTACCACATGATTGGCTAGGCGGCAGAAGACAGGGTGGGGGAGGAGGTGTTGGGGATGAACTGTTAAGAAGTGAACTATCAGCATGTCAGGAAAGACTAAGGATATATATATATATAGTGGTAATATCAAATATATAACAAAAGGGTACAGTGTGTTGAAGCGTACATGTTTTAGTAGACCACCTAACCTCAAAAACATCTTGGTCCACAGATACCTTCTGTCAGACACTCCAAAAACACCATATGGACCTTTTCTTTTGCAATAGACCTCGCTGCAAAAACTGCAGCATGCACTACAATATATTTCAACTCTACTACAAAATCCATGTATGCCTACCCTTCCCAAAATCCATAAACCTGGCAATCCAGGATGCCCTATTGTTGCAGCTTACGGATCGCCAACTGAAAGCATCTCTGTCTTGGTTGGCCAGTACCTACAACCTATAGTGAGCCAGCTATATATAAAACAACCAACACTTCCTCTTCCGGCTTTCTACTATAGCCTACCCATCCCACTTGCTTCCAACTCTATACTGGTAACCATTAACGTAACATCCTTGTACACAAACATTCCACACCTGCATGTCCTCAGGAGTATGGAACATTTTCTGGATCAGTGTCCTCCCAACAGCCTCCCTATGACATGCTTCCTCATCAAATAGGCCCATCTGATTCTCAATAACAACTGCTTCACCTTTGAAGGCATCATCTACCACCAAACCTGTGGCATAGCCATGGCCCTTTCTTATGCTAATCTGTTCATGGGCCATCTGGAACAGACATTTCTGTTGGAAGTCCCTCTCAAACCCCCCACATTTGGCTTTGATTCATAGATGATATCTTTATTATTTGTACACATGGATAAAACGACTTGCTATATTTCCTGAACCATCTCAATACATTTAGCATGCTGAAATTCATTTGGACTTACCACCACACCCAGGCCACATTCTTGGATGTGGATTTGTCCCTCTCTAATGGCTACCTCAACTCTTCAGTTCACATCAAACCCACCAACCTTCAAAAGTATTTCAATTTTGACAGTTGCCACCTGTACCATACCAAACGTTTCCTCCCCTAAAGTCTTGGCATTTGGGGTAGTCACATATGCTCCAACCAACCAGTCCCTCATACATTACTCAAGCAATATTTCACAAGCATTGATATCTCGCAGCTACACTCCGGCTTTGATGAACAAATAGCTTTCACGGGCAACATTACAATCTACTCAGCCCATCAATCATTCCAAACCCTCAAAAACCAACCACAATCCAGTTCTGGGCACTCAGTATGACCCAGGCCTTGAATCCATTAACAGAATCCCCTGGCAGGGCTATGATTTCCTGAAAACCTGCCCAGAAATGAGATTCTTTATCCCAAAATTCTCCCTGCCCCTCCCAAAACTTGTTTCAGCATGCCTCCTAACCTCAGCGAACTCCTAGTCCACAAACATAGTTCTCCTCATCCCAACAGTCAGCCTCAATGCTCTTTCCCGTGCAATAGACCCCATTGCAAGATGTGCAACATACACCATTCCACTACCACTTTCACCAACCCTGTCACGGGAAAGCTTTCCGAACATATGACATGTCTCCTGTGAAAGCTCCCATGTAATCTACCAGTTGACATGCAATCACTGCCTAACTTGATTTATAGGTTTGACCACAAATCCATTTTCCATACAAATAAATGGCCACTGACAGACGGTATTCACACGGAACCCAAAGCACCCAGTTGTTGTGCATGCCATCACCCATGACTTGAATAATTTCAACTCTTCTTTCACAGTCCTCCCTAATAGCAGCAGCTCTTCTGAACTCGGAAGGTAGAAACTTGCCTACCAGTACAAACTGGGCACAGGGCAACCACCTGGTCTCAAGATAATACCCGATCATTATTATTGTTGTTACTTAAATTTACCCTTTTTTAATCCTCTCTTTGCCTCCATCCCCACTACGTAAATTGAACCACCACTGAGGTGATGTTAACTTCATAGAGTCTGTGATTTAATTTTTTTAAATTATGATTATTAAATATCTTATTATTTATATTTAGATTTTCCTATATTATTTTTCTCTTCTCACCTACCAGAGATAAGTTTAAAAATAATGCTCAGGTATTAGCTCTGAATCATTGCCCCTCTACTTGTCCTCTGTTTGAATTTACCCCCACCATTTTCCTGTCCAACAGTCTTTCTGTGAGGCACATCTCCCACAACACCCATCTCTCATAATGTTCTTCTGTTGACAGAGGGCTTGTCCTAAAAATTTCTGTATCATTTGTGTTTTTGTATTTACTGTGTGTTCGCGCCCCACATCCATCACTTGAAGGTAAGTGGTGGCTCATTTCCCTATCCTAACTTAATTCCTTTTCACTGCATAGCACCTTTGATTTCATTGTTTAATATACATATATCATCTTAGTCTTTCCCGACTTATCAATAGTTCACTTCTTAACAATTCACCCCCACCATCTCCCCCCCAACCCTGTCTTCCGTTGCCTAGCCAGGAATCTTTTAAGCTTAAGCATGTGAACACCTCTTGAATCACATGGCCCTTCCCTATTAATGAACAAGGTGCTAAACCAAAGTATTGCATATGTTTTTGTTCGTCACGTATATTTTTCACTCATCGCAGCTTTCAACTTTGGTGAGTGATGAGTCATTTTCCCTATGCTTCGTTGTTTAGTTCTATATTATTTTTCAAACGCTTCTATCTATGCTCTCCAAAAAGTAGGAATTTTGAGGTTGTGAAAAATAGGCATCTGGTTGGATGATGACCTACTCATTCGACGTGAACCGTTGTCTGTTGAGCCATTTTCTTAAGTTTGGAAGTAAAGAAAAGTCACTTGGGCCGATTATGGTGGATGTTGTAATAATTCAAACTTCAATTCAAGTCATTGCATGTACATTGTCATGATAAAAAGAGCATCTTTTTCAAATGAGGACATTTTTATGATTTCTCTTCCTACCCAGTGTGATAATGACACATAGTAAACTCCAGTTATTGTTTGTCATTTTTCCAAGGAATTTATGTAGACAATTATGCATGCATCCCAAAAAACTGGTCATCACAGTTTGCTAACAAATTTCACCATCTTCACATTCTTTGGTGGGCCTGTTCACCTTCAAAAACCCACTGTTTATAGTGGTGTGTTCATGATTCGTCCAAAGTTATGTATCGATGCAAAAACTCTTTAGCACCAGAACAGCCTCAAAGTCGGCTACATAATTGCGCTTGAGAGCAAACACTGCACCCATTTTGCCAACCAGGCATCCAGATTTGGGTTTTCCATGGTTTCCCAAATCACTCCAGGCAAATGCCGGGATGCTTCTTTCAAAAGGCCATGGCCGAATTCCTTCCCAATCCTTGCCCCCCATCCTGTCCCGTCTCTAAAGACCTCGCTGTTAAGAGACGTTAAGCATTTAAAAAAAAAAAAAAAAACATTTTGCCGAAATTTTAGGGGTGGTTACTTCCACTGGACATCCTCAACATTGTTCACATTTGTGGATATGCAGCAATGTTTACCCAATTGTAAACAGTTTCAAACACAGGAGCATATCTACCATGAACTTCAAGCTCGGCTTTGATCTCCTTCAGTTCTAAGCCTTTTAAATAAAAGTGTTTAATCACCACTTAAAACTGTTCTTTTTTCCATTTTTCTAAATGAACAAAAGTTGTCTGCTTCAATAGATAATTACAATTAAACTATGTGATTGAGGAAGCCGAGATTTTATCTTCCATCTAGTGCGAAATGATGATTACTAAAAAGTAATAGTTTTTGACACTGTGAGTGCCATCTCTTGGATTTTTAAAGGACTTATTGAAAGACCCTCGTGTCATAAAAGCCCAATGTTTCAACATCGTACTTGGTTATCTTCATCAAGTATGTGCTGTTCCACAATTATGCTAAAGTCATTGGAGTGGACACTTATGTAACAACCTCTGTCGCTGCCAGCTGTCTGCATACATGGTCCACTGCTAGCCAACCAGTGAGTGTTGTGGCTCTGTAAATGGTCCTCTATGTTGTTCCCCGCAGTGCTGCTTATGCTCACTTCATTACCGTTGCAGGTCTTAAATTAGCTGCTCTCCTGTCTGAGGAATGAAGATGCTGATTTCCATGTATTATTCAGATAATACTGTATATGTTGTTGATCTTAAGTTGTTTTTCGATAGCTTCTTTATGATAGATTTCCAAAAGTAAAGGGTCGTGACTAGCACCTTCACATTTTCAAAGCACATTTTATGGAAAATACCATTGACATGTTCCGTAATTGTGGACTTCTCCAGTTGTAACAGGAGAAGGTTGAATTTATGTTCAGTGCAGTGGTTCTCAATTGCATTGGTCTGCCTTATGTTGAATTTTCCACATAAATGATATGTTATAATCTCCAGGAGGTTGCCTTAAGGGGAAAATGCCAATCCTGATTTTTTTGCAGGCAGGTAGAAGAAACTCCTGATCACGTGGCAGACCAATCCCACATATCTTCGCAGAACAATCGGCATACAGAACAAAAACCAAAACCTTCCATTTGACCTTCACCTAACAAGAATAATGAGAAAAGTAAGGCAGCCATTTTCCTCTAATTCCTTTGTGAAACAGATATTTGGATGAATTTTACTAATGTGCTCTGCTACCATGGGGCCACACAACAAATGTACTATCCATGTAATGATGAAAACTCTTGGTTTGGTGCCATGCCTTCCAGCGTCTTTCATGAACTTCTATAAATACAAATTGGCTATTACTGTGGGTCTGTTTATGGAGTTTCCCTCATATGCAAAATGTGTAGAAGTAAGAACATCTTGAAAGAGAGAGGCCACATTGATTTAAAACTAGCAGTGCAATTCTCAGACAGGAGTGCAGCAAGTTTAAGGCTGACAGCAATAACGAAGCGAGCCTGAACAGAGGTGTGCAAAACAATGGTGCAGATCTCATACACAGCCATGACAGCCATTTGTTGGCTGCCAGTGGGCTGTGTATGCAGCCACCCAGCAATGACGCTTCAGAATTTTTATAACAACACATACTTGATGAAGACAATGGTGCACATTGTCAAAATGTATTTTTATGACACTGTCTTGTGGCAAACCATTGAAAACTATATAAGACTGGAGATTTTCTCGGCGTTGAAAATGAAAAAAATTTTATCTGGTAACTAGCCGAGTTAGTCTGTCAATCAAACACGACGTTTCGGTGGTTGCAATATCTGGCAAAATGTCGTGTTTGATCGACAGACTAACTCGGCTAGTTACCTGAGAAGAAAATTTTATTAATTGAAAACTGAATTGCATTGACATGCCTGGAAAATCTGTATAAACCATTTTATGAGTTGCTTGTTTCTCACAGAAATCTTTGAAACCTAGTTAACATAGTTTTTGCTGAAGGGCATAAAGTCTTTACTTCCTCGTTAGATTGTATAAAAATAATCTAGAAGTTAAAATGTTAATCAGTATCATTTTCCTTCTAAGGCAGTGAGCCGGAACCTGTGAATGGAAAAAAGGATGATGAATTGTACAAGAGCTCTGTCCCTGTGGCACCCACGGCCACAAAAAAGAAGTCTTCTTTTCCAGGTGACCAAAGAGCTGTCCTGGACATTAGCCCTTTCACCTCTGTTGTCAGCGTGCTTGTTGATTATAATAAGGCTCGTGAAGTTGAAGTATTCAAGAGGAATTTTCATACCTGCAAAATTTGTTTTCAGGTATGTTTTAAAACATCATATTAGACTGAAGGATGATTTAATATGCTGTTTGTGTAATCAGATATAATTTACAAAGGAAGACATTGTTAATAACAGAAGGTGTTAATCATTTTGGGCCACATATGATTAATAAACTTTCTAAAATGGTCTATAGAAGGCAAAAATTTATCTCAAGAAAAACTTAGTAATTTATTGGCTACATCTTATTTTCCATCTTAGACTTTGTACAAACAATTCATTGTATCTGATTTGTCCATTACAGAATGTTTAAATTTGTTGAAAATGGGCGGCTTGTACCCATTGTACCAAGCATTATGTTGTCAAGTGGTCTGAGCGAATGGGGGTTAACTTTGTGGGCTTTTAGTGAAGCAAACATTAGGGCAGAAGTTTAATGACTTTCAGAACCTTTGCTAAATCTTCTATTCCTCTTGCACTATATTCTTTCTTGAAGATGTCTTGAGACATCTTGATCTTCTGCTAATCTAAGCAATGACCTGTGGGCTGCAGTAAGAAGTTAATTGTCAGGACTGAATTGACACCACTCCATTAGTTACTGTTGGAGAACCGGTAGGAAAAGGCCAGGGCAAAATGATAACCTAGCTGAGATTCTACCTAATAAATCTATCGTGATAACTACAAGAAGTCACAATTTCTTGCTATCAATTTCTTTTTACTATAAATTCATGTCTGTCATATGAATATATGTATTAACGGTACAAGTCAGTGCTGAGTATTTTTCCTAACAATTCAACGTTGAACCTATTAGTATAAATCAATTCGCACGCATTTTATCCAGTCTGTAAAAGGAGTACAAGTCAAGTTATACAATGATAATGACTTAACACTCCTTGTGCTTATCATGCAAGAAATAATGTAGGCACTTAATGTCCTTAGTGTTCCTTTTATAGACCACTGAAGTCCGTATAAACACAGTCTGTAAGGATAACTCCCAATACCCTCTAAAAATGTTAATCACTGGCTGAGCCCTGTCTCGGCTGCATAAACTAACCATTGGAAAATGTTAACTTACTGATTGAATGCCTGGTGGCGAGGCAAGCTAACGAGGCACGGTTTAGCTAAGAATTAACCCATGCTGACTGGTTGGTAACATCTGACAAAATGAGAACGAGTATGACCCGTTGTGCTCGTACGTAAGTTCAGTTTTGTGTCACTAAATGGAATGATGTCCTCTTAGTCAGCAGTCAGAATTTTACCAATAAACAGCTCTTGCTGACGATGACACTTGCATACTGTTCTGACTTGAGGCTCCACTAACTTAATGAAATGTTTCATCTAGCTAAAAATCTTCATTCTTCCAAATAAATGAATATATCCAAAATGTCCTTTACAATATCTCCCCCTTCTAAACCATTGTACATCCTCATATAATGTCATAACACTGCATACTTAGGGTTATTGGTCCACCTTTCATTTCACCATCAATCAAATAGAATAAAAATGAAAAATAAAATTTGCTTTCAGGGTTTTATCCTTACAGTCGAGTACAAAAGTAAAATCAATGAAACATAGCCAATCAAATTGTGAGTTTAAATAAAATCAATAAGCTATTAAGTGGCTATTACTTAGCTTTAAAATAGTCGTCAATCAATTCGAAAAAAGGCTACATACACCAGAGTTATTTGTTACTCAACGACAAGTTATAAGATGCAAGTTAATAACTGTTCTTATGTAACACCAATACTGTAAACGAGTATAAATTTTGTGCTTGAAGATACTTGCATTCCATCAAACTAATGTAAACATCGGGTTCTTGTGTAATAAAGATTCAAAGTTACATTTAACGTAAGATGCTAAGTTTTTTATTGCATGCTTGATTACTACCGATATATCCAGAATATGAAAATTCCTTATTTATGGTTCAAAGTATTGGTGTTTACAGTACCCAAAAAATAAAGTTTACCATATTGCAGAATGAATGAAATTTAAAGTCTCTTTGATATTTCAGGATGCATGTATACCAAATTATACTGTGATGAAATAAAAGTGAAATTGTTTAAATTCTTATTTAATATTACTGGACCGTTGTTGCAATATAATCAATAATCTGAATTGTGTTTTCAGTGTTCACAAGTTATTATAATTCCGAATCTTGATAACATAATCTATACTATATCACTATTACCTTAACATAACTGTATCTGTATAGTATATGACAATTATGAAGTTAAAATGAAATACAAAATTCATTGTTATAGAAGGAAGAACAATAATTTCTGCCGAACAGTTGGCTGAGTGGTCCATTAATAGTCTGTTTTAGTAGTCATCAAATGTCTTTCTTTTCACTCGTGGTGGCATTAAGTGCTGTGCCAGGCCGTTGACTCCTAACTCGAGAACTGCTGTGCCTACAGTATTCTTGCTCATGGCACAGCCACTTGCTGATTGTTGTTTTGTCACTTAAACAAACTGTCTACAGTAGAATACGTTCCTAACCGTCCTTCACATATTTGAGTGAATTTTGAATCACCGACTGATATGTAGGGCTGTTCTTTTTTGAAATTATGGGTTCAGTCCACTTGGATAAAAAAAAAATCATTTATATGGTAAATTAACAAAACTGGATAGGCAAAATTAATATCCATCAATTCATGAAAGTCTGACTCATTTCTAAAATTATTACACTGAAAAGAATTACTAATGATTTCTGGAAATTGGTTTATAGGTGTAGTGACTGACAAGATACAGCACATTAAGTTCATTTCTGTTTGCACTAAGACAGGAGGGTCATGATAAACACACAAATACAAACTTGCTTTACTGTATTTGGTATAAACTTAGACTCAACACATGAGTGAGTCTCATTTGATGAGTTTCTGTGTACACAACAAATCCCCTTTCCATATGTCCCCTAATCATAAGGTTTATACTTTAATCATGTTGGTGATGAGACATATGGAGAGGGTAGATGTGTAAAAATCATGACCTACCATGAATTGTATTGATAATTGATATTGACGGTATATTATCATTGAAAGTGGTAGACCAACATAATAACTGAGTGACGATACATATATAAAAATCGAATTTTGAAAAACTGTAAGTGAAAAGTGAAATATCAGAAATATAAATAGTAGAGATAATAAGTGCTGGATCTGGTGGAAGGAATTTATTGGAGATTGAGGCCAGGAGGATGCCTGGTGTCCAGGATATTCTGATTGGCTAGTTCCCATCTACGTAGTTCAGGGTGTGTTGTCAGGGAAAACTCTGATTGCCCTAACTGAGAAACAGATGTTAAAATTATTCAGTTTGTGGAAATTGGCATGTTTTGCAACTGGATGGGCCGTATTGTTAGTATATACTGTCTGCCTGTGGCCATTCGTTCTGATAGCTAGGGAGTTAATAGTGAGGCCCATATACGAGCTGAAGCAATGGAGGCATGTAAGTTGATATATGAGTTGTGTTGTCATGCAAGTAGCATGGCTTTGATGGGGAATGTTTTACCTGTGGTAGGATTGGATTAACTGGTAGTGGCTGGATGCATGCTGCATGTTTTACAATGGGGTTGCACGGGAATGATCCCTGTGGTAGTTTGGGGGAACTACTGGGTGAGACTTGTGAACCAAGATATTTTTTTAGATTTGGTGGTCTGCTAAAACATTTGCGTGGGGCAGTGTGGGGATTTTGCGGAGAATGGTGTGCATCCCGGGGAAGGAATGTAGTAAGACATGCCCACGGCGATTGATTAGGTTAATGGACTTGAGATTGGGGAAGAACTTGAGTGATGAAAGTGGGGCTGTGGTTAGTTTCAAGGGGTACAGCCTTGAAGTTGCTGTGTACAGGAAGGGCTATGACATGAGAGATTTGTTTGTGTACTAAGTCAGGAGGGTAACTGCGGGAGATGAGAGCTCCAGACAGGTTTTCTGTCTATTGGGAAAGTGATTCTTCATCAGAGCAGATGCGCATTCTGCAGACGGCCAGACTGTATGGAAGAGAACATTTGATGTGTGAGGTATAACAACTGTTAATATGAAGATATTGCTGCAGATTTGTGGGCTTGATATGAACAGAGGTATGGAGGCTCCCGTTATGGAAGGAAATGTCAACATTAATAAAGATAACATGGCTGCGGGAGTATGTCCAGATAAATTTGATGGAGAGGTTGTTTAGGGAGTTGATGAAGTCAATTAGATGATTCTCTTTGTGAGTCCAGATCATATAAATGTCATCTATGTATCTGAACAACACAAGGTTAAATGGAAACATTGTTGAGGAATCGTTGTTCCAGATGGCCCAGGAAAGGTTTGAATAGGATGGTGCCATGCAGGTGCCCATCGCAGTGCCGCTTACCTGGTGGTAAATTTGATAGTTGAAGGAAAAGTAGTTATTAGACAGGATGAGTTTAGCCAAGGAAATGAGGAAGGATGTCTTGGGGAGGCTGTTGGGAGGTCGCTTTTCCAGGAAGTATTCCATGGCACTGAGGCCCTGTCTGTGAGGGATGTTGGTGTAAAGGGAAGAAATATCTATGAAGACAAGGAAGGAGTCAGGTGGTAGAAGAATGGGGACTGTGGAAAGTCATTCGAGGAAGTGTGTGGTGTCTTTTATGAATGAAGGAAGGTCCTGTACAAAAGGCTGGAGGTGCTGATCCACAAAAGCTGAAATCCATTCAGTAAGAGCCACTATAGGTCGCCTCGGATTTCCAATTTTGTGGGTCTTGGAAAGAAGATACAAGGTTGGGGTGCAGGGGTTCTGCGGGGTAAGGAGGGATGAAGAGTTGGGAGAGAGTCCTTGTAAAGGGCCTTGGAGGTCAAGGAGAGCGCGTACTTCTTGGCATATTGAAGTTGTAGGATCTATAGGGTGTAGAAAGTATGTGGTGGTGTCAGAGAGCTGTCTCAAAGCTTCGGCCTCATAGTCACTGCGGTCCATGACTACGGTCGTAGAGCCTTTGTCGGTTGGGAGAATGATCATGTTCCTATACTTCCTACATTCCTTCCCTGGGATGCACACCATTCTCCATAAAATCCTACCCACTGCCCCACACACTTGTTTTAGCAGACCACCAAATCTAAAAAAATATCTTGGTTCACAAGTACTCACCCAGTAATTCCCCCAAACTACCACAAGGATCATTCCTGTGCAACAGACCCCTTTGTAAAACATGCAGCATGCATCCAGCCACTATCACTTCCTGGTCTCAATCTCCAATAAATTCCTTCCACCAGATCCAGCACTTATTATCTCTACTATACACATTTCTTATATTTCTGATATTTTACTTTTCACTTACAGTTTTTCAAAATTCGATTTTTATATATGTATACTCACTCAGTTATTACATTGGTCTACCACTTTCAATGATAATATGCTGCCAACAGTATTGATTATCGATGCAATATTTGAGCTCCCCCCCCCCCCCCTCCTACACTACCATCCACACCATTCACCAGATGGCAGTCTCTGTCTACATATCTAACTCCACCGGGTGTTTCACTTCTGCATAAATAAGTCTGTATGCCGAAATATTGGGCTTCTCTTGTGTTTGTTTTAGTGTTCGTCGTCCTAGCCGCCTTCATCTGTGGTAAATGTTGGGTCCCTATCCTTCCTTATATATATATATATATATATATATATGAATCAAATTGGGATAGGGAAATGAGCCACCACTTACCTTTAGATCAGGGGTGGCCAACCCAAATGATCTAGCGGGCCACTTTGGAAGTGCATCATAACTCCGCGGGCTGCATATAAAATTATATGTCCCCATAAGAGACATGTTTTTGGAGTGAAACATGAGTTATTATTGTGTTTACTATTATTCTTACAGGTAAACATAGATAATATACTAATAATGATACTAAGCGCAGATTGCTAAGAAATATATAACACTAAAAATGAAATATAAAAAATATTTTGTAAAAGTGTGATGAATCTCGCTGGCCAGAAAAAAGTAGATGATAGATGTGGGGGCGCGAACACACAGAAAAGACACAAACACAAATAATGGTGGGGGTAAATTCAAACATCGGAAAAATAGTGGGGCAGTGAATCAGAGCTAATACCCGAGCATAGATAAAAATCCAAACAAATCTCTGGTCTGTGGGAAGATCAAAATATAATTAGCAATGACTATGAAAAAATTATAGTTATATAAAATATTACAAACTAAAAAATAATAATAATAATTGAAAATAATAATTTTTATGAAGTAAACATCACCTTAGGTTAGTGGTGGTTCAATATAGGTAATGGAAAAGAGGATTAAAAAAGGTTAAACATATGTAACAATGACCGGGTATTATCTCCAGTTGAGACCAGGTGGTTACCTTGTACCAAGTTTGTACTGGTAGGCAAGTTCCCACCTTCTGAGTTCAGAGAAACTGCTGCTATTAGGGAGAACTCTGATAGCACGGACTGTGAAACAAGAGTTAAAATTATTCAAGTCATGGGTTATGGCATGGGCAGCAACTGGGTGCTTTGGGTTCTGTGTGAACACCGTCTGTCAGTGGCCATTCATTCTTATGGAGAGTGGATTTGTGGTCAAACCTGTATATGAAGCCAGGCAGCGGTTGCATGTTAACTGGTAAATTACATGGGTGGTTTCACAAGTGGCGTGTCCTATGATAGGGAAGCTTTCCCCTGTGACATGGTTGATGAAAGTGGTGGAAGCATGGTGTATGTCGCACATCTTGCAGCGTTGTCTATTACATGGGGAAGAACCTTGTGGCTGACTGTTAGGAAGAGGAAGACTGTGTTTGTGGACTAGAATTTCGCTGAGGTTAGGAGGTCTGCTGAAACAAGTTCTAGGAGGGGCAGGGAGGATTTTAGGAAGTATGGATCTCATTTCAGGGCATGTTTGTAAGAAATCATAGCCCTGCCGGAGGATTCTGTTGATGGATTCGAGGCCTGGGTTGTACTGTGTGACCAAGACAGGATTCTGGTTGGTTTTTGCGGGTTTGGGATGATTGGAAGGCTGATTCAGTTGTGATGTTGCACGTGAAAGCTGTTTGTTCACCAAAGCTGGAGTTTAGTTGCGAGATATTAATGCTTCTGAAATACTGTTGTTTGAATAATCCATGAGAGACTGTTAGCTGGAGCATATGCGACTACCTCGAATGCCAAGACTGTAGGGGAGAGAACGTTTGGTATGGTATGGGTGGCAACTGTTGAAATGGAGATACTGTTGAAGGTTGGTTGGTTTGATGTGGACTGAAGAGTTGAGATAGCCATTGGATTGGGACAAATCCATATCCAAAAATGTGGCCTGGGTGTGGGAGTAGGACCAAGTGAATTTCAGCATGCTAAAGTTATTGAGATGGTTCAGGAAATTTAGCAGTTCATTTTCTCCATCCGTCCAAATCATAAATATGTCATCAATGAAATGAAGCCAAATGAGTGGTTTGAGAAGGAATTCCTCCAGAAATGTCTGTTCCAGATGGCCCATGAACAGATTAGCATAAGAGGGAGCCATGCGGGTGCCCATGGTAGTTCCTCAGATTTGGTGATAGATGTTGCCTTCGAAGGAGAAGAAGTTGTTATTAAGGATAAAGTGGGCTAATTTTATGAGGAAGGATGTCATAGGAAGGCTGTTGGGAGGGTGCTGGTCCAGAAAATGTTCCATGGCCCTGAGGCCGTGCCAGTGTGGAATGTTTGTGTACAATGATGTGAGGTCAATGGTAACCAGTATTGAGTTGGAAGGAAGAGGGGTGGGTATAGTAGAAAGCCAGAAGAGAAAGTGTTAGGTGTCCTTTATATGAGAAGGGAGCTGATTAACTATGGGCTGTAGGTACTGGTCAACCAAGGCAGAGATGCACTCAGTTGGTGATCCGTCAGCTGCAACGATAGGGCGTCCTGAGTTGCCAGGTTTATGGATTTTGGGCAAGAGATAAAGGGTGGGTGTACGTGGATTTTGGGGAGTAAGAAGCAAAATGGATTGTGGGGTGAGACCTTGGAGAGGCTCACTAAACTGTGCATATTCTTGTATTTTTGGTTCATTCATATTGTAGGTTGATGTGTACATATCTTCCCCTGCCATATGTCTCACTTCCGACATGATTAAGGTTGAAAACCAAAATATTGTGTAGTGTGTTTGTTTCTTGTGTTCATCTGGTCCTCCTGCCTTCATCCGTGGTGACAGGTTGTTTTCCCTATCCCTATCTTATTTTCAGTGCTTAATGGCAGTTTCATTTTCACCATTATCCATTAAGGTTTGTACTGAAATATTGTAAACTGTGTTTGTATTTATGTGATTGTTGTGGCCCTACTGCCTTCATCTGTGGTGAGTGACACATTTATTTTCCTTATTTTTATTTTATGTGTGTATACATTATGACATCTCAGAGACCCTTCTTTATAAAGGGTCTATGGAACAAAAATAATAAATAAAATAGTTGTTTTGAGATGTACAAACCTGATAAATGCACTTTTTGTTCTTTGTCTTGTCTTCTAATATTGAACGTAATGTTATAATCACATCACTAGTGTCATGCTTTTTTTCAAAAATCTTATTTTTCATCTGATATCTGCTGTATGAATGTTGGCTTGATTTTTAATGCAAAACTGCACTATTTTGTAATATTTTAAAATGATTTTGACTATAATTTTAATTGCTTTTGTTGATTTCAGCTTTTTATGTTAAAAACATTTTCTGTTACTAACTTATCTAAATTTCAAACTTACAATGTCCTTTCAAATTCTGTTCTTAATATTGGATCTCCTGCATCCTTAATATCATGCACTTTAGTCTAAATTATCTTCATTGTATTGTTTACTTATGTATTCTTTTTCCCAAAGTTGAACAGGTTTACCATCAGTGTCTTTAATATGAATACATTTGTTTTTCATTTCCCCAAAATTCTCCTTGACTTTCTGTGTGGTAACTCTGTCTACAGCCAATTCTTTATTTGTTTCTTCAAACTTTTATTTCAGCTTTCTTTTCTTTGATGCTGATTTCTGAAATTCATGCAGGCACCACTGTCTTCATTCTTGGTTGTAGGTATTTTTGTGGTTTCTTCTTTAATCTATTATTATTTATTTATTTTATCATGTATCTCACTAAGGCACACTTGGAATCAATAATTTTTATTGTCTTCCTTATTCTTCTTGCTGTTCTTCTTATTTTCTGAAAACCACCTCATCCTTTCGCTGTGGGCTTGATGTCTGTCTTGTGTCCATGCATTTTTTAGTTTCAGATTTTTTGCTGTTGGGATCTTAGGGGCACATTTATGTGAAGTGATTGTTTATATATACTACATGTAGATGTCAGTGGGTCTAGGTTGACTTCTGCGAGGTCCTTCTGGGTTTCTATAAACCAGCGTGCTTTGGTTTTTCAGGGTCCGTTTATGATGTGGAAAATTTTCTTGTTTAGTTGTGATTCATCCATTTGTGCTATATGTCTGTGGAATTTTATGTGTCTTTTTCGTGTGAGTGAGTTGAAACGTTCAGTCGGTGAATACAGTTCTTCTGAGCTATTGCACATCCAAATGCTGTCTTGGATCCTGCAACCGAATAATCTATATCTATTAATTTTAATATTTTTACTATTTTTTCTACGACCTATGTTTATTGTTGCTTATGTGTTCCCTTGGCTCCATTGATCTTCAATTCAATTTCGTTCACATTTTTTCCTTAAATCTTACATTTTTTCTGCAATCATCTATATGATATGAGTTCTTTTAATTTACCTCATTAAATTTTGTGTTGTGTTTGTTGAATCCTTATTCACATAAACTTTTGCACTTTTCCATCTATCAGATTGCAGCTGTGACTTGTAAAGCATGTATTAGTACATTTAATTTCTTAATGATCATTTAGCTTCAATATGGTCTCACTGGTTTCAGTGTTTCTCCTAACTGTCACAGGGATAGTGATGTAACTTTTTTCTCATGTGTTAGTGGATGGCACACTTCAAAGGAATTTTAATTTGCTCACATTTATAAATAATCATCCATTGAGAATATTTATATCTTGGAATCAGTAAGAATGGTTGGAAATGTGTTCACAGTTTAATAAACTTATCAACAATTTACTAATATTTTTCAGTTAACAAAAATTAAAATTATTTTAATAAATCAGATTTTACACACGTTTTATGATTATGGTGTTAACTCAGCTAGAGCAATTGAGATTTCTTTGGGTGTATTTTATGGCTACAAAAGTTGCAAAATGTCTCTCATTTATTTCTGGCCTCACATTCGGGAGGACACCTTGTCCAGGCGTCCAGATTTGGGTTTGCAATGGTTTCCCCAAATCACTCTAGGCGAATGCCAGGATGGTTCCTTCAAAAAGGCCATGGCCAAATTCCTTCCTGTTCCTTGTCCCCAGTCCCATCCCGCCTCTAATGACCTTGACGAGGCATAAAACCATAAGCAAAAAAAACCCAAAAAAAACACACATTTATGTCGTCATTTTTACCGTAAATGTTAGTGATTGTAGCAAGATCACAGTGCCACTACTCAGCACCTTGAAAAGCACTACATGGCTCTGCTTTCCCTTCATGGAAGCACCTTGGTCAGTGGCCAACAGCTGCAGATGATGTTCGGGCACCAGAACTGTGAGGTGCTGCCAGTTGTCACTCTCTCCCTGTATTTATACAAGGTCTCCTCGTTCCTCTTCCGAACCCCTTGGAAAGCTGGGTGACAGGGCTGAGGAATGCCCCATACTTTTTATTCACTCTGGCATGAAACATTTATCAACACATTTTCAGTAATTTTTACTTGAAGCATTCTTGTTGACCCATCACACATGCTGGATAGGTTTCATGTCCTTAAAAACTGCGAGTTGCATCAGAATCTGGCAGGGCTAAAAAGATTTTGCAGGCATCAACCTTTTAGATGTTGCCCAGTGAATGCATTCCTATTGTGCTCGGCTTGGTCGGTTTAAAACCTAGGCCTCCATATCTCCCAACCACCCTGACTGGCACATGTCTAACACTGTTTCATGTTGCTGACATGAGTTTGTCAGGTATCTATTAAATTTTGTAACTGCGTGACAAAATTTTACTCTCAGAACAATGAGTTAGATTGGGTAGTATTGCATTTTATTTCTAAAGTCATTTTCTATAATAATTCAAGCTGGAAATCAGATCTTTGCAGTTTTTGAGATAGTATTTTGCATTGCATCAGCCTTCAGCATTCGCCTGGAGTAGTATTGCGAAAATTCGTGTCAAAATTATTTTATTTTCAGTTAAACTATTAAAGTTACGAATTTTTTCATTATAACTAAAGTTAACGTTTGCTACAAGATCTAGCGATTTACAAAATTTCAGAGAGATAATATTATTTTAGTTGTCAAGGTCAAATTTGATGATGAACCTTTCTGACGTGAGATTTGATGTCTGATAAGTTTTCCAGAAGCTACCCATGTGAAACGGAAGTTTGTGATTTTCACACAATCTGTGAGTACCAGAACTTTTCTTGTTCACAGCAGCAGCAAGCGCAGTCAGTCGCCTCGAGTCTTCGAGAAGCGGCAAGCATGATGTGATGTAGAATCATGCATTCGCTCAGTCGGCCTCAGTCTGTCAGGAACCGTGAACGCAGCAAGATGTAGGCTTAGTAGACCAGCAAGTTTCATACTAAGCACTGCTGTGCAAGAGTTTAGTTTTGGCACAATGTAGGTTCAATGTAGCAGTGAAGGAGTATTATGCCATGTGGAGCCTCGGGATTGCTTAAATTTGGAAACTAACCAACCAATTGAACAATGGAAACGTGTGACCAACTTTTATTCGATTTCTCCAACTAGAAAGTGGTACTGTGAACTTTGGGCTGTGGTTTGGCTCAAGCGGTTAATCGAACTTGTAAACTTTCTTCTGTGACTGTCTGATTGCCTATCCAGCTAATGACTTTACAATATTATCCAGAATATAGTGATTTTTAATTCCAACTGACTTGTAAACATTTATTTTGTCTATACCTTTCCTTAACTTGAGGTAGTAAAAATTGAATTTAAGTGGCGACCTTGTATCATTATTATAAAGCCATAGCTGGACATATCCAAGGCTTACACACGGTCAGAGTTAATACAAAGCCTTGTGCACCTACCCCAGTGCACAACTTGGTTCTTACAAGTTGTAACCCTAATGTTATGTGCACTGGTGACCAGTACAATTAAAATCATTGCAATATATATAAATATTTTCTCTCCAAAACCAGAACTCCCTACAGTACTATCTTATTCTCATTCTGCTATTACATTTCAGTCATCCTTGGTCTTTAAATTTTTTTAATAAATCCTCAGTTGCTGTATATATTTTCTATATTTTGTCAGTCCTTTTGATAAGTGGTAGATGTAATTGCGTTATTGTTTGGTGTTGCCTCAGTATCTATTCTCATCAGAATGACTCTGTAACTAATATTAGACATATATTAGCTAAAGGAATAAAATTTCGAAGCTGCTTTAATTTAAAATTGAATCAGTTGTCATTTTGTAATATTGAATTACTGTCATTTTTATTATGTAAACAATATAAAATCTCTTAATATTGCTATTATTTGTTTAGGATAAACCTGGTTTACAATGCACAAGGTTTGAGCCCTGTGGTCATGTTTTTTGCCGAGAATGCATTTCATCATATTTCGAAGTCAGGATCAAAGAGGGAACTGTGCATCACATTGCTTGTCCGGAGGACAAATGCACCTCAGAAGCATCCCATGTCCAGGTAAAATTTTACATTAGTTCATTATTTTTTGAAAGGCTTTTTTATGTGCTATTGTACGTGTAAAGTTTAGAATACAAACTACTTCATGTTGTGGCTTCACTATGTCTTGAATCAAAGATTTTATTTAATAGAGGTGGTTGTTGTTCATTCTAACTCAAGGAAAATGATAGTCACATTTTTCTTTGCAATGGCCAGTAAAATTAGCAGTCCAAGTAGTATTTGGCTCTGTAGTTATCTCCTGTATTCTTTCAGTATAAGATCTGTTGTAATTTTTTAAAACCAACTACTACTGTTTATTGATGATTTTTGCTTGTATTAAAATGAAGGCTATTATTTTTAAAGCTTTTAAATACCCTAGTCTCCTTCAAAATGTCATACCAATCTTGCTGCACTTAAACCCATGGGATAGACTTACCTACAATAGAATTATTATAATTTGCAACAAATCCCAGTCAAGTAAACTTTACCAAACCTCACTAAAGCTGCTGTGACCAAATTTTAATTTTTAACGACCATAAATAAAGCCATTTGTCAAGAAAAGCTTAAAATTACTGTCGCCTTTGATGTCCTAACTGCTACATATAACACTGTCTAGTGAGAAAGGGTGATATACTGTAGTAACTACTATAAATAATAAAAAAAAAATTAAAACTGCATCTCTTCTCAGCAGCATGATTCAGAATTCATCTTTCCAGATCTGCTTGAATAAAAAAGAAATTTGTTACTCAATAAAATAATTGTTAAAACAATAAAACTTCCTTAAAAATACAATAAACTTTAAAATAAATTTATACCTTGCTTAGAAGAAAATTAATCAAAAAGGATAATATTTTACATTACTATTATTGAAATTTTTACATTGATCAGTTATTTTTGGAATCGGTGCCAGCTGTCACATCGCAAAAATCGAATTACTAAACTTTATTTGCTTTTCGATGCGACGCGGTAAGTACTAACAAAAATTTTGAATATTTCACAGTATGTAGTGAGGCAAATTTTGTTATTTGGAAGACAGTTTAGGGGATCAAAGTAGACAGTATTTTAATCTGTTTCTCGACCTCATTGGCCATCGAGGCATATATCTGGTGCTACATTGTCAGTTGGTAGGCTGCATCATGAGGTGACTGCTTTACAGTTAGTATAATATCGGCATGTCATCTGCATGTTTCAGTTGAAACATGCTTCTAGCATTAATCATAGGTAAGTAGTAACATGATTTTTTATGTATTATTGTTATTCCTTATTATTTTTCTTGCTTTGGCTAGCATCAACTCCAAAAATAACTGATTAATGTAAAAAATTTCAATAATAGTAATGTAAAATATTGTCCATTTAGATTTATTTTCTTCTAAGCAAGGTATAAAGTTCAATGCTCAAAGGTTAAGGCACTTGATTTCAAGAAATTCTGGCTTACCCCAAAAGCTTCCAGAAGTGCTGTATTAAGGAATGTCAGTTTACATTTTGGTCCAGGTGGTGTTTCAACCTAATAATAACATCTGTTAAAGCTGCTGCTTAATAATCAAAACATGTAATATCTATGCATTAATACATACCGCATACACAAATCTGTCTCTGGAATTTATCATTTGTACTGGCATCACGCAGAAAATATAAATTTTTAATTGGTTTTCACAAGGTGAAAGCTTGGGATCCAAGTTAAAATCTGAGGTATATGTTGAAACATTAGGACATATTTATTTTATGACTATTCTGACATAACTTAAAAATACTTTAATTGATTTTGATGGGATTTAAAACTGTGGATTTCTGTAAAGAACATTGGAAATTAAAAAGGGAGGGAGAATATGGATTGGGCTTTTGAATACTAAATGTAGACTGTCTTTTCGGTTTGATTTAAAGTATATGTGTGTAAATTTCCGTTGATATCAGATAAAACCTATAGGTATGTTTAAAAAAAAAAAAAAAACATTTGCAAGAATTAAATGGGGTAAGGGAGTGAACAGAAGGGTTTTGTAACAGAAAGTAGACACTGTGTTTCTCTTTGTTTTTATGTATACATGTGCAGTGTTCCATCAAATAACTGATAAAAACTGTGGATGTGTATAAATAACAAGGAAAATTAAGAAGGATGGGGGTAGATGGGAAGAGGGTTTAAGCTTCTACAACCAAATTTAAACAGAATTGTTCTGTATGTTTTAAACTATATGTGTGCAAATTTCCTTCAGAATCGGATAGAAACTATAGCTATGTATAAAGAATGTTAACAAAATAAGGAGGTGGGAAGAGGGAGAGGGTTTAGCTTCTGTAAACCAAATGTAGACAGTATTTTTCTGTTTGTTTTGAAGTATAAATGTGCATACTTCCTTCAAAATGGGATAGCTTTGTATAAAGAACATTGACAGTGATGAAAGTAAAATTAATGTGGAAAATATTTTTTTATTTGTTTTAAAGTATACGTATGCAAAGTTATGCCGAAATCAGATAAAAATGTCAGTTTGTACAAAACTTAAGGGGTGTAAAGGGGGAGAGGGGTTTGTTTTTGGATTTTTTGGTCCGAAATCTTCTCCACAAAAAAATACATATCTGTACCAACTTTTATAGTGATTGATCAAACGGTGTCGACTGTACTTTCTTATAAACATCATTGACAAAAATTGAGAGGGTGGAAAGGAGAAGAGAATTGAGTTTTTTTTTCCAAACAAATGTTGCCAGTATTTTCTCTTTATTTTAAAGTATACATGTGGAAGGTTCCATCCTAATCGGACAAAAACAATGGGTTTGTATAAAAATTAAGGGGTGTAGTTTTAGTATTTTTTGGTCCATGAAAAAATACATTTTCATGAACATCAGTCAAATGGTGTCAACGATAGTTTTTAAAAAGAAAATTGACAAAAATCAAGGGAGTGAAAATGGGGAGAGGGGTTCAGTTTTTCCAAACCAAAATTTAACATTATTTTTCTCTTTGTTTTATAGTAAAAGTGTGCTAGGTTCTATTGAAACCAGATTAGAACTGTGGGTTTGTAAAAAATTAAAGGGGGTGGTTTTTTGATTTTTTTGGTCAGAAATCTTCTTCATGAAAAAATACATATAAGCGTCAACTTTCATGGTGATTGGTCAAACGGTGTTGACTGAAGCTTTTTATAAAGAACATTGACAAAAAATTAAGGGGATGGAATGGAGGAGAGGGTTTCAGTATTTTCAAACCAAAAGTTGACAGTGTGCAAAGTTCCATCTAAATTGCATAAAAATGTTGGTTTGTATAAAAATTAAAGGGTGAAAGGGGGAGAGAGTGTGGGTAGGTTTTTGGCGAGAAAAAATACATGTATGTGCCAACTTTAGTGGAGATCAGTTAAATGGTGTCTACTGTAGTTTTGGCTAAAGAACATTGACAAAAATTAAGGGGGTCGAAAGGGGTAGAGGTGTTCAGTATTTTCAAACCAAAAGTTGACAGTGTTTCTCTCTTTGTTTTAAAGTAAAAGTGTGCAAAGTTCCATTGAAATCGGATAAATGTTGGTTTGGATAAAAATTAAGGGGTATAAAGGGGTAGGGGGGTTGTTTCTCAATAAAATTTGTATGGGACCACTTTGAAGTTATGCCCTATCCACTAAATTCATTTAAATCGGTTCACAATTGGCGAATATATCACAGATCATACATAAAAAAAAATTAAAAAAATGTACGAATTGATAATCACCTCTTTTTTTGAAGTCAGTTCAAAACACACTGCTGTTATTTTCTGTCATGGTTCCTCATTCATTTAATTTACTCATTTACAATCTGCCAAACATAAGGCTGAGTCTTGTTATGATGGTGATATTTCACTTGCCTACAGATAAAAATAATGTGAATAAACCAAGAGAGTCCTTACGCACAATATTGTTAAATTTTAACTTTAAAAATGGATGGAGGTTAAGAGCTAGTAAGAATAAAACTGGAAAAAAGAGAATGTTGGTGTGTGTCATGTGAAGAAGAGAAAAGTAAATGTAAAAACTGCAGTTTAAGGAAAACACTATTCACTGCTACAATTACCTTTGGAATTTTGCTCGATTGCAATTTTTCTTTCAGAATACATCTGAAAAACACTTGCACTAAGATAAAAAAAATGCTACAAATATCATCCATTGTACTTGTCTCCACATTATTGCATTTTTTATGGATATTTCTCAGTACAATAATTACAATATACTCTCAGTAATAAATGGTATCTCAGATCATGATGCCCAGCTGTAATGTATCAAGTCCAGAAACACTGTTAAACAGATATAGAAAAAATGGTATCTCAGATCATGATGCCCAGCTGTAATGTATCAAGTCCAGAAACACTGTTAAACAGATATAGAAAAGCTGGGTATATAGAAGAAATATTAATGAAAACAATATAAAACATTTCATTGATTCCTTAAATAATGAACACTTGTCAGAAGTGTAAACTGCATAGGGTGTTAATGCAAAATTTGATTCTTTTCTCAATATATTTCTAACACTTTTTGGAGGAAGTTTCAAAAAAAGGAAAGTTGTCAACACTCCAAACAGTGAATTGGGTCAGGGATGGATAATAAATGGTATTAGAAAATCTAGTAAAACAAAAAGGGACCTTTACTTAAAAGTAAGAGAATCAGAAAACTATACACTGAAAGCTTATTATAGACATTATTCTAAAATACTAAGAAATGTAATAAGAAAGGCTAAGAACAGGTATATATCAGAGAAAATGGAGAATTCAGGTACTAAGATGAAAACTATATGGAATATGATAAAACTGAAACAGGAGAATCTGTAAATCACTCTAAAGACATAAAAATAGAACAAAATGGATCTGTGCATAGTGAAGTAGGGGAAGGTTGTGAAATATTTAACAAACATTTTATTTCAGTTGTAGATAAATTAGGCATAGAAAAGCAATCGCCACATAGTGCCCTAAGTGTACGGCTACACTGCAGCCGACTTCGGCCGATTGTTCACTGTGCAGAATACAGCCGATGTCAGGATACGACTATACTGCAACCGACTTTGGCCGATTGTTCACTCTGCCAGCTGACTTTGACCGATTGTTGTTCAGTTTTCAACAGATCGTGTTGCAAGATGGAAGAAACTGAAGTTATTGAAATGTTGAGTGAGAACACTCTATTGTGATTTAATATCATGTTTGGTCTTGGAAAAAGTGAATGGGTAAACGACATTTTTTCAGAGAGAGAGAGGTTGTGGGAGAAGTTTATCAGTGTCTTTGGTGGTTTAATTAATATAGTAATTAATTAAATAGTCCACCATAAAGTTCAGTTTAAGATTTTTTTATTTTCAAAACAACGTCAACGATATTGTTCACATGCATAGATACAATCCAGAGATACTGCTAACACAATCTTTGGCAGTTGCAAAGTGAATCTGTATAAAACTCTAACTAACTGTCCTGCTGATTTCTTTATATAGGCTCTATCGAAATTTCCCGAACACTTCAAAAGCTTCTGCGAGATATTTCTCGAACATTAACAATTACTCAAACAATTAAACATATTAAAAAACAAAAAGAAATAGTACTTAATCATTTAAAATCATTACAAAACGGTCAGAAATACTTAAACACAAAATTATTTACTGAAATCATTTTAAACTGTAGAAAATTGTCCTGTAGACATCGTAATTTGTATTAATACTTGGAATTACAAACATTTAAGCAATTCTCTTGCACAATTCGGTTCTTAAATATATTACGTGGCCTTTAAATAACTTCTTTTCATAAAATAAAGTCTATATACACTGATTTACAAGAAATTGCAAATCAAACATACCAGATCATATTCAAGCAAACTTTAGCTCACTACAAATACTTCATTAAATACAATTCTATTTAAAGTTCAAAGTTCATACATTGTTCTTGAAACTGTTGGGACAACCATTTAAATTTTCGGAATAAAATGTTACCGGGGACTTTTTTATATTTATATTTTGGAAGGAATCTGACTTGCTATAGCAAAATATTTGAATTTCAGAAAATGTATTTCTCCAGAAGAAAGGCTTGCTGTGCCACTGAGGTATTTTATTTAATGCAGGTACAGAAACTCAAAAAGCTGTCAATCCAGTTGTAAGGACCCAAAGCTGATACAGGGGCTGTAGTATCGCTTTAGTGCCTTAACTAACAGTTCACTTGAATTAAAAGTTCTGTGGAATTTTGACGAAATAATTTTAAATTGACCATGTAGCCCTTTTGGATCTCAACTGAAATGGTTAGAGGTCGCCACTAAATTTGTTTAAACCACAAACTTAGAAAATGTTTCAAGTCTACTATGAAATCACAAAGTCCACTTTGCTCAGAAAATTTGAAGTTTATTTAAAAAAAGTCACAATTTCAAAATTAGCATTATACAGTTGAGTAGGCAATCGAACAAACGTTTCCAAAATATTGCAGATTGTGGAGAGAAATTACCAACCGAAGTCCCTTTTAAAATTTATAAGTTCATGTTAACAGTTACTGCCACACCATCGTACCGAAATCCCATCATGGCCGACATTGAGTGTAAGTTTCCAACTAACCGCCTACCCGCTCCAGCACAAACTACCGCAGATTACCTTCACATAACGCTCCCGGAGAAAAGACAAGACGAAACCGAAAGAAAGACTACATATTATAAAGTTATTTGTTTGAACATCACTGAGAAAATCATGCGCGGAGTTGTGCGATTACTTTCCGGTGTACGAGTGAGACAATGTGAACTTAACTGCATGATCTTTTATACGCTGCTCCGAGCCTGTGACCTTGGCGAATCTTTCTTTAATTAATATCTCCAAAAGTACAACATAGCTTAACTCGAAATTTTTACATGTTCTATCTGTTTTAATTTAATTTATTATTCTAAAGGGTTTCTATAGTCTTAAAACTAAAGTCGTCACATGACCAGCTTTGGGGAATTTTTACACGCTTCAACAACAATCCGCGACAATCTATTTTTCAAAAATTTAATTACCAGACAAATGCTTAAACTTTTTACCAAAACCATTATATCTTCATAATCGTCTCAATTTGGGCTATCTACTGATATAAATTTCAAATTGATATTCCTTTTAATTAAAAAGTTCATTTTTTTCTCTTAATTAAAACTGTTAATTAAACTTTGCCAAATTATTTAATTCTACTACCAAAATATCGGGAACAATGCTCACTATAGCTGGTGATAAAAGATCAGTTGTAACTTTACGCGATTTAAAGATACTAGTAATCGCCCAGGGGTCGAAATTCGACTGTAATTCATGAAATTATTTAGATTCTTTCGTAAAAGAGTAATTATCATTATTTGAATTTGTTCTATTGCGTTTGCTGCGAGCATAGATATATTATATACTGTATACGTTGACGTCGTTGGCTGCGAGTGTGTACCAGTACGTTATTAGGTTGTGTTGTTTGCCTTAATTCTGTGCAATACCTACAAATTAAAATGATACACTCCACGCATGACTATTCTAAATTTTAGCTTCTGGACTAACCATAGCAAATGATGAAATGTTTTCAAAATTATTTTTGACTTTCTATTTACTGATTTTTCATTTGAATTTAGTCCACCATACAATAATTTAAAATATTCATTTTGATTTAAGACCAGTAAAACTGCTTTAGTTTTATGACAAAATTAAGGAAATGCAATCCTTTCACATGAAGTGACTTCTGATTCAAAATGTTTTGCATTGCATAACGTGCATTGTAAATTTGAAACTATAAAAATTTCTTGGAATGACATTTACAGGGTTCCCACGGGCCTTAAAAAGCCTTAAAAAGGCCTTAATTTTCATTTTGTTTTTTAAGGGCCCTTAAAAGGCCCTAAAATTTGCTCAAAAGCCTTAAAATCTTTGAAAAAGCCTGATTTCTTTAACACTGAGATACAGCGTAATAAATTTCACAATCCCGGCGAAGCGCCGATTGGCAGATTTCTCTCTGGCTCGACCTTGACCTAATGTGAGTCAAAGTGCTTATATTTCAAGCAAGTAGTAGATGTAGTTCTGCTTCATACATGCCTGTGTCTTACATTTCTTGGTCTTATGTATATAGTAGTAAAAATATTGTTGCTGTTATCACATGGACAAGCAGATGTTGAACGAGGCTTCTCTGTGAACAAGCAGTTGGAAGTTGAAAATGTAAAAGAAGAGTCTTTAGTGGCTCAAAGATTAGTCAGCCAACATTTCAAAAACAGCAAAAATAAGTTGTTAATAACTAAGGAGTTAAGGATGTATGCAGCTATGACTCGTCAAAAGTATATTGCGTATCTGGAAGAGAAAAAAATGCAAAGAATACAGGGATTCAGGGAGTGAAACGCAAATCTATTTTAGATGATTTGGAAGATTTGAAGTGTAAAGAGGTACATCTAGAAACTGAAATTAAAGATCTTCAAGATAATGCTGATAAACTAGCAGATAAAGCTGAGGTTATTGGATGTTAAGTACATTACACGGTCCAATAGTTTTCGACGAACCGCTAAAGTTAAAAAAAGCTGAATTTGAGGATGTTGAAAGTAAAATTAAGGCTCTATTGAAAGATTTAAAAGAGAATTGACCTTTGTTTTTAAACAATGTGAAAAAAATATCATTTAAAAAAGTGTATATTTTTTATTTAACCTGCATACATATTAACAACTCTTACCAGTATGTTTTATGTTTACCCTTATAACATGTTGTAGCTATTCTGGTAAGTAAACTTTATTTGATCAAATATGTACAATAGGAACTACTGCTGTAACTCAAAAGATGTTGAAAAAGTTGTATTTAACCTATTTCTTAAACCTATGGAAAATGTTTCATCTTTAACGGGTCTTTTACATGTAGCTTTCAAAAAAGGGGGGGGGGTGAGTCTTCCTCATTCAACACTATACCTGAAATCTAATAAGTAATTGAGCGACAATTTGGCAGTCTTTCTCTGATGTAACTGCTAATGTGCTATAATGTATAAAAACAAATTAAGTTAAAATATATATTTATATGTTAGTAATTCTTATTAATAAGGTGGTAATGTTTCTTTTTGCCCTTGTGTCAGTTTTCTGGGGTATAGTAGTTTTTTTTATTTTATGTTTAACATATGAAAAGGGAAAAAGTTTCAATATTCACTGTATTGTGTGAAAACAAAAGTATATTTATTAGAAATTTATTATTTATTAATTTATAAACTGAAAGCTTATTTCATCATTGTCTTAACATGCATATTTTAATTTCTTTGCTGTAAGTTGTATATTAGTTTTTTCATAACATTTTAATATACATTAAATATAGCCTTAAAAAATATGAAAAATTGACTTAAAAAGCCTTAAAAAGGCCTTAATTTTTCTTTTGCTAAAAGAGTGGGAACCCTGATTTAGTGCACATTTAAATGTATCCATCAAAATAATTTCATCATTTTGTGTGTTCACTATTTAAATTTGGTCTATTATCTTGAATTTCACGCAAATTGGTATTCTTTCTGTCTCTCTCTCTCTCCGACCTGTCAGTGTTTTATATCGAGACATAATTGAAGTAGGGGCGCAAATATCTGAATGGAAAAAAAAAAAATAAATATATCCGTTATGAAATTACTGAAATTCAAAAGTCAAAAGACCCTTAGCCAAAGTTTAACCTTTTAAATAATAAAAAAACTATATAGTATCAAGCAGAATCGCTACATTCATTTTAGAAATGTTCCTTTTATAACTTCAAAGATTGCCAACATGTCTAGAGTGAGCGCCGATAAAGATCATACTCGGAAAGTGAAAAAACTATTGTTCCATCTAAAACGATTGTACTCTGCCCCTACAAACCTCTCATCCCCTGTCACCGATATAGAGGTGGCAAGGGCCATCAAACAAATGAAGAATGGGAAGGCTCCAGGTTTTGACGAAGTTCACCCAGAGTTCCTTACACACTGTGGAAAACATACCAAAAAATGGTTGGCCCGCTTCTTCACTAACATACTACAGACAAGTGTCATTCCTGCAGAATTTAAACGGGCAAAGATCATAGCCATTCTGAAGCCTGGAAAAAGCCCCGAAGTTCCAGAGAATTTTAGACCTATTTCACTGCTAAGTACTACTTAGAAGTTATTTGAAAGGATCATCTACAATAGAATCAGTCCAATTATTTTCACAAACCTCCCAGTTGAACAGGCAGGTTTTAGACCTGCAAGAAACTGCGAGGATCAGGTCCTGGCATTGGCAACTCACATAGAAGCAGGATTCGAGAGACGATTGAAGACTGGTGCTGTATTTGTCGACCTTACCGCAGCCTATGATACAGTGTGGCGAGAGGGCCTGGTATATAAACTGCTGAACATTTTGAAGTGTAAAAAAAATCACTTGTCTGATCAATACCATGCTAGCTAACCGAACATTCCAGGTTGTTTCAGACAATAAGATAAGCAAAGTAAGAAGAGTGAATAATGGTCTGCCTCAAGGCTCAGTTCTTGCCCCACTTCTTTTTAATGTTTATATTTCTGACATTCCTCAAACAGAATCCAGACAGTTCTCTTATGCTGACGATCTGGCAGTAGTACAACAATCTGATAACGTTCAGCAAATTGAAAGTAGTTTAACAGCAGACCTCAAAACCCTGAGCAACTATTTTCGGAAATGGCGTCTCGTACCCCGTTCCAGCAAGACGGAAACTAGTGTCTTCCATCTTAACAATCGGGTGGCGAATCTCTCACTTGACGTTCTTCTTGATGGCACTCCCATCCGACACAACCCCTTCCCCAAGTATTTGGGAGTCGTAATGGATCGCACCTTATCGTACAATAAACATCTAAACAACCTTGCAGCAAAACTAAGAACCATGAATAATATTCTGCAGAAGTTAACTGGCACCTCCTGGGGAGCATCCGCCTCTACACTCCGCACATCAGCACTGAGCCTTGTATATTCTGCAGCTGAGTACTGCTCATCTGTCTGGATAAATAGCGCCCACGTCAAAAAGATCGACACAGTTTTAAACCAGACAATGCGGATATTTAGCGGATGTATTAAGACCACTCCACTGTACTGGCTACCTGTTTTGTGCAACATCGAACCGCCTACAATAAGACGACACAATCTCCTAATTGCCCAGTATAATAAGATCTGTGATAACTTGGATCTGCCCATCCATGACGACATGGATAATATGTTTGTGAGACTTAAATCGAGAAATCCAAGTGTAAAAACTGTAAAACACATTATATCTGATAATTTTAATGGGAGAAAAGCTTGGAAATTGGAGTGGATAGCCTCAGCCCCACCAGAATGGCACTCCCTGTTCGACAGTCAACAGGCACTAAAGGGACTCGACCTTCCTCGCAGGACCTGGGTAGCTCTTAACAGAGTTAGGACTGGTCATGGAAGATCTGCTTCATCTTTGTATACATGGGAATGAGAGATTCACCGAGATGCGACTGTGGTGAGGAGAAACAAACCATCCGTCACGTGACATTTGACTGCCCACTTCGAGCATTCAGGGGATCACCGATAGATTTTATTAACGTTTCAAATGAAGCTTTAGATTGGCTACACCATGTTAATTTTGAATTTTAATTGTAATTTAATGTTAAATTGTATTTATTTTGTGCAATGGCCACAAGCTAAATAAATAAATAAAATCTCTACTTTATGCGACTCTTTGGTTTCAACAAAGACCACAGAGTATCTCAATGCTGGAAATACACGTCACATAATTGGCTCCGATCCGATTTCACTCACACACGTTCGCGAATTTATTTTTCATTTAATAATGTATCTGTAACATGTTTTAACTATACTTATAAATTTTTTTTCTTTACTGTTGACCAAAGATCACAGACATTGGCAGAATCACTAAGTGTCGTTGTCACTTAAAAACAATTGAATGTATACAACGAATGATTTATTTTATTTAATTTAATGTATTTTTAACACATATTATATGTACATTTTGGCTTTATGCACTTCTTCTCCATAGAAACTTTAACTATGCCACTTTAAAATGATTTTTATGGTGAACTGTCACTATGGGAAAGATTACAGGGAATTCTTTCAAGTTGACAACTACTTTTCTCAACATTTATAAGTCCAGCATAAGTAACTTTACAATCAATCTATAGAATATTTTACTACTAGGAAAACTAGAATTTGACAAAATTCTAAGGTGCTTACACAGTATAGTGTGCCAAAAGCTTAGTTATGGTTTGTTAAGAATGCATTTTGATATTATTTTTGTACTAAGAGATCAGTAAGGTGATAACACAAGTCAGGTAAAAAAAAAACCTATTTGAATGTACATTATTACTTTCATAGATTATAACGTACGCCTACAGAAAGTAAAGAAAAATATACTATACTATAGTAGGGGTTGCAACTCTGGCTGTGACCCCAGGGATACAGTTCATTTGATTTATATATTTACTTTCAATTTCATATTTTTAAATTTTTATTTGTGTATATAAATCATCAATATATTCTGGTCTGCTGTCAACTGAAATCGAAAATTAATGAGAAGGTGTGATATGGAAAGAGAAAAAAAAGAATGTTTTAGCAGATAATTTATGTAATTTACTGAAATATCAAAACAAGTTATAATATGCGTTTATAAGTTAAAATACATTTCTACTCTTTCATTTCGATGCGGCAATTGGGCTAACATACTTTTGTTTGGCCGATATCAGCCGTGTTCGGCAGAGTGAACAATCAGCTGCAGTGTAGCTATACCCTAAGGTTTCTTCAGAATGCTTTCCCAAATAGATTTGTGGAGATGCAGTTGCCACCAGTAACAGTCTCAGAAATAGTCATGAAACAATTAAAACCTAAAAATTCTTCCAGCTATGACAATGTTTCAAGTAAATTACTGAAAAGGTCTTCAGATTGTATCAATCTTGTCCTTTCCCACATTTGTAATGAATCCTTAATACAAGGTGTGTTTCCAAAATATGCAGTTGTAAAACCGTTGTTTTAAAAGGAGAAGCAACATGTGTAGATCACTATTGTCCCATTTCATTACATTCCAGATTTTCAAAGATTTTTGAAAAAGTCATGTATCGTAGAGTAATAAAACATGTTACACAATATAATATCCTCATTGATTCACAATTTGGGCTTCAAAAAGGATCATTCATAGAAATGGCTATATATTCATTTTTAATTAACACAGTTGAGGAACTGAATAAAAAAATGAGCCTTGTAGGAATATTTTGTGATCTTGCAAAAGCATTTGACTGTAAATCGTGAAATACTTTTGAAGAAATGGAATACTATGGTAGTTATGGAACCACAGGTAAATGGTTTAAATCATACATGGAAAGTTGAATGCAAAACGTTTCCATTTTTGATTCTAACATAAGTAAAGATGCCCCATCAGACTGGAAAAAAATAAAACCTGGAATTCCACAAGGCTCTGTCCTAGAACCCCTCCTCTTTTTGTTATACATCAATGACCTTCCTGGAAACTTATCTGACAAAGAGTGTTTTATTTACATATGACACTAATCTGACTGTGAGAAAAACACCAAACAGTAATCTAGAATTTAATGTAAATGAAGTACTTAGTGAAGTAGCAAATTGGTTTAAGGCAAATTCATTAAAATTAAATTTAGAAAAAACACATTATTTTAGGTTTAAAACAAAAAAATATGCACAGCTGGATTTACAAATAAACCATAAAAATAACACAATCTTAGAAACAAAGAGTATAAAATTCCTTTGTATTGAAATAGATGAGAAACTCAGTTGGCACGAACATATCACTTCACTACTGAAGTTAAGTTGTGCCACCCTTGCAATATGAAGCCTTTCTTTAACAGCAGATCTAGAATTAACGAAACAGGTGTACTCCTCAAATTTCCAATCAGTGATGTCATATGGCATAATTTTTTGGGGAAACTATTCACAGAGTAAAATAGTTTTCATAGCACAGGAAAAAAGCTGTTAGGATGCTGTGTAGAGTAAAACCAAGAACTTCCTGCAGACAACTTTTTAAAAAACTCAATATTCTTACAGTGGTTTCTCAGTTTATATATTCTCTCGTGCTTTGTCATAGAACATTTTAACCTGTTGACATCTAATTAACAGGTACACAATTTCAATACAAGAAATAGAAATAACTTGCACAAAACACAAATATCTCTGTCATTAGTACAAACAGGAGTTAATTGTTCTGTGATACATCTGTTTAATAAACTTCCCAAGACTATAAAACCATTTGCAGATAATAAAGATATATTTAAAGACAAACTGAGAAATTATCTTACTGGCAACTCCTTCTATTCCATTCAAGAATTTGAACAAAACAATTAATTGTATTCAATATGACCTTTAGCAAAACTCAGTTGTAAAAATTAATGTTTATTTTTATTCTCTTTATTTGTCTTTGTTACATATGATTGTTTTCATTATGATTGTGACTCATATTGTATGTATGTATATTAACGATGACATGTTTCACATCCCAGAGATCCTTCCTTAGCAGGGATCCATGAAACAAGATTGATAAATAAATTCCAGTATGTTACAACAATTGTTACATCAACCTGATAAACACTCACGTGAATTCCACTCTATGTTCGGTAAACTGTTGAAATGATGCCAACTTCTTGCCTATAGAATCACAGCTGCTGCTTTATCAAGAATTTCAGAATGTCTGAGAATTATATGCGTGATACACTGGCACACATCATTGTCAGTTGAACAAAAATTTCATCCTGAACATTTGATGAAAAACTTGAGAGCATGTTGGGCTATAAGGCCAGTATCTGGAGAGGCATTTTCCTGTTGTGTATGTGACTGCTTTTGGAGGAAGGCCTGGACAGATTGTATGATGTTTTGGATGCACATTGCACTATTAAATGTGTCCTGTGTAAACATCAGATGCAAACTAGCATAATATACTGGCAACCCACATTACCACATGATGATCAATGGTGATGGGGGCCACTTGTCACTGTCAGATACACTGCAGGAGGTGTCTGTCAGTCACTCTCTTGTGCGATGTGTCACAAGCAAACAACTGAGACAGAATGTTGAAAGGATCTGACACCATGACAGACAACTTTTTTAGAGTCAACTCTGAAGCTTCTCCTTCTTTTAGCTTTAATGATATCAGAAACCTAGCCATTAATTTATATCTTCTATAATTAATACTAATTTTTTGGGTAACGGTGACAGTAACACGACCATGATGCAATAAAAAATACCCATCGCTTACCACAGATGAAGGCAGGAGAGCCGGATGAACACAAATGCATTTGACAATATTTCAGTTAACAGCTTTACTCATGTAAGAGGCAAGATATATAGCAGGAAGAAAGGTGTGTACACATCCAGGCCAACCAACCTCCTCAGTCCTCAAAATTCCGCACGCCTACCTTATACCTTCTTCCCAAGGCTGGCAATCTGGTTGTGATACATGGTTCACCCATTGAACAGATTTCAACCTTTTGTGCAGAACCTTCCTTCCTACATCATAGATACCCAAATTTCCTGGAGCGTGTGTCCAGAGTCCCCACTTCTCTCCCTCAAGACTTCTTCTTTGCCTCCATTGATGTCACCTCTTTGTACACTAACTTCCCCGGCTGTCATGCTGTCAGATCCCTCAGACATCTCCGTGATATGTATCCTCCCCTCCCCCCTCCTCACACACACACACACACACACACACACACACACACACAGTGTCCCCAGAAAATCCTTCCTCACAACCCAGCCAACTTCATCCTATCTAAAAACTAATACTCCTTTAATTCCCAAGTTTATCACCAGATATGTGACACTGGAATGGATATCCTTGTGGCCCCATCTTATGCCCTCTTTCTGGGCCGATGTTATCTTGGTTGTCCAGGTTGAACCGTGTCAATTTATGAAAACCTAACGTTTCGGCCATCATTTTGTGGTCTTTCTCTGAAGAGGATTAAGTTGCTGTGCAGTCTGAACCGTATGATATTCCACAGCACATTTCAGTGGCAGTGCCTACACTATGAATGCTCATATGGAGCTCTATAAATAAAATATAGATATGGTACCTATTGTAGCGTATCACCAGGGGGGTGGGGGGGGAACTAATTATTAATTAATTCTTAAATTTTACGCTATACAGGGTACTATAATTGAATATCAAAATGTAAATTATTCAAATGAGAAGTGGATGACTTTGGGATTTGAAAAGACAAAAAGACATTTTAATAAAGATTTTTACAATAGCATCTACAAATCTGAGCGTATTTACCATTACGTTAATAAACAAGAGGTTGTGCAATTTTCTAAGCAACGCTCAGACGTACAATGAGCCCTTTAAATGCTAGCAAACAAGTATAGTTGTACTTTAAAAATCTCACAATTATTCTAATACAAAGTATGTTACCAGTTATGATGATAGCAAATAGTAATGAATATTAATGGGTAGGGACACCACAAATGATTAACCTCTCATTCGACAGTTACACAGTCTAGCTCAGTGGTTTTATCAGATCAGAGCAAGGATCTTTATCTCAGATGCGCTTAAGGGTACAGTTTCAAGAGAGTTGCAGGCTGAATGGCTTCATAGAAACATCCACGGCAGGTAGCGCTGAGCGGAGATGACCACCTGGTCGATCGTCGTAACTGGCCACGCCAGCAGTACGCGGCAAGTCGCAAGTTAGAAGTGCGCCTCAGATGGTCTCCAGGACACAAATCAGCCCAGCACACATGGACCCCAAGTCGCCAGTGACTCGTCTGGGCTCTGGAATGGACGTGATCTTGGCTGCCCTCCCGACTGGAAGGAAGAGTCCTCGTCCTTTTCTGCCGCCACGGAGGTAAACTCTAACTCTGCCTCTTGTGGCTCGAAGACGACATAGAACATAAAATTCCCCGAATCTTAGTACTATGTTCCCTGTGATTGGCTGACCATCTGACGTCATGTGTTTCTGTAGCTTCTCTTGGCCACGTTAAGTTTCGGCAATCCTCGAGAGCCGATGTCTCCTTTGGGAGGAAGGAATTCTGTTTACGGCCTGCCCGATAGAAATCCCTAATCCTCTTACCACTCTGCCAAAAAGGCGCCAGCCAGACTGCCCTTCACTGAAGCGTAAAATCCGTGCCTTTCACCCTTTCCTACGCATCTTTCGAACATACAGTGGACATTCCAAGAAATGGAAAAATATTCTAATCCTTTACTTTATATACAATAAAAAGTGATATGTAACGGGGAGCTTAGCGAATCGTTACAATATCGGGAAAGACAGATCTTGGTTTATTTATTTATTTATCGTATGATTAACAAGGTACACAATAGGAAATGTACATATCACAAGCTTGTACAATTTCATATCTCGAGATCTAATGTTTTAATCCAGTCAACTGCACTGATCGACGCATCATGTAATTCTGCCATTGTTCCCTTGTAGGCCCGAAGAGGACAGTCAGAAACGATGTGATTGATTGTCTGTAAGGTGGCTCCACAGTCGCAATTTGCAGAATCTACCCAGCCCCATTTGTATAATTAGTAGGCACATCTGCCTTGTCCTGTTCGAATCCAATTGACGATTCTCCACTGCCGCCTGTGGAGATCGAAACCTTGTAACCTTACTGAGGGATCCTTAACTAGATTTTTATTGGCTACTGATGACTGCTCCCATTGAGTTGTCCACGGCTTATTGATGTTAAAAGAGGACTCTGTGCGCCATGGTGGTTTTCTTGATTTCAAGCATTGATGTTTTGCTTGAATCATGTCTTGATGTATAGGCAGCTGAGGGTTTTTCAGGATATTTTTCCAGATTTTTAAGAGAGCTTCTGATCTTCTTTGTGATGGGGGAGAGATGTTGCATAACACTGGAAGCCATATGGTGTTCGTGCTGTGAATACATCCCATAATTATTCTCATTGCCTGATTGAGTTGCACATCTATCTTCTTTGTATGGGCTCTATTGATCCAGGATGGGCAACAGTATTCAGCAACAGAATATGACAGAGCTAAGGCTTTGGTCAGATCCTGGTCACTGCCAGGCAAAGACTAAAGCCCTCTTCACTGTGCAGTTCCAAAGTGATACGACTGAGACTTGAGTTGCCTACAAGTACGATACTCCCAGGCAACCTACTACCACGCACTGAGGATACTGTGAAGCGATTCAGTCTGCCTCTAGCCGTGGTGAGCGTCATTCTAATAAACACCCCTGCTGTGGCTTCTAACCGAGTTTTTCATCATGATGATGTTCATGTCACCTGTTCTTACTAAAACTATTCTATAAAAAGAAAAATCTGAAGAATGTGTTGTGATTCTGAAATCATGCATACAGGAGAAAAAGAATGGAAAATCGTAGAGTAGGTAAATAAATTTAATAAAAAATATTGATCACTTATGAAATTTTGAAGTTAATACTAGCAATAAGAAGTAATGAAAAATATATAAACATGCAAGGTTTTTAACTTGGTATTAATTTATTAAATTATTTTTGATCTTACACCACGCATGTCCAACAAGAGTTGATATTTATTAGGTAAGAAAGCTTTCTCTCACAGTACATAATTATAACTTCCTGAATTTCTGTATCAAATGATAGGCTGAAACTATACAAATGATGACCCACAAAAAATTAATTAAACTTCTGTTTTTATTAAACTGTTCGTTGATTCTTTCACATGTACGTCTGACTGATTTCTACAAAAATGCTTGCTTACTATTTAAACCAAATAAACTATGCAGAATAAAAGTTTCCTCCACACTTTGAACTGAATATTACACGCTGTTTATGCCTCCCTGCTACAACATTGGAAGTGATTCAGTGGATACTCTCAAGATACTCGATTGTCCGTCGCCTTGTCTGAGCATTGCGCAGTGTGAAGAGGCCTTAGACTCTAGACTATATCAGATGAATAACGATACTTACAATGGTAGTGAATGTTACTCACTCTTCCAGTGTAAATTAAAAGTGGCCGGAATTAATCAAAACTCCCAAGATTTCTGCTAAATCCTAATAATATGCACGTAGGTATGCATTTGATTAATGACTCTCATTCCTGTAAAATATACTTGGAATACACATGAACAACTTTAAATCATAATTAAGATTTAAATGAATTGTATAAAATGAAATGAAAAACATTGCTTATGACGTTATCATACTGCATCTTTCTCGTCGCTGTATACGTACCCAGCCTGATTGCTGATTACAATCATCTTTTAATAGTTATTTAAGCAAACACCGTGATCTTTCACAATTTTCTCCTCGGAAATATGCGTTTCAAAGCAGAATGAAATCACATTCGTCAGCTCAAAGATTACATAATAGATTGTTTTACATAGCCTTGTCTGAGGCAACAGATAAATTAAATAAAAATAAGATACAATTAGAACATCATTTCATGTCATTAAATGTTAATTGATGTTAATTAGATATAACTACCATTAATTAAATATGCATTGAAAAGGCAGTTTCTGTTGTTGGATTGATATGATCTATAATTGAAAACTTTGTTTTTATTAATTTTTTGAAAGGATACTATTCCTGTGTTCATAATATTCTTCACACTCTCATTTGTAATTATTTGTAATCTGGCAAGAACATAAATGTGTTATACAGCAATGTGGCTGTTGAAAGGCTTTTTACTTTCTCATGACCCTCCAAGAAATTATTTTGAATTTATTAAAACCACCGAATTCATTTGTATATGAACAAGATATATAAATCATTACTTTATTTCACCTTCATTTGTCTTTTCATCTTCAGAACAAGGCACCTAATGTTTTTGCAGGCAGTTGTAACTGCATAATAATATCGTAATTAAGATGAGTGTCAATGAATTAATTCCTGTGATAACGGGCTAACATTGATAAATTATAATTGAAAGCATCGGGTTGATGGGATAATGCCATGAACTGAAACACATAGTTATAATTGAAGATGCAAAAGTATTACCATTCGAAAAGTAAATAGAACATTTATTTGATTTTATGAAAATAGAGCCATTTACAAATAATGATTGAAACGAGATAACAAATAATATGAAAATACGGAAACTTAGCAGTCCACAAACAAGTTGGAGAGTGTGAAATCTCATTGTGTTGTGAAACACAATGGGTCGTAATAGAACTTTACTCTGATTTTGATGAATTGTGGCCAATATTCGACGAGTTTGCTGTGTGTCCTCTGAAGAAGGCCACAAAATGATGGCTGAAATGATAGGTTTTCATAAATTGACGCGGTTCAAGGGAAGAAGTCCAAAAAATGATGGCCGAAACGTTACGTTTTCATAAATTGACGCGGTTCAACTCGGACAACCAAGATAACATCGACAACAACCATGGAAGTCTGCGCACCCACTCTTTCTGGGCCATCTGGAGGAACACTTTCAGAGGGAATACCCCCTCTGCCCCTTTGTGTGGTTCAGATACATAGTGATATATTTATGATCTGGACTCGTGGGGAAAATCACCTCCTAGATTTCCTCAATTCCCTCAAGTCAATCCAACTTCACTTGGTCATATTCCAACAGTTGGCTCACCACCCTTGATGTGGAAATTGCCCTATACAAGTTGCCCTCCACACTTCTGTGCACATCAAGCAAACAATTTTATAATGGTGCCTACACTTTGACAGTTTCCATCCCTTCCACGTCAAACGTTTCCTTCCGTACAGCCTTTCAGTCTACAGCAGACGCATCTGTTCTGATTATTAATCATTTTCAATATATTCCCCAAAACTATCAAAGGCACTCATTTTCTGCTGCTTCCCCCCTGATCTTATGTGAAAACAAATCTCTTGTGCTACCACCCACAACTCCCATTCTACACCTCCTAAAACAGACCACAAATATTCATCACCTAGTTCTTTCCTGGCTTGGAATCCATTAAGCCAGATCCTTTGTTGTGGGCATGGCTTTTTATGTTCCCTTTCCAAAATGTGTGTCGTCCTCCACATATTTCTACCCACTGCCGCCTGCACTTGCTTTAGCAGACCTTGTAAGGCAACTTGCTATTACTGGGGATTACAAAACAGCCTGTTGTCTTAACTTTGAACAATTTTCATGACCAGTAGCCTTTGGTACCATAATACATTTAAATCAAATGGCCACCACATGCTTGTTACACCCCGAACATGAAAAGTGAAGTTAAAATTACTTCACTGTACACAGTGTCACAAAAGATTTATATTCTGCGAAAATTTCTTTACAACTTTGGTACCAGATTTGGTTATTATTATAATCGAATGCCAAGTATAACAAAAGACATGTACAATCAAATAACTATATCTATTGATTCAAGCCATCTTCTGGCAGCTGGTCCAGCTTGTTGCAGTGTGAGAAGGCCTCCAGATAATCTTCTTGCTGGACAGTCCATCACAATGTGGTAAGCAGTTTGTATACCACTACAGTCACACAACGCATCTTCACGGGGACCCCATTTATGAAATGTTGCATTGCACACTCCGTGACCTGTGCGAAATCTGTTCAATCGACACCAAAGTCAAACCCTGGAACACAGGTTGTCGGATCTTTTATAAGCTCACAATTGGTTAAGCAATTGGACAATAGTTGGATGAATTTCTCGACCACCTTAGCGGGATCCATCCCAACCTACAGTTTACGAAAGAAGTTGAGAAGGACGGATGCCTCCCATTCCTGGACATCTTAATCAGGTGCAAACCTGATGGATCTCTGGTGCATAGTGTGTACCGCAAACCCACCCACACTGAGCGTTACTTAGGTGCAGCCAGTTACACAGCACAATGCAGCTCTGTATTGGCCACCCTGGTACGCAGAGCAAGAGCTATTTCCGATTGTGAGAACCTACCGATGGAGTTCAAACATCTGAGGACTGTTTTTGAACAGAATGGCTACTCTTGGCAACAGATAGAGCTTGCATTTATTCAGAAGCCACCTGGACCATCGACTGAACCATTGAAAATTCTTGCCTTTCTGCCATATGCCGGGAACACGTCGGGAAAGATTGGAAGACTCTTGGCGTGGTCTGCTATAAAAAGCATTTTCCGGCTGCCCGCCAAGATACATGATGTGCTGCGTTCAGTTAAGGACGATTTAGGCCTAAGAATTCCTGGAATTTATTCCATACCATGTGAAACCGGCAAAGTCTACATAGGACAGACCGTCGGTACGTATTACCGAGCACAAATGTCACTTAAGGATGGTACAGGTGGAAAAGTCCGCGATAGACAAACATGCTTTCGATGAAGAGCGAAGGATAGTTTGATAAAATGGTGGTGCTGGCCATGGTCTCTTCATTCTGGGACTCAGTAATTGGAGAGGCATTGGAAATACAGTTGAACAATAATAACATCAATAGGGACAGCGGACTCTACCTGAGCGAAGCTTGGAGACCAATTATTAGGGATCTATGTCTTGAACGATAGAAATCTTCGCTACAAGGCGTAATGGATGCAAATTGATGCCGTGGATTAAGTTCGCTAGCACATCTGGCTAACAGGTATGGCTCCGTACGCAGTCCGCAACATCAATACCCTCAATTGGCAGATCGCGCATTCCAGTTCTGATCCCGTGCGCTGATTGGGTGGCCTGGTAATCGTCAGTAGATGGGGTCAGTTCTTTGTCTGCTTCTACTGTGCTGCCATTGAACAGTTCTGCAAGCGTCTGTAGATATGGTCTGATTTTTGCCGGCTGCTAAGTCAGACGAGTTTGTGATTTCAGCTAATAATATCTGAAGTAATAGACCTGATGAAGACAACCGAGCTGGTTGTCGAAACTTTGTCTTTTACGATGCTGTCCGGCTGAACTCCTGTGACGAATTCATTTCAACAACAAAAATTACTTCATTGGTATGTTTTTCGTGGTTTTTATATGCACATTTTCTAAAATATTATTGCCTGAGCAATGCATGTACCAAAGTTTATACCAAATTAAACCAAATTATCCATATTAAGCCATGGATCCTCTGAAAAGTGAACAAACCACCATGAAATAAAATGTTCTTTTGGTGCAAAAATTTGTACACGTTTTTGTACAGTATTATTCAGAATATTTGCACTTTATGGCCACCAAATATATACTAAATGAGTAAAGTCATAAGAAATATGGGCAGTTCTGCACTACTTATTCAAGAAATATGTATTGTTACCTGTTGATGTTTATTGTAGCTGTTCCTCAGGCATCTTTCTTAGAGAAAAATACTTAATTTCATACCCATATGACTTGCAAGGGTGAAGTATCTGCATATTAACCTTTTTTAATGTACTGTGTTGGGTGACCATAGCAGACATATTGCACCAGACACAAACTGTTGAACTGTCTACCATAGATGACATATGTCTACCACATTACTAATCTGCCATATTTTATATTGCAGCCAACCTGTTATGATGGCAACTCAAAGCTTATTACTATTTATTCATTTATCCCATTGAATTTACTTGATTTCATCTCAGAAAACAGAATAGGTAAATAACTGAAGTCAAAAAAATAAAACAGAATTAGCAGTGCGCATGTCTGCAGATGAGATGGTCAAGTAATTCTTGCAAAAAATTTGGGTAGAAGACATAGATTCATCTCATTATCATTTGTAAAATAAAAATTCAACTGGACCAAGTTATGGGAAACAGCTATTAATATATATGGGTGCTGTAGGCCACTGCCTCAGAGTGCTGTGGAGTAAGGCTGCGCTCGGTGGCCATTATTTACAAAAATAAATATCTGGATGGTTCAAGTGATTCATATAGTAGACTTCACCATTCACCTTCTCCTTCTTTGCACTTATCCCACTATTGGAAGGTCAGCTTTTTCAGGATGTGATGTGTCGGGATTTGGCTGGCTTATCGCAGAGCTGGAGACTTCTCACGGAGGAAAGTGGTGTTGATATCTGACAGTGAAACATGTAACTACACTGAAGAGAGAAAGAAACTGGTATAGGCATGTGTATGCGAACAGAGAGATATGTAAACACTCGTAGTACAGTGCTGTGGTCGGCAACACGCTGTGGTCGGCAACGCCTATATAAGACAACAGGTATTTGGCGCAGGCATTAGATCAGTTACTGCTGCTACAATGGCGGGTTATCACAATTTAAGTGTGTTTGAACTGGTGTTAAAGTCGGTGCACAAGAGATGGGACACAGCATCTCTGAGGTAGCGATGAGGTGGGGATTTTTCCATACGACCATTTCATAAGTGCACCTTGAATATCACGAATCTGGTAAAACATCAAATCTCCAACATCGCTGTGGCCGGAAAAAGATCCTGCAAGAACGGGACCAAAGACTACCGAAGAGAATCGTTCAACATAATAGAAATGCAAACGTTTCGCAAATTGCTACGAATTTCAGTACTGGGCCATCAACAAGTGTCAACATATGAACCATTCAACAAAACATCATCATTATGGGCTTTCAGAGCCGAAGGCCCACTCGTGTACCATTGCCGAGTGCATGACACAAAGCTTTACGCCTCGCCTGGGCCCGTCAACACCGACATTGGACTGTTGATGATTGGAAACATGTTGCCTGATCTGACGAGTCTCATTTCTAATTGTATCGAGTGGATGGATGTGTACAGGTATGGAGACAACCTCATGAATTCATGGACCTTTCATGTCAGCACGGGACTGTTCAAGCTGGTGGAGGCTCTGTAATGGTGTGAGGCGTGTGCAGTTGGAGTGACATGGGACCCCTGATAAGTCTAGATATGACTCTGATACCCATCCTTGATGATCAGCTGCATCCATTCGTGTCCATTGTGCATTCCAACGGAGTTGGGCAATTTCGGCAGGATAATGCGACACCCCAAACATCCATATTTGCTACAGAGTGGCTCCAGGAACACTCTTCTGAGTTTAAAGACCTCCACTGGCCACCAAACTCCCCAGACATGAACATTATTGAACATATCTGGGATGCCTTGCAACGTGCCATTCAGAAGAGATCTCCACCCCGTCATACTCTTATGGATTTATGGACAGAGCTGCAGGATGCATGGTGTCAATTCCCTCCAGCACTACTTCAGACTTTGGTCGAGTCCATGCCATGTTGTATTGCAGCACTTATTTGTGCTTGAGGTGGCCCTTCACGATATTAGGCAGGTGTACCAGTTTCTTTGGGTCTTCAGTGTATGTTCTGTGTGCGTTTTCTATATGTGTTATGCGTAATTTATGAGGCGGAGATTGGGGATTGTCCTGACATTCTCCTTGCAGAAAACTGCCTAAACATCAGTCAGGACAGCAGGTATGTAGAATCTGAGACTCGATCCTTCTCTATAGCATCTCAGTGATTCAGTGTGTGGCACCTTAATGCCACACTGTTGGTTGGCTTCACCGTGAGTACTTGCATTGGATTCTTTCATTTATTTGAATAGGGGGTGATCACTTAAAGAACATATGTTTTTTCATCCTTTTTTAAAAAAAAAATATGTATACATCTGCCCTAGCAAAGTTTTCGTTGGTGATAGCTTTTATTTATCTATCCCATTTAAAATTCATATTGCCTTATGGAATCATTTCCCATTCTGTTGTTGGATGAAGCAATATGATAAAAGTGCTCAGTTTAGATTTTTTTTTTACAGGTAAGGGAGCTTGTGACCCAGGAGTTATTTGCAAAATATGACTCAGTATTGCTGAATGCAATGCTGGACTCAATGCAGGATGTCATCTACTGTCCACGAGCCAATTGTCAGTATCCAACTACTCGCGAACCAGATGAGAAAATGGCAACATGTCCTTCCTGCAATTATGTTTTCTGTGTGTACTGCAAGATGGTTTATCATGGAGTTGAACCTTGTCGCTTCAGGTCAGGTAAGCTTGTAGAATTTGGGACAGATCTTTCTATTTTTTATGGGAAAAAGCAATTCTGTATGTTGGAGTATTAGTATGAGTTTAAAATGAATAATGCATGGTTGTTATTTAATCAGGATATTTTTTCTGAATTAAAAAAGAAATTGTAAGATGTCATTCAAGTTTATTAAGTGCAAAAAATAACATCACATAGGTGATTGTGCTTCTTTTAAACAAGTTTTGAGCTTTTGTGAGAAGTTTTTTTATAACTTCCCAACTTTCACAGATTAATGATCTGCTCTATACTTTACAACAAATTGTGTATTTTAACTTTTCCAGTATTTGTGGCTTTTCTTAGTAGACATAGGTATCCAGAAATTTCAACAGGAATAGGTGCTAACAAGTTCGGAGGTTGGGAGTATATAACATTGTCAGGACGCATCACCAAAATTTGAAATGAATCACTGGTGAAAAATACTTCAAATAACACTTGCTTGAAGCTTTTGTTGTATGTGAAGTTGTCGTACATAGAAGTGAGATTTGCCTTACTGAACTTATACTCATTTTTAATGCAGTGCCACACTTTCGAAGATAATGACTTAGGCTTCTCATTGTCTCCATTTTCTCAGTGTTTTTGGTGCATATGCAGCACGAATAACACCTGGTGGAATTTCTCTCATAATTCTTTCTATTAATAATAAGTATTTAAGGCAGTGTTATGATCTGGGGCATTGTAACTAATCTTGAAATATTCATAAAAGTGCACTGCTTTTCTAACAAATACACTGTTTTATCAAAACTGCCATAAATGAATAATGGTTGCTATATATTCCACTGCTTCATAGTAACTGGAATTACACAGTTAGCAGAGTGCAGTGACTTAGTGGTCTACTTCCTTTTACTGTGTGTTAAAAAAACTTGTGTAATTATATTTTACATGTTATCTGCACATTAAAAGTCAAAGTATTTTTTGTTCAAGTTCTTCACAGCATAATTATTATTAAATAATTTTTTTTGCCACATACACCTTTGTATCCTTTGAATATTTATTGTTGAAATTTCTTTTTCAAACACCATAACTTTGTCCAAAGGGACCAGAGACATTTTCAGTCATTCTTCCTCTGCCTGAAATTACCATTATTTCGATACTAAAATTTTGCCTGGAAATTATATCAGTGATACAGGAATGGGTTGCAGAATAGAACAAAAGTAATTTACAAACATCGCCATTTTTCATAATGAATTTATTCACAATGGATGCGAATGATGTAATGATTCAAAGGACAAAATTCAGTAAAATATTTTAAGTAGAATGAAAATAATTTGAATTGTTACAATAGACTGTAAATTATTATGTGTAGCTTTACCCACGGCAATGTCAACACTACACACATTATGCATTGGATTTCTTTATAATCAGTCATGAATATTAGTTCAAGTGCAAAAAGCCTTGTGCAAGACATTGGTGAATTGGTAGATTCTGTTACGGATCAGTTAAATTAGCAGATACCTTTTTTTTTATTTCTCAGTATGTTGTTGTCACATCAAAACATGCTGTAAGCTGTCACTAACATTGCAAAAGCCATCAGTATGTAGTTTCATTGAAATGATTGGTTATTGCCTAATCTGTACAAACAGATACAAAAATTCCAAAATATATGCTTTTGGCCTCTATGTCTGGGACGAAATATTGTACTAATCAGTATAAAAAGTAATCTATATGTTAACTAATGACATAAGCTATAACTACATGCATTTTCATTAAAATCCATTTGTTACTATTTGCAAGATGTATGTACAGACAGAAAGACAAAGGCCAGTCTTGTTAGGTAAGCGACTGATACCTACTTTTGTTATAATTTAATATTTGGTTGGCCTCTTTACAGGGAGCGAAAAGTTTTATATTTCAGGGATTTTATAATGACCGATCTCTTTAATGTGCGATTTGCTTTGAATTTGCTGCTTTGTATTAGGAAACCTGTTATCAACATGCCTTTAATAACAAATGCTTATCACCTAGTTCATATCTTGTGACTCAACAACTGAAATGGGAAATGATGAGAGTCCATGTCAATAGTCTTTCATAAATTCTCATTGTTCATGTAGTGAGACTGAATTTAACTATTTTAATATTAATGAATCATTTATTTATTTGTTTATTTAAATTCCAAAATTAGAGAAAATAAAGTTCCATGACGAAGATCCTAGCATGATGTTCACCGACGATTCTTATTGTCACGTGATTAAAAAAAATAGATTGCAGTTAGTTGGCAACAGAGTTGCATCTTCTAGAAGTCATTAAATAGAGTTTTGGAGGATTTAAATATAGCTAGACTGATTTGTCATTGTTAAACCTGCAATCTTCGGATAGTAGTTCTGATTACAAAACAAAATAATTAATTTTATCAAAGAAATCTTCAAGACATTCAGAGATGTCAAACGGGTATTGGTCTTATAAAAGTTGCTTTTCATTCATGGAAAATTTTGTTGAAACCAAGTTACTTTCCTTTAAAAGGTAAATGTATATTATTTCTGACACCTGAATCGGATAACGGAACAGCAAGCTCCATTTTTGTCATCAGTTGATACTCGGTCCCATGTATACATTTTTCTCATCATTCTATCCACTCAAGACAATTTATGGATATATTTATGGTGGCTGAACAGGTCTATCCTTTATGTAGCATTACCACTAAACCACAAAGATTAATCATAACATTGTTGTCTGATTCAGATGAGCGAATGCGCCTAGTGGAGGAATACCAATCTGGAGATGATGCAAAGCGAACAACGTTAGAGCAACGGTATGGTCGGCGCCAGTTACAGGTGCTGGTTGACAACACCATGTCTGAGGCATGGATTAACAGAAACAGCAAGAACTGCCCTAATTGCAATGCTGCTATAGAGGTAAATATAAATCTATTCAAAGATAAAATAAACTAGGTTAGGTTTGACATGATGGCATTGAGCCCCTCCCCTATTTTTTACACAATTTCTTTATGCAAATCAGCAATATCCTTTAATTTTCCTCATGAAATATTTAGAGCTACCAATTTAGCTTGAAAGCCTTTGCTAATTTTTGTTACTATTTAGTGGGACATAGGCCTATTTCGTAAGCTGCTCATACAAACTGAAAATTTCTCCTACATTAACTTAATCTTATATATATAAAAAAATAGAATTCTGTTTTTGTATATTTCACTTTTCAGCTACCACTACCAAGCACAGATCACTGGTCTTTGTGTGTGGAAGTAGTATGGAGTTTCCTGTCATGCATAACGTTGGCCGAATGTCAATAGCTGTGGGGATGTGGGAGATATGATGGTTAAAAGTGGTCGATGCTCCATATATGTCACTCTGCTGCCACAACTACAAAGCATAGACCATTAATGTTTTTGTCTGGTAGTGGTATCGTGTCTCCTATCGCGTACTGTGGTGGTTAGATGGGCGTAGCTATGGCGGCACTTTCATATTTCTACCAAAAACGTATGTGTCATGGTGTATCACTTTTCAGCCAAAACTATCTAGCGCAGATCACTGGTGTTTGTGTGTGGTAGTAGCAGAGTCACCCGTCAATAACAACCTTGGCCAAATTTCGGTAACCGTGGTAGTGTGGGAGATAAGGTGGTTGAAATTGGCTGATCAAGGATATTTTCGTATTACAACCAAAGACATGTGTCCGTGTATTTTACTTTGCTGCCTGAGCTACATAGCGCAGATGACTGGCGTTTGTGTGCGGTAATAGCATCGAGTCTGCCATCATGCACTATGGTGGTTAGATGTCGGTAGCTGTCAATCCAAATTCTTTACAAACAGAAACGAAGCCGTGGGTACCAACTAGTAATTTAATAAAATGCAGGACTGGTTTTCTGCTGGAAGAATGGTTTTGAAGATTTGTTGGAACTATACGTTTATTGTTTATTTACCAATAGTCTGATTCAAAATGTTGTTAATGTTTGCTCAGTTTTAGTGTATTTTTCTATTTTGTGGATGGGATTTTTTTTACAACTGTGTTAGCTTTGCCCAGCATGCATTGCTTTCTTAAGTGGGTATGCTTATATGAAACAGGCACAAAATAAAAGAACATGATTTTTATGATTTAATTAAAATTGAAAAAGTTTATTCTAGTGCTTTGGGATATACAGTATTTTTGGGCTTTCATTTTCTTCAAAGCAGACCTATAGTTTTTATCCAGTTTTGATAGTACTTAACACACCTATGTTTAAAAACAGAGCAGTGGTTGAAGTCATTCATTTCAAACGTTTATTGGTCTGGTCCCAGATTCAAATTCCGGTGTAGGCAGGAATTTTTAAAGGATGTATATAATCAGTTGCTTAATATGCTCCCTTCGATAGGATCTAACCAACCTTCAGGTTTTGGACTAAGTTTTTTACTTTAAAACAAAGAGAAAAATACTGTATACACAGTTCCTCGGCTGCTGGATATGAAATTTCATAAGTTTTAGCCTTTTTGAATTGTAATAAAAATCCTTAATCACCATCCACTTTGACACATTTCCCTACCAATACAAAAAATGGAAAAGTTGCTTGCATAAATTAGTACTAAGAGGGGAGAAGGGGAAGAGTGAGTGCAATTTTGTAAACTAAATATAAACATCATTTTTCATTTATTTTAAAACATTTGTGCTCAAAGTTCTTTCAGGATCAGATAAAAACTGTAGATTTTTAAATTTCAAGTTTGACTTTCTTGGTCAGCAGCTGTCCATTCAGAATCAGTCCAAAACCACTATGTTGGGAAAACATGGCATGCTCGGAATGAGCCACTGCCTGGACAGAAGAATGTGGTAAACACTCCTCTTCTTGACCCCAAAAATGTGTATCTACATCTGCTGCACATTAAATTGGGTCTAGTCAAAAACTTTGTGAAAGCCATGGATAAAACACTCAAACTGCATTTCTTGAGTGATAATTTGGACTTCTTCCTGGATAACCTTGGCACCATTAGTGACGAACATGGCGAACGATTTCACCAGGACATTTCTCAAAAGGAAAAGCATTAACAAAACATTTTGAGTGCAGCAATGTTGTCCGACTACTGATGGACTTTACGAAGAGACGTTCCTGAGGCAAAATATCGCAGAAAATCTCTAAAGAAACATTTTTAGATATGTTTCTTACTTTCCTTTACTCTTATGTTGCTCATTTCTCTGATTCTTTTGTGTATTGACATATATATTCTAAAGTTTACATTTGGAAATGATGTGTGCATGTCTTATTGACAGATCCATAATATATATAAGCTAACATGAACGTATATAAAAACCATTATCAAATGAAAACTGATGCCGATACAGTAATTCTGAAACTAGATCTGGATTTAGGGGTGCATTATCTTCCAAAAACAGTTAATTTTGTTCTTGTAACAGAAAAAATTGTTTTTTTTTTGTGTAGATCAGTGATATTTGCAAAAATGGGGGGGTAAAGGAAAAGAAGGGTTGGATTTTGCAAACCAAACATAGACAGTATTTTTCTTTTTGTTTTAAAAGTAAAAAAAATATATATATATAATAATAATAATAATAACTTAGTCCACAACCCAAAGTGGGCATATTAAACCATTGATCACATACAACTCTTAAAAAAATTTGTTTCAACAGGAATTTGAACCTGGGACAAGACCAAGAAACTTTTGATCGTAAGTGTTTTAACCACTAATCTACCAGACTGCTTTGTTCTTTAAGTATAGGTGTGCTAAATACTATCAAAAACCAGATAAAAACTATAGGTTAGTGCGTACAACGTTGTCAAAAATTGAGGTCTAGGGTAAAAGAGGAGAGGGGTTAGATTTTTGTAAACCAAACATAGACATTATTTTTCTCATTGCTTTAAAGTAAAGAAACTAAATTAGTCAACAACCCAAAGGTTGGTTGAATCCTCCCGAAGGAGATGCACTAATCCATTGTGTTGGAGGCAGGACGGCCAGTTCCTTTCCTCTGAACCTACAGTTTAATGTGGAATCTGAATCACGGAAGAATGATGATCAAATGCAACTCCTAAAAATTCCTGCTTCCTCCTAGATTTGAAATCACAGCCTAAGACAGAAACATCCTGAAAGTTGGCTGAATTATCCTGAAGATGTACTAAGCTATTGTGTCAGAGGTAGGATGGCAAGCAAGGACCTTTTCCGCTGGGACCTACAGTCCAATGTGGAATCCAAACCACATACCTGCCATACTCATATGATCAAAATAGTTTCAACTTCCACAGTGATCTGAACTTGGGAACTTTCAAAAGTAAGCCTTTTAACCACTGAGCTTCCAGACTGCCATTCATTATTCTATGTGACGTAGAATCCCAACTACGGAACGTCACGATGTAGCTCATATGATCAAATCCCTGCTGAAACTAGAATTTAAACACTGGACCGTAGACAGAAATGTTTGGAAGTTAGCATCTTAACCACCGAGTTACAAGACCAATCTATTTGAAAGCATATGTGTGATATCAAAATCTGGCAAAAATTAAGTGTGAGTAAAGGAGGAGAAGGATTAGGATTTGTAAACCAAATTTGTTTTAATGTATACATATGCAGATTTCCATCAAAATAGAATAAAAACTATGTGTTTGTATGAAGAACATTGTCAAAACTTTAGGGAGTGGGGTAAAGATGAAAAAGGGTGGGTTTTTGCAACAAAATGTAGACATTATTTTTCTGTTTGTTTTAAAGTTTGTGTGTGCGAAGTTCCATCAATATCAGATAAAAACTGTGGGTTTGTGTATTGAATATTTGAAAAAAAATTGAGGGATTATGGGGGAGGGGTGGGTTTTTTTTATTTTTATCAAAAACCTCGCAGTTGCACACAGAATAACTCACTAAATTTTCATCGTAATCAGATGACTGGTATAGGAACACTTAGAAGACAAACAAGCCAACAAACATTCATTTTTATATATTAGATTAATTCCTTTTTCCAGACTCTTAGGAAATCATTCTAAATTAATGACAGGGTAGTTCTATCTCAGCTGTAATGACTCCCTAAAGATAAACTACAAAGTCTTGCACAAAATATGAAATCTTGACTAGACAACCCGTGTGAAAATCTCACGAATAAAATGTGGTGAATAGTGAGGTTGAATGCTTGGAATATAATGGAAAGTAGAACCGTTCTTTTGTAGCAAATATTTTTTTTTTTTTTTTTTTAGTGTAATAGGTACGCATCAAATTACTTACAACATATTACGAAACAGTTAGGACAATTTAAAACACTCTGTATTTATGACAAACTGTCACTGACCTTAACAGAATACAACCAACCTGAACAAAATGCACACAACATATCAACATCTCTATGATATTTGTTGCTGTGCGAATAAAATGTTTACATTCGAATTGCATAGCAAAATGAAAGTGTTTCCATAACGGAAAAAAATATCTGAAAAGCTAATTATTGAATAAAAAAAGTTTATTGACATCTCTATGATATCTGCTGCTGCCATCTAGGGACTTGGCTCTGAACTTTCTCATACGCACTACACTTTAAGCACCAAATTCTGAAAAATTCTTTATTTATTTATGATTTTACCTAATTGTGGACCTTAATCTTTAAAACGATATGATATTTATCGATTTCGGATAGGTATGGAAGAAGATAAATGGCTTGTAATAATAATAATAATAATAATAAATTTTTAAAAAAAACATGCTGTAGAAATAATATTGATCCTTTTGCCCTTTAAGGGTTGAATTCCAAAAAATTTATTTTATAACAACATATGGTGTGATCAAGGCAGCCACCTTGGTCTTTAAAATGATACCTCATTTATCGATTTCGGCTAGTTACCAAGCGAGGTAAAAAAAAAAGTTCTAGAAATGATGATATTTTTGCCCCTTAAGGATTGAATTTGGAGAAAGTTTTTGCTTAAAATATGATGTGACAAAAGCAGATAAATTAATATTTAAAACGATACCTAATTTATTAATTTTGGTTAGGTATCAAGGGAAATAAATAGCTCATGACAGAAAAATGCGTTGTAGAAATATTAATACTTTTGCACTCTAAGGTTAGAATTTTGAAAAATTTCTTTCTTAAAATGTAGGGTAACAGAACCTAAGACCTTACAAAGACCTCGATCTTTAAAATGATACCTCGTTTATCAATTTTTTTTTAATTATCAAGGGAGATAAAATGACACAAGACACAAAAAACGCGTTTTAGAAAAATTGACATTTTTGCCCTTTAAGGGTCGAATTATGAAAAATTCCTGGCTTAAAATATAATGTTACCACGGTGGAGACCTTAGTCTTTATTAAGATACTGCAAGGCACCTCGCGTATTAGCGATAATTCTGCATCCTGGTGGGACGGTTCAATGTGGCGTGTTTAAGTTCGTGATTAAATGTTCCTATTACTACAGGTTCGATTTTATCCGGTCGCCAGTGGGGATTCCACAACTAATACTAAGAATTAAAGTTATTCACAAAACTAATCACTTGAAGCAGTACGTGGTGGCAGCTATACTACTAAAATGATTAGGAATTACTACCACACAAATCACAAAAGTTTGCATTCAACACACAACTTTATTATCTGGAGAAACACGAAAAATACACCGCCGAAGTATCCACCAGTTACAGTGACCCGTGTAATCGAACTTCTATCACCAAAGTTTGCAGGATTCGAACCGAGTAGGCAAAATAGTATATCGTGCCGTTATCACAGTAATTAGAAAGTTCGGAGTACTATCCATGTCCGTGTACACTGAACACTCTGCATAACACTTGAAATTACAGTACACGTTAGTTGCACCATTACAAACACTTTTAGGTTATCGTTCCCGCGGTATTGTCTTCAACAGTCGGCAACTCCCGCCATTAGGTCCACGCGGTATGGCAGCGTACTGTCGACTGTCGCCAACTTGTCTTTGACTCCGTCAAAGATATCCCCACTCACAGATACTCCTCTCGATCTGTGTTAGTTCGATGGTATCGTCACAATACCTCATTTACCTATATAGGTTAGATATCAAGGGAGATAAATAGCTCGTGACACAAAAATGCGTTGTAGAACCATTTATACTTTTTCCCTCTAAAGGCTGAATTCCAAAAAACTTCTTTCTTAAAATATGATGTCACTAAAGCTGAGACATTACTCCACATAATCTTACTTGATTTATCGATTTTGGTTAGATATCCATGGAGATAAATGGCTCGAGGCACAAAAAACATTTTAGAAAATCTTACATTTTTGCCTTTAAGGGTCGAATTACGAAAAATTCCTTTTTTTTAATATAATGTTACCACAGTGGAGACCTTAGTCTTTAATATGATACCTCATTTATCTGTATCAGTTAGATATGAAGTGAGATAAATGGCTCATGACTCAAAAACGCATTGCAAAAATATTGACACTTTTGCCCTTCAAGGGCCGAATTCCGAAAAAAATTTGTCTTAGCATATGACATCACTAAAGCGGAGATCTTAATCTTTAAAATTATACTTCATTAAATGATTTCAGATAGGTATCCAGGGAGATAAATGACTCATAACAAAGAAAACAGCATTTTAGACATATTGACATTTTTGCCCTTTAAAGGTCGAATTCCGAAAACTTTCTTTCTTAAAATATGATGTGACCAAAGTGGAGACCATAAGCTCTAAAATGACACTTCATTCATTGATTTCGGTTAAGTATGAAGATACAGGCTTGTGACAAAAAATATCTTACAGAAATAATATATATGATTTTTATTTCCGTAATTTTTCCACATAAAATATATTTTGTAATTTGATCACTGTTTAATCGAATATGACAGTTGCAAAAGAAATTGTTTTTCCTTGATACTATTTTCTTGTTATTTTATTAATATTTATTCAAAACCACTAGGAAGCACTTATGACTACTTATTTTGGATGCTTCTTTCATCCCCAGCATCTCTTGAGCCTTGATAATATTTTTTTCCTTTCTCTTCTGTGTAATAGGTTTCTGAGATTCAGTAACATTTGGTTGAGGGGTCCAGGAGTTAACCATATTACAAGATTTGGAGTGGTCTGCAACATCAGTGTCGGAATTCCTAGTGGATTAAACCTGTTGTTGTAGGTTTTCAGAAGTTGTCCATAAAACTTCAGCTACCTACATCGCATGCTGGTGTTAGCTATTTTCTTATTATTACTATACAAAATGGGAAGAACTGTTAAACCTCAAGTTATCCATCACTGGCCCTATGGGTAGATGGCAAACAAACGTACTGCCATCAGCTCTTCTCCAAGAAATCCAGCATAGCTGTCAGATCCTTCCTTGTAATCAGTACAACAATGGTGTTGCATTGGAGTGATTATTTGGCAAAGCCCTTCACAGCTGTCAAAATATTACCTATTGTATAAAACGCTCTCAGGACACTCACTGGGGTAGTACATGAATTTGATGTGACATTTTGAAGCTGATCTCTGACTTTTCCCTCCAGCAAAGTATTGGATTTATGGAGTGGTAATCCTTGCATAACATATGCTGGGGCTGTCATTCCAGAAACCCGTTACTTTTTGCTAGAAGATGAAGTCTGAGATTGGCTTCAAAAGCTCACATCAAATTGGTGCACTTCCATGCCGGAGAGGGGGCTGTGAGCAATTGATTCATGCATTCTTTAATATGACCATCATCTATGGATCCCACACATTCTGTTTGCAAATGATCTGTAGTTTCATACGAATTCATATTGTGATCCAAGGTCTATATTCCTCTCCTCTGCTCCTCTTGATTAAAAATGCAATGTAACTTGCTTTTCATCTGTTTTCCCAAATTCGCAAACCTTGAAATCTAAAATGACCCATTGTTGCTGCTTAGATTTGCGCAGCTGAATACATCACATCCTTCACTACTTTCTCCATTATATAATCTCACACTTTCCAGAACATTTCATAAAATTTCCTGTCGTATTCAGCTGGCTCAAACCTCATCACCATCACTATTGCATTCCATTACTCTGACGCAGAGCAAGTTTATTGAAACATTTAATAGAACAGTCTCTAAAGAACTGCTTTTCTCACCTTTTAATCCCAACCAATTCTAAATAACTAAAAGTTTACCTTGAATGATTGAATCATCAGTTTTGTGATGGATAACTGTATAGTGGTATCATATACTAATATTTACATTAGATGTTTTTTATTTACTTTCTCATATGATGATACAGACTTTACTTTTCCAGGTTTCGTAAAATCACTCCAAATGAATGCCAGGATGATTTGTCCTAAATGCCAAACTCCTTCCCAGTCTTTTCCTCTTCATCTATTTTGACATCATTGTTCCCTAAAGAAAGAAGCAAAAAAAAAAATCCATTATTATTCATATGATTTGGTTCTTCTATTCAAGTTGAGTCCAAAAATCTTTTGATTCATTCTGTTCTGCAATGATCTCCATGGTTGACTGTGTTTTGTATAAGCTAAGAAAATTACTAAATTTGAGTGTATTTTTCTTATTTTGCCTATGATTTCAATTATATGATTGCCTGTTAGTTTAAACTGAAGTCAGTAGGTACATTTTCTTAAAATATTCCCGAATTTGATTTCAGAGTTACAGTTTAGAAAAGAGTTAATTTAAAAATTTATGTATAGGTATAGACGCAGTGGCCATTTCGTTCCACCATCCTTATAAATTTTTACCTTTAATTCTTTCACTGTTTCATCTAAATTATTCAGCACTTATTTGAGTCCCTTAATACTGCTGACCATACACACCAAAGATCCAACCATTTCCATCAGGTTGTCGGGGAACAAATTGAATGTACCGGGATTGATAACAGTTCCTTCCGACTCACAAATTAGTCCCTTTTAAAGTTTCGACCACCTAAGATAAGGTCCATCATACTTCATTAATTAATTAAATTATTGGCCGCCACCATTGGCTGGCTAGCATACAAATCAAAAACAAATATAACCAAAAGTTTCTTCAAAGAAACACCTCGAGCATGCAGACCACAAGCCAATGATTTATTCACAGTTTTGTACTGCACAAATGTACCCGGCCACCAATGGAAAAATAATAATAATAAACACATTTAAGTAAATTACTGGTAGTGACTATATAATCTGAAGATGCAAGTTCTTAAGAGTGAAAAGCAATACATTCAATCACTTTCACGTAGCTGTTCATACCAATACAGTTCACCAACATCCACCACGTAATATCATAGTTTCCTTCTGTCAGTGAAACGTTTTTTCCGACGCAGTAGCCCGTAATTAGTAACTCATGGGGACCTATACACTTCAGTACAAATCATTTGTTAATTATTTTTGGCCACGACTTACACCAAGCTACAACAAGACCCAGAGGCATGATACCAACACGACGTTCTTTTCCAGACTCCACACACTCTCTGATCTACTAATCGATTGTTAGTCTCGCCAGTCACCGAAGCATTCGATACTCGGCATAGAATAAATATAATAATTAAAATAAGTTAATTACTGAAGGGGGCAAGCCTACTGTAATGTGACAAGGTATAAAGTATATGCTTTTCTTTATATTCAAGGTTTGCTACAAGGCCTTTTACCACACTTCTTAATTACTTCTGACCCCAATAATTGTGCCTAGTCCTTCTTTTCTTCAAAATCCCTACATGGATGGCATTCCTGCATCACCCATTGAGTCTTGGTGCAGCAACTTTTCCAACCATTTCAGAACCAACATTCATACATCAAGGTAATCCTCATTCGTTAGACTAGAAAATATCCCGGTATATGATTGCAATGAAATATTCTCAAGGATTGAATGTCTAGTCAGGTCTTGGAAGATTTCATTGCAATCCTCATTTGCTTTACCTTCAAACTGCTTCCTGGTTGCCATCAGTGTCATTTCTTTTTTACCAACATCTCTCACTGTCAGTGTTTCAGTGCTCCAGAATTCTTGGCCAACTATATTCTCTCCTAAACATTTATTTCAATTAGCTCAAATTATTACTAGTTAGACTCCATCTGTCATGTATACCTACATGGTTTCTTCTTCTTTTGCCAACATTTTCTTGGACTGTTTGTAAGAAAAATTCTTGAAAAAATCCAACTAAAATTGAGATGGGAAGGTTGCTTATGTGGCTTATTCTATAATTCTGTGGGATAGTTGGCATCTTGCAGCTAAGGTATCCACCACAGATGTATCTGTTCCTGTGAAGAATCGTTCTACAGGTACCCCTTCAATCAGACAGAAGCACCAGATCTTATTCAGAAACAGATATCTGGCACTATAAGTTTTTTTTAGTTTCTCTTCCCCATCAGTCCTTGTTGTCCCCGACAGTGTTTCTTTTCTTTTTTTAACCAACTTCCTGACTTGTGGTTTCATTCCAGGAATTTCATGATTATTTCTGTCTGCTACACCACACTGCCACCTTTGACCCCTTCTAATCTTCAAGCATCTAAACTCCTGGGTACTGAATCTGGTGGAAGAGTGGTCTGGTCTGGCAGTAAGGAAGATGCTGGTTTAAATCCCCATTTTTGCCATCCAGATGTGGCTTTCCATGGCTTCCTGAAAATCACACAAGATAAAAGTTGGGTTGATCTCTTCAAAAAACGGCAAGGCTGAATTCCTTCCTATTCCTTGCCCTCCTTGTCCCACATATTTTCCCACGTCTAATGACCTCAATGTCAGTGAGGCTTAAGGCCATAAGTAACTAACCCCCACCACCACCTCTGCCACTCTGAACCTATGGTCAAAAACAACCATTCATGTGGTTGAGTTGACTTTGGGCTTTTGTGCCCACCTGGCCATTGTCAGGGAGGAAGGCGCGTATACGGGGTTGGTATCGGCTTCATCACCTGAACTCGAAGTCTTCCAAAATTCATCAAAGTTCCGAAAAGTTCTGTTACCGTGTTAAACCATATGGTATGCTAACTGTTAAAATGACCACAGTCGCCACTTATAGATTTAACCTCCTGTAATAAAGGTGCTATTGTAGAAATGAAAGTCAAATAACTGCCATATATTCTTGAAATGTTCACATTAAATATAAAAGTTCACAGTTAGCAAAGGCAATCGGATATCAATCGTTCACCAAAAATCACAGGTTATGAATCGGAGCAAGACCGCACTTCCCCAAAATGAAAATGAAAGTTAGAAAGTCACATTGTCGAAAACTGTTAGGCTGTATATGAGCAGAGCCGAATTTTGAAAATGGCGCCGGTCAAGCGTGATCGCTGCCGGCCATACTTCTCCCACCTACACTGCCTACCAACGCTTCCGCGCTCGCACAGAGCATGCGCACTCGAGCACGCTTGACAAAAGACTGAAACACCAAGCTTATACTTGCGCGCGCTGTGTCGCCTATATAGGAGTACCTCACGTGATGCTACGTTCCGTCTGAGTGCCTCCGCGCCCTTAAACATTCCCTTATGTTTAATTTTATAACTTATCTACTAAGTGTTCGATTTAAAACTTGAAAAGGCAAAAGTTACGGGTGTAGTGGTTTATGAAAAATTTTAATTTACTTTAGCTTTAATTCTCATGTCTGATGACATGACCAAATATGGAAATCTTTACGGTCTTACACCACCGGCCAGGAATTTTAGGAAATTTTAAATCGGCTTTAGTTACAACCATGAAACTATGCTCAAAATGTTGGCCCCGATTTTAGCCTCTCAAAAATATAAACTTTATTTAGATCTGTCAGTAATTGATTAAGTTATTGCAAAAACAGTGATTTCCCAAAATCAGCCATATTTATTATTTATTTTTTTATGTGTAGTTCTGAAGGTACATCGATTATTAAACCGGAAAAATTACTAATGTGTAGCCTGAATTAAACTGCGTATTTTAAAAGTTATTTCATCTTTGTAGGTGCTATATCATGGACACAATAAAATCGTTCGGTTATTGCCTCATGGGAGGGTGTCGAGTGATTTAGAAAATTCACTAACATCGGTGCTATTGCTTTAAATAACATGAAATTAATGTGTACGAAACTAGAAGAATGGATCTTTAAGACGAACTACTTTTTAACCCGGAATCTAAGTAGGCTTTTAAATGAGAAAATGTTAAAGTTGAGTGATCTATTTTATTTGTTGAGATGGCATTTAAAAATACTTAGACGGTTGGAAACTATCAGATTTAGTTGAATTTAATTCTCTTTAGGATTATTTTAATTTATTAGTTACTTTATATCGGGTGACAATGTTTAAAATCAGTGTAAAAGCATATTTTATGTACGGTGCTTATAACAAGTTACTTCGAAATTGGATTAACAAACAGAAGGTCAGTAAAATGTCTTTTATTGGTTATAGAAAATTAATTATGTGTGTTCACTAGCATTTAACTGTTCTTAGCGCTTTTAAAAATGGTTTAACTTTATTGGAATTAATTCTAAATGGCTCGAAAATTTTGCCTATTTACCGGCTCCCGGTTTTCACTGATATTTCATATTATCCGGATTAAAACTACTTGAAACCTATTAAAACTGAAAGATAAGATCATTTCCTATGTTTTTATCTACTTTTTAAGTCCTGAAACTATTTAAAAGGTCTCAAATCGTTTATGTAAATAGCTTATGCATTAGTGTTATCATATTTCTTCAAACTGCTTTAAATCTCACTGAAACTACATATTACTGTGATGTTATTGTTATTGAAGGGCTAGGCCTGGCTTTTTTATGTTCTTTACAATCTTTACTGTATAAAAATCTCTCCCGAAATACCAAAATCTGGTATATGCCAAAATTTAGGGTTAGATTTGATTTATATTGAAATTATTTATTTATCTCTGGAATAATGCTTAGTAATCATGATAAAAAGTTTGTTTAGGCACTCTATTTATTATTATTAAACATTTACCTCTTTTAAATCAGTTCAGAATATCTCCCTAACCAATATTAGGATCTGGTATTGAAAGTTTACTTTTAAATGGAATTACCTATTTCCTACTGAAATATCATTGATTTATTGCAGTTTATAGTTTATTTATGTTGGCTATGTGCTATTTATTCACTTTACTGTACTAGAAGTGTTGTTATCTTGATTTTAACTGCGGTATCTTGTATTGAAGTTAACCTCAAACTTGGCCAGATTTTAACAGAATATTGAAAATAGAATGAGGGATACCTTACACCATGTGCTTTGTCTTCTACATTCATGAGTAAGGTCTATGCTGAAATATTATGTTCTATGAATTGCATTTGATGTAATAATTGTTGATAGAATCGTAAGTTTTTTTTTTTTTTTTTAATGATTGTGCTGTTCTCAGAATAATTGAAACTACTTACTAAGCAAAGTTTTGTTTTTCTGTAATACAATAATATAAGAAATAGTATTATCATTTGATGATGGCTTTCCTGGCTTGCCACCGAAATGTAATATTCATTGCTTCACTGTTAGATGTTGAGGAAAGACAAGCTTTCAACTTTCTATGTACTCTGTTGTCAACTTCAGGTTCTAGACTGTCACTGCAAATTTACATCTGCAATGCTATTCTGAGGGTGCCAACATTGTTATATAACATTACACTACTCCCATCCCCTCCACTTCACTCCATCATTCGTGGTGGTCAAGTGTTCATTCTTCTGGGAATCGGTCATTAAGGGGACCATAGAAATACGAATTGATAGGTAACTCAATAATTACTGTTTCTTGATGTTTAGTTGTGTCGCAGAAGCCATGGTAAGCATTTGGTTGCATGAAATAACTCTGAGGAATAACTTTCCACTTATGTTTATTTCCCCATTCCCTCTATAAATGCATTTGCACACGAAATTTTCAACACAAACCAGTCCAAACAATCATAAATTGTCTTCCAAAGATCGTTGCTCACATCGGTACTTACAATTACAAACTTTTAATTCATGTTTTTTTCATAATACTGACCTTGAACACATTACATAGCATTTACATAGTTTATCTCTATAAAACAATGTTCATTTACACAAACTCACAATTAATTACATGCAAAATATGCAAAACCATAATTAATCAACTCCCATCTATTATAGAATGAATAATGGTAAACCGAGTGTGGTGGGTGAGCGGTTAGCGCTCTGGCCTCGCATTCGGGAGGACGCCGTTCGAATCCCCATCTGGGCATCCAGATTTGAATTCCATGGTTTCCCCAAATCACTCCAGGCGAATGCCAGGATGCTTCCTTTAAAAGGCCATGGCTGAATTCATTCCCATTCCTTTTCCCCAGTCCCATCCCGCCTCAACATCGACGAGGCGTAAAGCCATAAGTGAAAAAAAAATGGTAAAATGTATAAACACATGGGACTGTGGCCCATTGAAACCATCACTGACTATTCTTACAAAAAAAAAATAATAAACAGAAGGATAGTGAGGGCTTGTCAGAAAATGAATTCCAGTTACTAGTTCACAGCAAATGGATGATTAAGCCACCCAGTAGTTAATTGGCATGCTGTGGCGAGGAAATTACAGTGATTGTGATAGTGAACCATAGTCATTATGGCCTGTATGACGGATGTGTTACTAAGTCACAGCCAGTGCAAGATGGAGGGGAGGGAGGAGGATGATGTTTTATAACCACGTTGACACCCGAGAACGACATTATAGTTCTGGTTGTCACATGGGAAGTGAGGATGGTGGAAGAGGATGCCACCAGAAGCTCATATTTCCACATCATCATGCCATCAAACATATGAATAGTATATTTCAGTAGTACTATTAGCTAATTTTTTAAATGTTAGCACTGTTATAAACTAAAATAATTCTTAATTTGCAGAAATCTGATGGCTGCAACAAAATGGTATGCTGGCGCTGTAATGCTTTTTTCTGCTGGATTTGTGGTGCACGACTTAATCCGCAGGCTCCTTATTCACATTTCAATAGTACCACCTCAAAGTGTTTTAATAAATTGTTTTATGGGGTTACTCCAGAAGATGAAATGGATGATGATGATGATGAAGAGGAGGAAGTGGGTGCTTATTTGGATATTGCCATTTAAATGGTATCTTACTGGTTCATTCTTGTCCAAATAAAGATTCCTGCCACAATGCTTAAGGTGCCTAAACATTTTATCAATGCAACAGTTAATTGCTATATATAGTAGACCCTTTCTCAAAAGATCTGATACAAGGGCTTTGTTATACATGTTCCTAATAAACTAATTTACTTGGATAACTTGTCAAAAACAGTTGAATACACACAGGGCTACAATTTGTGTGTTTATAATAAATTATGGAAATGTAGTGTCAGTTGCTTAGATACATTATTTATAGCTGTAATTCTGAAAATTTTTGTAGGTGTACTGATTAGTCTGACCAATCCGTACTTTGAACCTATTATTTATTATACACCTTTCAAATATTTTTTGATGAAGTTTGCTTCATACGCTGTTGATTACTGGCAACAGTTTTTAAAATCAGGATTTGTGCTTGTTCTGTTGAAATATACTTTTCATTAAGCTACTCAGTGTGTTCATTTTATAAGAGAACTTGTGCTTGTAGGTCTAGTGCAACTTCTCCAGCCCCACCGCTTGGTACAATATTGGGGTTAGCCAAATTGTGGGAGCTTTGTGTTTAGCAAGTTTAATATCTGTAAGATCATTAACAGAAAATTTCATTATTGGGTGTATCTGCTGTATATTAACACTGTCGCTATAAGCAGTGTTATCAACTTGGCTGCTGTGTTATGTTATACAGTGGACTCTCTCAACTGAGATATGCAGGCCTTATCTTTTGATTCTAAAGGGGAAAAAGGGTGGTTCACTTTGATAATTACATAAAGGAAACCTAATTTATTAGATGTTTTCAAATTAATTCAAGGTATTTTAAAAATTGTGGTTATTTAAGTAAAACATGCATTTAATGTTAACCTTGTTTTAAATTGTTTACCATATTTGAGATTTACTTTGGAACTTAATACATAAAGTCAATATTTATTTCAGATAGATTTACCCTGTACTTAGTGAACAGAGTTATTGTTGTGCAGGAAACAATTTCCAGTGTAAGAACTGTTTATTATTTCTCTGATCAAGAATTTAATTTAATTAATTTCCATAAAATGGAGAGTAAATGTCAAAACAGGATTCATTTGTAGACATACCCTTTGAGTATTAAGCCACTTCTTCATAATTATTTACGGTGGGCACATGACTATATGTTTAAAATATTAAATTGGCATTCATCACTCTTTAATGCCTTCCTTTTCATTTGTGAAATATGACTATGTATATTTTTATAGCAAAATAGTGAGACAACTCCTTAAATTACCAATGATTTGTAAAGTGATTAATTTTTTTGTTAAATAAATCAAAATTTTCTCTGTTGATTGAAATTTGTAAGTCCTTCAGTGAACTTGATCCTTTATTCCTCTTATAAGGAAAGGGCCCAGTCTGGCAATTTCTGTTTGCAAGTAGCCTTTGTGTGGTGGTAGGCCATGTTATACATATTAAAATAATACTTAAGTGATTCCAAGAGCATGAAACTTATCAAAGCTCTGTATAATTAACAGCATAAAAATAGTTGACTGTGCAGCATAAGTGGTTGCATGCTGACTTTTCATCGAGGAGATTGGGGTTTGATTCTTTGCAATCCCTCCTTTAATGCCTTAAATTGATAAAAATAAAATTTCTTGTTTCTTTTATTCAATATGAACCAAGATTAAAATTAAAGAAAGTAGAATTTGGTTTCACTAAAAAAAATCATCATTCCTGTTTTCTAATGTGCTGGTTACAATTTTAGTTGTAATCAAAGCAGGAAAATTTATATGGATTCATATTATTTGCAAATACCAGAGTGATATTTATCATAGAAACATTGAAACCAAGACATTTAGGCTATTAACACAATAAATACTCTGATCAGCCAAAACATTATGACCACCTGCTTATTAGTGTTTTGGTCCATCTTTGGAGTCCATATAGCAGCAATTCGGCGTGGCATGGATTCGAAAAGTTCTTGTTAGGTTTCCAGAGTGGTCTGACACCAGATGTCTATGCACAGGTCACGCAATTTCCCCTCTCGCATTCAGGAGGACGGCGGTTCGAATCCCCGTCCGGGCATCCAGATTTGGGTTTACCATGGTTTCCCCAAATCACTCCAGGCAAATGCCGGGATGCTTCCTTCAAAAGGCCATGGCCGAATTCCTTCCCATTCCTTGCCCCCATCCTTTCCCGTCTCTGAATACCTCGATGTTAAAAAGAGACGTAAAGCAGTTACCAAAAAAAAAAATAAGGCAATTCCCCTAAATTACGGACCGGTTGTTTGTGGGCGTTGCATCTGGGAACGAGCATCTCAGACGCGGCAAGGCTGGTCTGTTGTTTGCATGCTACTGTAGTGATCATTTATGCAGAGTGGTTGAAGGATGGTGAAACAACAACTGAGTGACATGGTGGTGGACATCCACACCTCATAACAGATCGTGGAGGTTGGACGCTTGTCTGCTCAGTAAAGCAGGATAGGAGGCAATCTGTGGCTGATTTGACAGCAGAGTGTGTGCTCTGAAACATTAGTGTCTGCACCAGCATTGTACTCTGCTGTAAGATCTGCCACAGATCGCTGCCTACCCTGCTTTACAGAGCAGGCAAGCCTTTGACAGCCATGTTCTGTGACGAGGCGCAGACGTCCATCACCTTGTCGTCCAGTCGTGGTTTCACTGTCCTTCAACTGCTCTGCCTAGATGCTCACTACAGTAAGACTTCTATCCAAATGTAATTAATGATTGCATATAAAGTCATCCTCTCAATAAGCAGCTTTCAGAATTCAAAATGCAGTCCACGCAAACCAAAAAACGGACTACCTTAAGGAAGTCTTCTTGCTCCAGCTTTATTGAACATCTACACCAATGATCAACCCCTGGGTAGCCATTGCTTGTCCTTTATCTATGCTGATGATCTTGCCCTAGCTGCTCACATGGGTATACACCAGCGCCATCGAGACAAAAGTCCTGATCCAGCTTCATGTGGACTTCTAAGCCACTAAATGGAGCACCAAATAATGAAAGAATATTGGCTTGAGAGAAGAAAGCACAACATGATTTCGAGTGGCTCAAGCCAAAAGAGGGTCTACCACCTGGGTCTGAACAACTGTGGCCCATATGGAAGTTATTAAACAGGCTTCGAGTTGGAGTTGGCCATTGCATAGATACTCTTGCCACGTGGGGATACCTGGGAGAACAGCTAGATACCACATGTTCGTGCGGGGAGAGAGAAACCATAGTACATCTGTTGTTTTGTCCACAAATCATAATTAATGTATCCCAATTTGACCTCCAATCAGCTACTGACAAAGCCATCACATTGGCGGAAAAACTACCATGTATCTGATGCTATCATCAACACGAGAAGAAGAAAAATTAAACAACGGCTTCCTTCTACACCCTAGATGATGTTAGACTAACAGTTCATCTCGAAGAAAGCATCGGATGATCCTGACCCAATACTGAACTTCAACTTAGAAATTTCCACCTACATCACGTTCAAGCTCTCGACCTACACTCACTAATGACTGCCCGGCAAAAGATTCCCTAACCTGCTTGCGGTCCTATTTATAGAAAATCTGTTCTATTGTGCAATATATTGGGGTCGTGTTCAAAACTTAACATTATTTCTTCTCTGATTGGTTTGAAAATTTCATGTGTTATAGGCCTTGGTTTAAATGTCAATTTGAGTTATTACAATTTTTTCTCTAAATATCGCAGTTTCTGAGGAAAAATTCTTAAAGTGATCAAACTTGAAATCTACTCTCATTCTAAATGTCTTCGAGTCTGTGAGCTAATTCTTTTTCCAAATGGATTTAATAAAAATCCTACATCTTTTGAGGTAAGTTTCAAATCGATTCAAAAAGTATTTCTTTATGATTAATACCCTTTTTTGTGTGATGCACTAATAATCAACTTCGACATTGGATATCTTCTAAAATACTTGCCCTATTGGGTTGAAATTGGTATCAAAATTTTTCAAATTTAATTCTCTGTTGAGCGGTGGTGTTTTCTAAGTGTTGTCTTGTCTCCTTTGTTTCTTATTTTGTGTGTTGCAATCATTTGGACAGTATGGATTTTCCCCGAACCTATTGTTTTGATTTCCAGTGACATCAGAGCGACGCTTTGCCACCATCTTTTCTGTTTTTGTTCAATTTTATTTTTCATGCCTAAATATTAATGTTACTGAAGAGTGATTTCATCATGATTAGAAAAATTTTATCTTTAAAATGATACATTTAAACCTTTCCCAAGATATGTAGTTTTTGCAGCTCCTGAGGTGACGTATTATGTCAAATTTTGTTAATTTGTTTTCTTTCATCCAAAAATCATACTTCTTATTTAACTAGCGGCTCTATTTTTCTATATAATGTGTAACTTTTGATTCTGAATTTATTGTGCTGTGAATTATAATTGTAGCCCAAATATTATGTCTGTTAATCAGAAAATACTGATTTTGCCCATGCATTCTAAATTAAAAATCGGTTTTAACTCTTTAACCCAATTTTCTAGACCCAAAGTGTCATATGTTATTTTCTTTGTATTTTAATTTGGTGGTCCCGTAAATAAATGCAAGTGAATTTATTAACAAATAGTATTTTATCCATTTAAAGCATACACATTGATTAAATTCAAGTTTTTAACACATTTTCTCTCCTTCAAACTTCTAGAAAGTTACTTTAGTGGTTTGCTGTTAAATTCCTATATGCTCATGAGCTATTTTTGATGATGCATCAGAAAAATTAAGGCTGTAGGACAAGATAATTTTTAAAGACTGCAGAAGACAATTGATGATGTAGTACAGATTGAATTTGGATGCAATCTTGAAGCCTACTTTTGCTTTTCTCGGACAACTGATAAACAAGTAGCTAATTAAGAATGAAATGATTTAAAGTTCTTTTCCCCTAAATTTTCAAGGTTTTTTTCCCTGAAACTATCAAAATGGATACTAAGTGTGAAAAGGATTAATGTGCCGGGACTGGAGACGCTGGTTTCATTGGGAGTGCAGTGATGTTGGTAAGTGTGACTCTTGCATGGTATTGGCTGGAAATGTCACCACTGCAAAACAGCAACAGCAGATTCAGAAATTTCTGTTGAATCTGGTGTCTGCAGAAAGGAATTTAAAAGCCTTGGAAGCAGGAAAAAAAGTATTCTTAGGCTTAGGCAGAGCAATGAGTGGAAAAATGTCAGCTCTGGCAGGAAGAGTAGGAGATGCTGTCTGTCTGCTGGTTTCCAACAGGAAACATCCAATATGTTTTGTGTCTGTAAAACTGTATACTCCACTATTACCTCAAAAATCAAAATCAGCTGAGTGATACTCAGAAGTAAAACACTGTATACAAAAAATTAGTAACCAAATCCTTAAGAAATTAAACAAAAAAATATAGCTTGTCATATTGATCCTCATGGGATAGATGCTTTGTGGATGCGCGTGAAAATCATGGTTGTCTAGTTTGAGCTTTACAAGATTTATCCTCTCTGCAAAAAGGCTTTCCTTATAGGAGGGCAAAAGATTCAAATCAACAAATTTTATTTTAACTGCCCATCCACACGGTGAGTTATTTAAGATAATTCTCTTCCTCTTAGCTTTTCTATGTTGTGGAGAGAATGGAAAACTGGGTTGAGACATGTGAGGATTGTTCTCCACTTTCACATTAGTTTCAAAAAGATGCCAAATATTTTCTCTATTATTTTTGCTGGTGGATGGCAGGATATGGGTAGTACATGAAAGTTGCCATGTTAATTGCAATGAAAATTCCCAATGATGAAAAGAATTGAAAAACATTAGCATATCCTGGAAAATAATGAAATTTAAAAAAATGTTTATAACTACTACAATGTTCCCAATTAGGATTAATACGTAGTGGAAAATTCTCAGGAAACATTGTCTGATGTAACTGAAGTTTAAGCTTTTGAACAAATGTTGGTTTGCGGCACTTGGCTGGCCCTAGTGGCGTATCATCACTCTTCTGAGTAAAAAGTCCCTGAGGATGGCTGTCAGCTGTACTTTCTACTACTTTATCCCTAATCTAATCATTAATATTTTAGCCTGCTCTTGGGACAGGACAGCTGATGTGGATTCGGGTATGGAAAGGGATATTCTATCAGGTTTGAAAGATACTAATGAAGGTGTAGGATCACAAGAGGCATCATTAATATCTCATGGAACTATATTAGTCTGCCTTGCAGTACCATCAACTTCTGTAGGCAAGAGTATTGCAGTAGAGTCCAAATACTCCTCTTGATATTAAAAGTAAAATGGGTAGCTCATCATTGTGTACTTTATTATTAGTTCAAGCTAGGTTTAATTACGGTTGCTCATTTTGCAAAACACAAGTGTATATTACAAATGTCTATGAAGTTAGCGTCCCCTGATGTGACATCATTCCCATCACTAGAAATCTTATAATTATTCTCTTACTGTGGTGTGTAAGTAATACCAGTACACACCTGATTTGTAGGGCTTAAAACTACATTATGTTGTATATAATCATTTACTTCCTTATTAGATACAGGTAGGCTATGTTTATCATCCCATTCTTTAAGCAAATTGATACAAAAGGTTTGAGACAACATGTCCGTCTTGATCTTGAGTTGGTAAGTTTTAAGTTTGCCTGGATATGTTAGAACCTTATCATGTTCAGAAGTTACTTTATCAAGAATATTGTTCAATTCCAATATAAATGTCTGTTGCAAACTGGTTTATTTTTGTATGTAATGTGTGGAATGTTTGGTCAAGTCTAACTTTGGATTCCGAAATTTGGTTGCTTAGGCGTGATAGTGCATGGAAATTTAAATTATTGCAAGTAGATAACTGGGAAATGCTCTGATCAATTTGAAATAATATAGTGTTCCTGTCTGTCCAATCGTAGGATGTATTTTGTAGTGATTTTTCTTGAATGAGTCTTACACTAAAGCTGCACATACTGACAATCTACAGATACTCATGAGCAGAGACACAGTGGCAGTTAATGGACAGCTGTAATATTGAGATACCACATCTCGCATATGAATTGAAAAGAATAAATTGTAGCTTATCGTCAGAAGATACAGTATGTTCAAGATTTTGATGATTATGACACAGCTGTTTTTTTATCCATTGCTAGTTGAAAGGGCTCCATGGTATAAACAAGTAGTACTTTAACAGGGAAAACAACAACACGACATGAGAAGTTGGTACAATATTAGGTTGGCAAGCCTGTAACTGCAATCTGCTGTTACTATTCAAACCAGTGTGAAAGCAGTGGCCTATCATCTTGAATGCAAACATCATGTAGAGACCTAATTACTAAAATAATACCACGAAATTAAATGTCACACGCAAATTGGTGTCACCAAAGTAATGAAAAATGTAAAATTTCTCCCATGAAATTATACACAAACGGTTAAATGCTTGTTTGAAAAGAAAAGAAAATCTCGTTGATGTCACTGGTCGCCAAAAGGAGTCTCAGACAATAGTCAATAAATGTGATGCTCTGAACACTTATCTTTTGTGCTAATGAGAAGAGATGAGTCGCCGTCGTGTGGCACTGGTAGAACTTCTGGCAGCGACTGCGGTTGCAGTTATACGAAGCGACGTGCCGCCAGTGATCGCAATGTACGTAGAAATGGCAGCAGCGGGAACAGCCAGGCCGGAACAGATGCAAGAGGTCCACAATTGGGAATGTAGGCATAGCAGGTAGCATAGTATGGCCCGGCGAAGATCAGTTGTAGCAACACTAGGTTGGTGGTACAGCATGAAGCAGCAATAATGGTAGCAGCTCACAATAATCATAGCAGGTATAGCAATAATGCCTGTTCGATGAATCTTGAAGTCCTCTAGCAGTTCCTGAAGTGGTTGGAACTGGGTGTCTCTCTCGTGAAATGTACCAATTTTAATGATAAAATCGAGCCCGACGGGTGCTATAACAGACTAGAGAATGTTCGTATTGCGTTTGCGACCCATCATTTCAAACTTGTAGCCTCACTTACTCATGATGAAAGTGAAACTATTGCATACCAAAGCCTGCAGTTAACAGCTAACATGAGGTGGCATGGTTCCACCAACCACACGTGGACTGGCTTATAAGAAAAACTGCCCTACATTATCACATGAGCTGACCTCTGAAAACTGCTGAAAGATTGTGTACCAGCCAAGATGGCTACCTTCTATTTATTAAATCAGTTGACTTTGTGATGTCAGCTTGCGACTTTGAAAATTAATACCTAGACAAGTACTTAATATTTTGCACTATAATTAACATATGTGCCTTTGGGTAGCTTATTCCACCTGTTTAAACCTAGCTTAAGGTTAATAGAAAAAATGAAACTGTGCATAGTGAAGTAGAGGAAGTTTGTAAAATATTAAACAAACATTTTACTTCTGTTGTAGAGAAATTAGGCATAGAAAAACAAACCCCCAGGTAGTGCCACATGGCTTCTTCAGACCGTTTTCCCAAATAGCTTTCCTGCCTCTACTGACCTCGACATTGATCAGGCATAAAGCTTGGCGACTTGTTATGTGAACATAAATATAAACAGTATATCTGAAGAAGGCTGGAGTATAACAGCCAAAAGCTTCGATAATCCAATTAATGATGCGGCATAGCCTGTAAAGCTATAAATCATGTACAAAGACGGCCGCGGAAGTGTTAATAATCAGTTTACAGATAGTAAAAAATAGTTAAAATTTTAAAAAAAAATCCTACTCCTACTCCATTCAAGAATTTGTAGAAAAGAATTAACTGTATTTAATAACAGTTCAGCAAAAGCCAGTTGTAAAAATTAATGTGTAGTTTTGTCTTTGTAACATCTAATAATTGTTTTCACTTTGATTATTATTCATATTGTATGTGTATTATTTTAACCACGACATGTTTCACATCCCAGAGGCCCATCCCAAGCAGGGATGTATGGAACAAAATTAATAAATAAATGAGAATTAATTTCTCACTCATGTTCAATCAAATAAATGCAGTTTTGTCTGTCCTTGATAAAATGTTTCATCTTCAAGTAAAGGTAGATGTTATAAGGGAATAAGCTTGGGGGGAATTACATTTAAAGTGCAATTAGGCATTTTCTGACTGTGAAAAATTTTGTCACACCTTTCAGGCTTTGTTTGTGCTCCCCAAACAGTTGAAAAATTGTTTTTAAAAAACAAATAATATTTTAATGAAAGCAAAATCAATTAATTCTGTTTTCTTTTAATTTTAGTTATCATTTCATTTTAAACAAAAGAAACTATGAAATTTGTTTTAAAAAATTAAGGAAAGTAAAAATGAAAATATGATCACAGACAATCGAACCCAACATTCCTACTATAAAGTCAGTACTGTTTATGCCAGGCAGTCAACTGTATTGATGCTATTAATTATATTAGATTTAGAACTATAATTTTCTTGTATTTTAATAATACAGGGCGTTCGCTGGGAAACGCAACCCTCCCAGTCTGTTGCCGTCGGCAACTTGCTCGGTCAGCGGGGACAGCGGTTCCCGCCACACGATACCGTGAATCACCGCACTGTTTAACACCTCCGCTGCCCCAACAGTGCAGTGGCACAGTATAATGGGACCCTTACATGGTTAAGAACGGTTTCTTTGCATTGTAGCTAGTTTGTGACTTCAGTCTCTTATTAATCAGTGTTGTGAATAAACGTTTCTTTGCGGTTTGGCTGGTTTAGGGCTTCATACTCTTACTAATCTGTACCGTGTTTGAGTGTGAGTAAAATTATGGTACGTTACAGTTTGCAACAAAGAATATTTCTCTACGATACATATGTGAAGAAGAAGTCGTTTAAAAAGTGTCGCAGTAAATTTCGTCGCGAATATCCTGGCGCTTTACTGCCAGCTAAATCAACAATTCTGCGTCTGGTTAAAAAAGTAAGAGAAACGGGTTCATTTTTTAACAAAAAGAGACTGTCGGTCAACCGTATTCTCACAGAGGAGAAAATTGACGATATCGCTTTTCGACTAGAACAGTCACCCAAAAAATCATTAAGTCAGTTAGGGCAGCAGGCAGGCGTATCTAAGACGTCAGCTTGGAAAGTAACAAAGCTAGTTCACTTAAAGCCGTACAAAACAATTGTGGTGCATAAAATTACAGAAATAGACCAGGGGCCTAGGATTAGATTTTGCAACTGGTACCTGCAGGGTGTCCACGATGGCACTGTTGATCCGCAACTGACGTTTTTCTCTGATGAGGCCTGGTTTCATCTGAGTGGTTATGTTAACGCTCAAAACAGTCGACACTGGAGTTCAGAAAAACCAAATACTCTACTCCAACTGCCATTGCATGACTTAAAAGTGGGTGTTTGGTGTGCGATTAGTGCTTCGAGAATCATAGGTCCAATTTTCTTCCGTGAAACTCTTACTTCCGCAAGATATATCGAAAATATTGTGAAACCGTTTTTCGAGAAACTTACTGAAGAAGAAAAATTGTACGGCTATTTTCAATAGGATGGGGCGACAGCTCACACCGCTAGAAATTCGCTTGCTGCACTTGACGAAGTGTTTTATGATCGTGTAATCAGCCGTGGGTTGTGGCCCGCCAGATCACCGGATTTAAACCCTTGTGACTTCTACCTTTGGGGTAAACTTAAGGGTAAGGTGTACGAAGGAAATACTCACACATTGGAAGAACTTGAGGAAAAAATCTATCAAGTAATAATGTCCATTGACAAAGGTGAAATCCAGCGTGTGTCTCGAAATATGTTCAGAAGATGTGAAATGTGCATTACACAAGAGGGTCAACACTTCCAGCATCTTTTATAAGGTAAGCTAATGAATTACGACACATTTAAATGCTTAGCACATACAAGTTTATGAAGCGTAATTATTGTGAAATAGTCCGCGGCCGACGGTCGAACGATGCCGGAAGCTGATCGCTCGCTCGCCGGGAGCAGTTTCTTCCTTGTAGCGCTAACAGTGGGTTGCGTTTCCCGGCGAACGCCCTGTATTACACCTATGCTACTTACAACACAAAGCTGGCTCCCAAACTGAAATTGCCAGATTGGACCCTCTCCCTGTCATTTACCAGTGACTAAACTTAATATCATAGAAATAGAAACAATAGATAGAAAAGGTATAACAGGGATCAAAAGTGTTAGGTTGCAAGTTTGAACAAGGAAAGTGAAGGAAATCATTGCTTACCATTGATGATAGATAAATGTAGATAAAAGGAATCGCAGAGAATTCAGAAAATATAATTTTTACTGTAGGTTCCTTTGAATCGAAGCCATTGTGCTACATGTACATACCTAATGTTTGGGTGAGAAGTATAGCTACAGCTTCGCATTCGGAGGAATGTGGGTTTGACTCCCTGTCCGGCCATTCAGATTTGGGTTTTCCATTGTTTCGACTTATCACTCCAGGTGAATGCCACAATGGTTCCTTCCCATTCTTTACCCCCCAGACCTTTCCCACCTCTAATGTCAACTAGGCATGAAGCCATAAGCAAAACAAAAAATTGTCTTTTAGTGAACGGCTACTAACAAAAAATCAGTTTTTCTGAGTTATCCTCATTTTTGTTTGTTGCATCACCCTGCCGTTACTTTCATTTTTATGATCCAATACATTCCGAATAAAAGATGGAACCCTAATGGAATCAGTCATTTTTCTGTCTGTCCATCTATTACAACCTTGTTACTTCTGAACCCTTTAATTCAGTAATTTATCATTACACAATTATAATGCCGAATTGAGAAAAATCAGGAGGATGTATAAAATAATTATAGGCAGAGGTAATCTGAAGGGACTAATTTTTTTAGATAATCTTCAGAGCCATCAAAGTAATGTTGGAAACCTGTTGACTCTCAAAATTTTTGTTATTTTTTTTTTTATTTCTGATTTGTGCAAGCCTTAGGCACAAGATTGAAGCTACTGATCCAAAAATTATTTTAAAGTTACTGTGATGTGGAGCCTTTTAAAAATTACAGGAAAACTTGATTAATCTTGTGAAATTTTATGCTTTTCACAAAGTAACTAAATTATTAATATAGTCAAATTATGTACTTCAGCAGATCATCAGACAAAAAATTACAGGTATCATTTAATAAAGAATTTAATTATTCTGGTAAATTTTATGAAAATACTTTTTAGAAATTTTCAGAAATTTGTTGAGACATGCAATAATTATTTCAAATTGAATTTGTTTTTGTGTTATGATTTAAGTAATCCATTTGAAAGACAATTTGGCTTGTTTCAATTTTTTTAAATTTTTATGGAAAAAAATTTAGTGATTTCAATCTTGTAGCTATACAATCTAAGTACAGAACCCTCAGTGTGTGAGAGTAACTAACACTTTATGGATTATCAGTAATTAAATGAAATAAGTTTTTCATGAATTTTTCTACAGTTGCTGGTCAGACCTCAATCTCTTTGATGTAAAAGTATTGGGAACTAACTGTCTAGTCCGCAAATAAAAACTGGCAGCTGTGTTATGAATTTCAAAATTTTCTTTCATATCAATAAAAAAATTTTGTTAGGTCAAAACAAAATATAAATTATGGCTTTTAGAAACAGTTTAAAAGTACAAATATGTGTTAATACTGTTCAGTTTAAAGAGCATTATTAAAACTGTTACTCTAAACACATATGATTCAAGTAGGATGAGTTGGATTCGAACCAAATCACAGTTCCAGTTATGAAGTAAGATACATACATACTATTTAATTTTTAAAAATCTTTTCAGCAAGAATAGTATTAATTTTAACACAAATCCATTTTAAATTTTGTGAAGCAAATATAATATTTTACACATTTTCCTTTTGTTAAATTCAAATTATTGACATTGGTGTATAATAGGACATATTTGCTCCTTTCCATAATAATTAACCGTAACCATTATTTCTGGTATCTCAAAAAATAAAGAATTATAGAATACTACGTTATTAGAGATTATTGAAATTGGTTACTCAGATAAAAGTACTAAATGGAGTAACTAAGTTTTTTCCTGTTGGGGTACATATGTAGTAATAAGTTGTTCCACTGGAAAAGCTACCTGGTAGACACAGTTATATAATAAACTGAAACTGGGAATCAATCAGTACATTATAGATTTTAAAAAAAAAAAAAGTGTGTTTGCTATTAATATGCTGCAGGGAAGGAATATTTTTTTAATGTATGTCTGTAAGTTCGGATGCACGGGATACACGCAAAACTATCGGTCAGATTTTGATTGAGTTAAGTTTTTATATATATTCCGTGATTCTGCAGGTAAAATCATTATTTGTCACATTTTGATGAGATTACAATTAATGTACAACCTATGGCACCGATAGTAAAAGAGGATATGTTACCTTTGAATGTGACATCAAAAAGCTGAGAAAATGTAACATTCGTTTTGAATATCCTTGCCTAAAGCCATGTTGTCAACTTGAATACCACTTTCATTTCTCATAGACATTTCTGATGGGGTTGCATATCAATCTCTCCATTAATTCACCTACCACTGATTTCAAACTGATGGGCCTGTAATTTTCGACACTATTTGTCACCTTACATTTATAGATTCACTTTTTCAGTTCTCTGGTAAGCAGCAAGGATCCAAGACTCAATTTAAATAAGGTACAATGTCACATCCTGCTGTCTTTGACGTCTATGGCCTGTTGCATAACTGTTGATTTATTTGATGTCAATTGCAGATGCTTGGATATTTACAGCTGCCAGGGGACAAGTCCAATTTAATCTTTACTGTCTTCCAATAAAGAATGTAGTCTTTTATATTTTTCAACAGTTTCAAACTATATTGCCGTGCTTTTGTGTATCTCCTTAAGGAAGTACATTTTTTTTTAAAAAAAAAAGAGCAATCCTTATTCAGCTGCACCCATGTTCACAGTACAAAATATAACTTTTTCATGAAAACCATTACTATTAAATCCCAGCTCAATATAAAAACTATTTCTGTTGTGTCACACTACACCAGCCGCTTTATGCTTTTTGTAGCTTTCTTAGTTCCTTCATATTATGTTGAGGATGAATTTCACTACCAATTTACTTACCAATTATTATTTTTATTATTATTATTATTTACTCACTTGACCCTCAAATAACTAAATTTCCTAACCAACTTGAAACGTTAAAAGGCTTTACATAATCAACAGAATTAACTCTATTTCCTTTCTTAGGTGTTCTAGATGATTTTCTGAGTAATGCCAGCCATGAAGAAGATATCTCTATGTAGAACCTTCCTTGATATATCAGGTGAGTTGGCCATTGTGAAAGGCAAAAATGTGTTTGATTTGTTGTAAAGCTCATAAGACCAGGAAGAGCTTGACTTTTATATATTTGTTAGGCAGATAAAGAAAAAGATATGAGGTATTTCTGCAGGTAGAAGTTTTACTACTTAGTTTACTAAAATATGACATGCATAATGTCCAAGATACCTGATCTTTTTTTATTTTGTTTTTAATTTTTTTAAATCAGTGATTCACAATGTCGAGAAAAAATATTCTGTTTCAGAAATTGAAGTGAATATTCACTGTAGAGTGTAGATTTCATTCAGAAAAAGATCATGACTTTTTATCAGTAAACAGCCACGAGACTTTTCCCCATTTTCAAAAGAATTTAATTTCTTTTTGTTAGAGCATTTTGGCAGCTTAGTGGTTAAGGCACCTGATTGGAGATTGAAAGGTTCCCAGTTAGAATCCTGATATTTGGCCAAAATTCACTTCTGGCATTGGTAAAAGAAGTGAGAAAACCAATGGTCAAATTAAGAAGCAAGAAAGTACCTGGACCTTATAAGTTATTGCAGAGATGCTCAAAGCCCCTAAAACACTGGGGCGTCAGATTCATTCATGAAATACGTAACACCATACAGAATTCTGGTTACAGATTGAAGCAAGTCACGGTCATTCCATTCCGTATGAAAGGAACAACGCTGTAAGAACTACTGGACTACTTCAACAGTACCACATTCTCTAAGTCACTAAGTGGACAGAGAAATACCATAGTAAGCAGGCTATACATTTTTTTTTAAAGACTAAATGACTATTTACATTGTCTGAATTGAAGTCAATCCTGTGTATCTGTGTTATATTATAATGGCACATATAAGATATAGTAACACTAGCAAGATGTAAAACATATGTTATTTAGACATAAAGAACAGTTCTAACTAGATATTGGCGGAGTTTGTTGCTTGGTTGAAATACAGGTTGAGCCAAAATGACAACTGAAACTGCTTTCATGAATGCCAATTTATTGACATGTATTGCATTGTACTTAAATTGTATCAAAAGATCGATAATAATAGTTCCAGAGTGGGAAAATAAATCTGTACTTCACCTAAAAAAATGTAAAATTGTTCTATCGGTAAGTTCACAAGAAGGTGTCTTCAGTTTCTGACATGAAATAGTGTGACATATGAGAACCATTTAGCCAGGTAGAGCAAAAGTATTCTCCCGCAGAGAATGACAGGCCAAGGTCTGTTTCTGAAAGAAGTTTCAAACCCTGTGATGTGACATCCAATTCCTTTGCAAGATTCAAATGGGTGTTCACTTTTTGTGAAGTATCTGACAAATACTGATGAAACATGAGGACATGATCAAAGGTAACCCAGAGATTTTGGGTGGACTTTGTGCTCTACTCTTTCAAGTGTTCAAAGTTTGGTCTTATTCTGATATTGGCAATCTAATTTGAGAGGAGGAAGCAGCAAGATTGTCTTGTTGTCAGTTTGGGTTTCAGTCTCCAAGAAAAGAATGTGTAGTGTTGGTTAAAACATTTGGAGAATCTGTCTTCACAAATATTGAAATTTCTGCTCTGGTAACTAATAGTCAGATCATTGGCATAGTGGACTTTCCTACAGTTCAATTGTGGCGTATCTGTAGTATATAAATTACAAATTCCAGATGCCTTAAAGAATCTTGAGGACACGCTAGTGAAAATAAAGACATGAATTAACATCACAGTTGTAACTTTCAAACCATTTTTGTCTGTCACAAAAATGCTATTATATAGGAAATTTGTTCAAAATATTGATCAGATCTTGTGTTTAAATTACAAATACTATAAACATTTACATCTGATATAATTTTGTAGATTGTGAGCAAAAAAGAATAAATTTTTGTTTTAGGTTACTTTATTATATATTAATATTATTTAATAGAAACTGCTCTTTATTTATGGTTGACTGCATCCTCAACTCCCTGTTGTAAACTTGACTGAAATTGAATGATAGCTTTATCAGTGCAAACGGCAAGGTGGCATAATATTGAAGACTCACAGAGTAGAGTCCACAGCCTAACCTGCACCAGGCAACTGCCGTGTTACCTAATAGATGCAAGATACATGTTTAGGTTATTAGATTATGGACTCCTAATTGGGCAAAGTTCGAGTCATACTTTCCCAGTTGTTTTCAGTGATTCTGCAGCTGCCGTAATGATTTCAAGACTCCCTTACAAACCATCTCCTATTCATGGCGTTGTACTGGGCTTATAGACTTAACAAAGGTCTTTAATATTGTAAATAAAAACAAAATCCATGATCCAGTGTCTTTAATTTTTATTTAACTATTTTTTTTTTTCCAGAAAGTTATCAATTAGACATATACAATTTTTGTACAATATTTACTCTGGGTTCATGTCTGGTTTCTCTTTCTTGATCAACCCAATAAGCAGCTTCTTGATCTCAGCTATAGCTTTTGCTGGATTTAGTTTCTACAAAATAGCAAATGAAAAATCGATTTTAAACTAAATTACAAAAAATTTGAGTTATGAATATGAATAAAAGTTCAGAATGAAAGTTTCACTAAGGAAATTGCTTGAGTTTGTAAAAACTATTTGTATTCATAAAATGATATAATGTTTATTGGAATTTTATAGTTCCTTACCCTTCAAACAATTATTATTTTTATTGGTATTGCAACTCCCTTTCCCAATTCTCAACAAATCCTGCGGACTCTTAAATTTGCAGTAAACCTATAACAATTTTTTATAAGATAAACTACAAATACATAAGGTTCTGAGTATTTATTTTACCATCTAGCATTTGGCCACTGCTTCACGTGCTATGTTCTTTAGATTGTGAAGATAATATACTCTTTTTTTCCCCCTGGTGCAAAATATTGTCATAGAGTGGCAATAATATTATAATTTTGTGTAGTTAAAGGTACAGCTAATATCTATTTAAAGATGGCAAATAGAAACATTTTCTTATAATAACAAACATTCAGAAAAGGAAAAAAATGCACCAATCTAGTCGGATTATGTAACCTTTATGGTGAAATAAGTATAGGTAGGCACTAGGGTTGTTGCGGATATCATCTTTGCGGATGCAGATATTCAGTGCTTGACATATGCAGATGTTTTGTGGAAGCAGTTGCAGAAATATAAATTTATAGTTATTTAGATTTTAATATTTTATCAAAAATAAATTTAAAATCGATCTTTTTTTCATAATTAAATTTTATTTCCATATAATACTGCCATATTGATTTATTTCGCGCATCTAAAAACCAGTCTTTGTTATACATTCCTGGAAATTGAAATAAGAACACCGTGAATTCATTTTCCCAGGAATGGGAAACTTTATATACATATTCCTGGGGTCAGATACAACACATGATCACACAGACAGAACCATAGGCACATAGACACAGGCAACAGAGCATGCACTATGTCGGCACTAGTACCGTGTATATCCTCCTTTCGCAGCAATGCAGGCTGCAATTCTCCCATGGAGACGATCGTAGAGGTGCTGGATGTAGTCCTGTGGAACGGCATGCCAAGCCATTTCCACCTGGCGCCTCAGCTGGACCAGCGTTCGTGCTGGACGTGCAGACCACGTGAGACGACATTTCATCCAGTCCCAAACATGCTCAATGGGGGACAGATCCGGAGATCTCGCTGGCCAGGGTAGTTGACTTACACCTTCTAGAGCACGTTGGGCGGCACGGGATACATGTGGACGTGCATTGTCCTGTTGGAACAGCATGTTCCCTTGCCGGTCTAGGAATGGTAGAACGATGGGTTCGATGACACTTTGAATGTACCGTGCACTGTTCAGTGTCCCCTCGACGATCACCAGAGGTGTACGGCCAGTGTAGGAGATCGCTCCCCACACCATGATGCCGGGTGTTGGCCCTGTGTGCCTCGGTCGTATGCAGTCCTGATTGTGGCGCTCACCTGCACGGCGCCAAACACGCATACGACCATCATTGGCACCAAGGCAGAAGCGACTCTCATCACTGAAGACTACACGTCTCCATTCGTCCCTCCATACACGCCTGTCGCGACACCACTGGAGGCGGGCTGCACGATGTTGGGGCGTGAGCGGAAGATGACCTAACGGTGCGCGGGACCGTAGCCCAGCTTCATGGAGACGGTTGCGAATGGTCCTCTCTGATACCCCAGGAGCAACAGTGTCCCTAATTTGCCGGGAAGTGGCGGTGCGGTCCCCTACGGCACTGCGTAGGATGCGACGGTCTTGGCGTGCGTCCGTGCGTCGCTGCTGTCCGGACCCAGGTCGACGGGCACGTGCACCTTCCGCCGACCACTGGCGACAACATCGATGTACTGTGGAGACCTCGCGCCCCACATGTTGAGCAATTCGCCGGTACGTCCACCCGGCCTCCCGCATGCCCACTATACGCCCTCGCTCAAAGTCCGTCAACTGCACATACGGTTCACGTACACGCTGTCGCGGCATGCTACCAGTGTTAAAGACTGAGATGGAGCTCCGTATGCCACGGCAAACAGGCTGACACTGACTGCGGCGGTGCCCAACCGCTGCGCAGCTAGCGCCCTTCGACGCCCAACACTGCTGTTCCTGGTGTGTCCGCTGTGCCGTGCGTTTGATCATTGCTTGTACAGCCCTCTCGTAGTGTCCGGAGCAAGTATGGTGGGTCTTACACACCGGCGTCAATGTGTTCTTATTTCAATTTCCAGGAGTGTATGAACTTTGCGGGTTTCGTGGCTAGACTAATTCAAGCGTCAGGCATAGGCCACGACACCGCGCTTCTCTGCACTCGTTTTCTTTTATATATATACAACTAAATGTGAGTGATTTGGGGAACCCATTGAAAACCCAAATTTGGATTCCCGGATGGGGATTCGAACCAGTGTTCTCCCGAATGTGAGGCCAGGTGGTTACTGCCTACCTGCCACGCTCAGTTTCGTGCTCACCACCCACCTTCCCAGTCCCACCGCTCTAGTGGCGTATTCGCAGTACAACTTAAAGGACCTACAAGAACCGATTTTCGATAAGAGAACTCTTGATAGTGCGTGAAAGCGGTTACAGGAATACATGTAGGAGATGCTGGATGTTGTTGGACTCCCAGGCAACTAAAAAGGATCCTTGCTATCCAACAAGCTATAGGTATTGGAGCAAGCTATTGGAGTAAATATTCTACCAGTGTGCGTTAAGGACACATGGTGTGCCACGAGAAAGTACAAGTTGAATGGATTGCTTGGAACATCTAGAGTAGTGTGAATGGTTGAGTGCATCCTACGGTAGTTCTACTTGGATGTCCTATAAGTTGGACTGTGAACAGGCTGCTTTAACGTTGAGTCACACTAGACCGCACAGAGCCCGCACCGTCACAGTACAGACACTCGGATGAGTGACGGTGTAAGCACCTTAGAATTTTGTCAAATTATAGTTCCTTAGCTTCAAGAGTAAGGGAGGAAGTAAATTTAAAGTAAACAGATAGTTTCATTGGCTTACGCAGGTTATGGGAGGAACGTTTTATGGAGAAGCTGATACACCAACCTAACTTACTAAATAAACCATTTTAAAAGTAGTAAAGACCCACAACAGTTAATAAAAGCACTAAATAAACTTTTTATAAGAATAAAGAAACTTTTAAACCAACCTGGAATAGGATAATCCATTATTGTACCATCTGCAAACAATAGATTTTGATATATGACCATTTCACTATTTCTGAGCACTTTTGAAAGAAGTAAAGTAATTTTTAAATAATAATAATTCAAAAGAAAGTTAAATTCACTAAAATTCCATAGTTTCTGACCGGGTAAATGACATAAATTAATTTTTAAACACTTCACTTTTAACAATTTTTATCACAGATTCCTAGTAATTTTCCATACTAAAAAGTAGATTTCCTGAAAGAGCCAAAAATCTAGTTCAACATACAGGGTGTACACAAATGAATATTGGGGTTTTAATGCTTTATAAGATTTATTACATTATCCTTACAGTTATAAATGATGTGTCAAATGAAAGAGCAACTCAAACGGTTTTATGTACAAGCTTACAAGTGTTCTATGTGGGCACCATTTGTCACACGGCACACATCAAGTCTGTAGCCGAGTTCTTCGCAAACGTTGAGCATTGTGTCTTCAGTAACTGTTGCAACAGCTGCTTCAATCCTCTGTCGTAATTCAAGGAGGTCGGCTGGTAACGGAGGCACATACACACGATCCTTGATGAAACCCCAAAGGTAGAAATCGCATGGCGTTAGGTCAGGTGAAGGTGGAGGCCACGCATAGCAAGCTCTGTCATTGGGCCCCTTGCGGCCAATCCAGCGGTCGGGTACTGTTACGTTCAACCAACCGCGTACTTTGTTATGCCAGTGAGGTGGCGCACCATCTTGCTGGAAAATGAAGTTCTCTGGTTCATATTGTTCCAACTAAGGGAAGAGCCATTGCTCTAGTGTATCAAGGTAAGAAGTACCAGTTACAGTCGGTTCATCAAAAAAGAAAGGTCCGTAAACTTTCCGCCGGGATACGGCACAAAAAACATTGCACTTGTACGATCTCTTGAGGATTTTCTGAGCCCCAGATCCGCACATTATGAGTGTTAACATGTCCACTGAGGTGAAAGGTCGATTCATCACTGAAGACAACATGATGTAGAAAATCTTCATCGTCATGTAACAACATTTCGTTAGCGAATTTGGCACGTAAACCATGGTCTGCAGGCTTTAGAGCCTGTAACAACTGTAAACGGTAAGGAAGTAGTTGCAAGCGTTTCCTTAAAACTTTCCAAACAGTCGACTTAGAAATTTCTAATTCGCGACTAGCCTTCCGAACAGATTTCTTTGGGCTACGAGTGAACGACTCTCTCACTCGCTCAACAGTCTCTTCGCTAACTCTTGGTCGTCCCATGCTCTTCCCTTTACAAAGGCAGCCTGTATCTTCAAACTGATGATACCATCTACGGATGTTATTGTCACTTGGAGGATCACGCCCGAACTTAATGCGGAACGCACGCTGCACAGTAACTACAGATTCAGTCTTTGCAAACTGTAAAACACAAAACGCTTTCTCTTCACTAGTCTCCATCTTTGCTACTACCGCATTCTAGCGGATCGCAGCGGAAACATTTCACGCACATGCGCACTAGTGCCAACGAACAAAACTGTTTGAGTTGCTCTTTCATTTGACATATCATTTATAACTGTAGGGATAATGTAATAAATCTTATAAAGCATTAAAACCCCAATATTCATTTGTGGACACCCTGTATTTAAGTTTCAGAACATTTGATGCAGTAGAACAGATTTTATTGACATTTTAAAGATTATTTCATCATTTGACACATGTGGTCTACATAACATTTATTTACGACTAAATTCAAATACTTCCAGAGTAATTGAATCTAAAGAAAATTCCGATAATTTTACCTTTTTGATATTAATAATACTTTAAGAGTTATTCACGAAAAACCATATGATTTCTAAACAGTTAATTTACCAAATCTTGTCTAAGCTGTAATTTCAGTATCCTGCCACCAATCTCGGTATAATATATACTATTAAACTCAGGAATTTTTGTAGAACATTTTGGCCACTAATTTCATTTAGGTTAATTGTAATTCAGCAGAATTTCGAAAAAACTGAATAAATTCAAATGTTTAGGTAATTCCCCAATTGCGTAGGAGGTCGTATCACTACGCAAAATTTAAACTAATCATTCAAAATTTCCCACTAAACATCCTTTGGACTTCTAGCAGATAAGTCTACACACTGTCAAAGTTTGAACATTTTTTATAATCTAGATCGTTTAGTAAAATATACACACTTTTTACTACGCAGAGACACAAAGGTGTGGTACAGTTGCTTACATCACTGGTTTGAGTGGTTCCTATATAAGACCACGCCGCCATCATGGGGTGTCTTTACCTCGGGTGTGTTATGTGAAGTTAATCTGCGCAAGTTTGTTTCGGAGCGGGAAGGAGGCAGTTAGCAACCTACACTTACTGTTGGCCATGTTGATATCGTGGAAATCGGCTGTGATAGTAATGTCCATTAAGAACTACTAAATTTAAAAAAAAGGGGGGGGGGGTGTTTCGGTTGGTAATTTCTCTCCACAACCTACAATTTTCTGGAAATGATTGTTCGATCGCCTACTCAACTGTTTTTTGCAATGTTTCATGAATGTGACTTTGAAAATAAATTTATAATTTTTCTTGAAGTGAACTTTTGTGATTTCACAGTAAAACATTTCCTCAGATTTGGGTTATAAAGCTTTGTGGCAGCCATAAAGCATTTCAGTTGAGATTCCAAGTAGGCAACATGGTCAAGTTAAAATTATCTCGTCAAAATTCCACAGAACTTTTAATTCAAGTGAACTGCTAGCTAAGGCACTAGAGTGATACTACCACCCTGGTATCAGCTTAGGGTCTTACAACGGCTCGCCCCCATTGCATCCACACTAGTCCCTAGCTAGTCCGTGTGACAGATGGGTTCCTACTCTGTCTTCAGTTACCTTTAACATATTCACTTCGTTGTACATGGAATTAATGTTAAAAAATTGATACAAAATCTTCTCAGGTTCTCCGCCAAATGATATTATCGAAAGACAAGCTTTCGGTGGCTTGCTCTGCCAGCATCATCAGGTCCATTGTACGTATGTGAGAACCAGAACTGCACTTGAAGTCTTGTGAAATCCGTAGGGAGCCATACCGTCTTCTGATTGGCTGACTACAAGCCCATTTCCATCCTGCTTGTCCATAATTGGACGGCTCTTGAATCAGCTGTAGACGGGGTAGGAAGGATCTACCGCCGGCGTTCTATCATTCAGCGAGAAACATGGTTGTTTTAGAATGGAAAAAGTTGGCTTCCACGTGCCACTGTTCACATTATTATTGTTCAAACATATCTCAATGGCTTCTTTAATGACAACTCCCAAAAAAAAGCTTATCTAGAACTTTCACATTACAAAATTACACTGGAAGTCTCGCGGATCCATAAGGGGCCATACCGTCTTCTGATTGGCTGACTACAAGCCCGTTTTCATTCTGCTTGTCCATAATTGGTCGGATCTGGAATCGGCTGTAGACGGGGTAGGACGAATTGGCCGCCGGCGTCCGGCGCCCTATCATTCCAACAGTCATAGCTACTCAAGCCAGCATTCCGGGTCTGACACACCCCAATCTGCCACACAGAAAATTAACACCATATTGAAGAACTGGAATGAGATGCACTACGTGCAAATATTTCCCCTCGCTCTAGGGCTGATGTCTCCTAGAAGATTTAGTGTCAAGGCTGGCGTCCTATCATTCAGTGAAGATGTGGTCGTTTTAGAATTTAAGAAGCTGGTCTACACGCATCACTGAGCCACAGACCCATGTCCCGGTTCACATTATTATCATTCAAATGTATCTCAATAGCTTCTTTAATGACAGACTCCCAGAAGAAAAAACACTTAGCTAGGACTTTCACATTATCCATACTGTGACCATTTTCGATCACGTGTTGTGCCATGGCAGATTTTTCCACCTGAAACAGCCGGATGTTGTGCTGATGTTCAGTCACATGGGCCTTGATGGTGCAGATGGTTTGGTTGATATAACACTTGCCACATTGGCACGGTATGCTATAGACTCCCGGCGTTTTAAATCCCAAATCATTCTTCACAGAATGTAGCAAATCACGGATTTTGGCGGGTGGGCAGAAAATGCTCTTTATTCAGTGTCGTGCCAAAATCCTGCCGATTTTCCCAGAGATATGCATATGGGATGAATGCAGGATATTTAGGCTGTTCTTCTTGCTCAATTTGACATTTATCTGCCTTTTTTTGAAATGTCCGTTCTATCAATCGGATTGGGTATCCATTCCGTATGAAGGTATGGTTGAGATGCTCAAGTTTGGCCGGCAGATTGTCAACATCTTAAATCTCCCTTGCTCTGTGTACTAACGTGTACAACACTTTGTTTTTTCTGTGCTGGGTGGTGGAAGCTTTTGGCGTGTAAGTAGCAGTCCATGTGTGTTGTTTTTCTGTACACACTGTGCAACAGCGTTCCATCAGATTTCCGCAGGATCAGAATGTCCAGAAAAGGCTGCCATTATCCTCTAGCTCCAAAGTGAATTCGATATTTTGATGAATTCTATTGAGGTGGTCCAAGAATTCGTAAAGACTATGGATCCCATGTGGCTAAACCACAAACGTATCATCTACATAACGGTAGAAACATGTTGGCTTAAGGATGGACTCTTCAATTGCCTGATCTTCAAAATGTTCCATTAAAAGATTGGCAACCATGGGAGACAAAGGTGACCCCATTGCCACACCATCAGTCTCTTCGTAAAAACTCCCACTATAAGTGAAGTAAGTAGAAGTGAGGACTAGTTCGAAAAGGTCCACTATGTTAGGTTCAAAAAGACCTTGTAACAGCTGCAGAGTGTCTCCCAAAGGAACCTTGGTGAACAGCGAGACAACATCAAAACTGGCCATGATATCAGACTCTGACAACCACATCATTTGAAGCGTATTGACAAACTCTGTCGAGTTCTTTACATGGTGAGGACAATTCCCTACAAAGGGACTAAGCATCCTAGACAAGTGCTTAGCCAAATCGTATGTGGGACTACCTATAGTACTTACATACTTACAATCGGCAGTAAAGGCACGTCCTCCTTATGAATCTTGGGCAGGCCGTAAAGTCTGGGTGGTCTGGCGGCACGAGGTCGAAGCCCCCTGATGATGTCCGGTGGAAATCCGGCCTTCTTTAAAAGAGCTGACACCAGTGGTGTAGCTAGGTCAACAAGGGCCCCAGTGCAAAAAATTATTTTAGGCCCTCAGGCCAGATGGGTGACCTTTTTTTTGCTTTGTGTTGCTGGTAGGGGCCTACTGAGCTGAGACTGGGGACCCCTAAGCCCTAGTTGTGCTTGGGGGCTCCCTGAGCTGTGGTTGGGGGCCCTCCTGAGCAGTGAGGGGCCCTTAGTGTGAGGAGCTCCTGTGTCTCAGGGGCCCCTTTAGACAACGGTAGAGCTAAAAAAAAAAAGGTCGCTAGTTTGCCGTGAAGGCCCGTGGGCCCTCTGAACTGTGCACTGCACTGCCAAGCCCATAGTAGCTACACCCCTGGCTGACACCTTCCTCTCAACTCTTGAAGTTGGATCTCTGTTCAGCGGCTTGTAAGCAGTGTCACCAAGCAGTTTTCTTATTTTAGACGCATAAGTATCAGATGTAAGAAGGACAGTGGCATTCCCCTTGTCCGCTGGTAACATTACAATCGCTTCATTCTGATGCAACTCACGGAGAGTGAGGCGTTCTGATTTTTCACAGGAACCTTACTAGGAGCCGGGACAAAGTTCAGCCCTTTCTCAGTCACTTCATCAAGTTGTGTTTCAGTAAGGTTGACTACTGAGTGTTTTGAATTTACTTCCTCGGATGGCCTCTGCGCCTGTGACAGACGGTTGAATTTGGAAATCTGTCTGGCTGATGTTCTATCAAACTCCACGTTTCCTTAGCTACATCCTTCCATTCACAGGAGGTCGGAGACAGTGTAGCTGCAAGCTCCAAATGGCAATGAAACAATTCTCGTGCATTACGGTCAAGCTCAAAACGTGTATGTCATATGCGTTCACCTGATGATAGCGGCAGAGCAAGCCGCTGAAAGCTTGTCTTTCAATAATATTATCCAGCGGAGAAGCCGCAAAAATTTTGTATCAAAAATACGCCGGGAAAGTCTTGTTTCTCATGATAAAAAATTACCTTAAAATGGATTTGGGTATCGCAGCTAGGGTTACAACCCGTACTTTGTTATAGAGTACTGTACTTTATTTTGTGTGGGCTTACTTTATAATCTACGAAAGTAATAAAGTTCGTCAAAATACTTTTTTTTTCCTGTCTCCTGTTATCTCTTATGCACAAAAATAGTATCCCAACGCAGTTTTGACTAATGATCATCACTGTACTGGATTGAAAGATTCTCGTGTATATCAACATAGTTGCAATGAAATGTCAAGCGTCACTCACTTCACATTTAACATGTTTGTTTTGTTTGAGGTTCCTTTCGATTCACTCAATATGTTTTTTTACAAAAAATAATAAAATTATTACGGTATACATTTTAATTTAAATACAGACTGCAAAAATTCTGTAAAATGATAATAACTTCATGTGATCTAAAAAATCCAGTCACAGAGTTTCTTATCAGGCCCGCAGTACACCTCTATCGTTGTCACCTATTTTTAAAAGAAGACCTACAAATTAATGTGAAATTTGAACCACGGAGCATCCCAGCATCTTAGCATTAATAAATCAAAGCTTTGTCAGAGGTGACTGTCAATTTAAAGACCCATGAAAATTACATCTGAGACAGGGATTTGAACAAGGTACTTTCAGTGCCCTAATTGTACGCCGTATCCATCTGAGTCAAGAGACAAATCTGGACGTAACGACAAATAAATATTCAAACATAGCAATATCAACTTACTTTTTTTATGTAATTTATTTTTGTTATTCAAAAACACAAATGTACTTTTATATGATTGAATGCATATTTTTCAGTACTTCTAAATTCAGATGCTTGCAGCGTCTGATTCGGGTATGGAAGGTCCCCGGTTCAAAATCCGGGTCTCGGATGCAATTTTTACCGGCCTTAAAATTGACCTTCACCTCTGGCAAAGCTTTGATTTGTTAATGCAAACATGCAAGGACTCTACCTACATTTTACGAACATCTGATGAATCTAAAGTAAGGCTGAAAAAAGGTCACTTTTCTAAAGCAATCAGTAACGCTAAAACAACATTTAGTCGTAAAGGATCAGAAATTTCTGAATTCTTTGTATATGCTTCACCATATTGACCGGCCCCGCACCCTCCAAAATTAAACCAAACTAATGACAGCCAACACACGGTGCGGTATCGTTTGAACTCACTACAATCGAGTGAGTGACAACAATAAGAAAAGTGTAGGTCGCTGACAGTGCTGGCTCGGTGCTGTCTATTGTAGCCCGACCTTTACTTTACATGCAAGTTCAAACTTGTAAATTTTTCACTTAGGTAATAACACCATTTAGTTCATTGTTACTTTTATTGCAAGATCATCAGAAAACAACCAATTTTTTTGTAAGCTAAGCGACAATGGGCAGAATCTCGAATAAAGAGAAAAGAATAATATATATTGCAATGTAAACAAAACATCTGCAATACATCTACATTAAAAATTGCAGATGCGAAAGCGGATGTAGGATTTCACGCGAATGTTCCACACTTGCGGATGCGGATGTCCGTTACATTCCTAGTAGACACAATAACAAACACCAATGATTACAGACTTTATTTTGGCAGGAATGAAGAGTAAACATTACTCAGAGAAGGATATTTTTTTTATTTAGTGTGAACTGTCTATAAACTGAATTAGTAGTAATAATTTTCATTGGATCTATTTAGCACAGCACATTCTTATTTGTGGTTTGCATGTTAAGTTGAAATGGAGCCTGGACACTGTAAAACTTAACCCTACACGCCATAATATTTCAGATGCTCTACTTTCATGCCCTTAAGTTTTATAGTGTCTAGGCTGCATTTCAACTTAACTCGCAAACAAATAACCACTTATTGGTACCAAGAGTGAGCGGCCGTTACTCATTAATAGGACTGCACCACACTAAATAGTGCCAACACAAATTGCTATTGCTAATCCAGTTTATGAATCGAAAAAAAAAAAAAAAAAAAAATCCCGGTGTAATGTCTGTTTTTCATTGCTACCAAAAAAACTGCACCAACATATTTAAATTTACCTTAAATTAAATCCACATTTTGTTACACTTTCTGAAGTGCATCTATAAAGTAGTGGGTTGAATAATGGAGGATTCTGCGAAAACCATTGTGTAACAATTTGATGGTGGATTGTTTTGTAAATTGACGAGACAAAAGTGAGGAATAATTATATATATATATCTTGCTTAATTCTCAAAAGTGAGTTGGTTAGGTTGAAATGTGGCTTGGAAAGAAAAAAAAATCGATAAAGCCACAAGGAACTACATGCTGAACATGTATGATGGGTAATTAAACTCATCTCAGGCTTCCGGCCACGTAAAAAAGTCACACTGTGTTTCGAAGGTGTCTATCTCAACCCTTATATCAATTATAGATGTCACTGGTTAACTGTTTGTTTGCACACTGCAAAGGAAACGGTGCAACACAAAAGCCAACCCAACCCAGCTCAACGACATCACCTTCTCCTCAGCTCATTACCGAGATGAAGCTCTTTCAGAATTTTGATATTCGAGTTCCAGGCCACGCTGAGTTGCTAACCAGTGTCCCTGTTAACTAAATAATCAGTTGTTCTGATTTCTACAGCATCTGTTATAATGCTGTCCCAGCCAGATGCTGAATATCAAAATGCTGAAACAGCTTTGCCCCAGTAATGAGCAGAAGAATGGATGACATCATCACACTGGGATGGCTTTTGTCTTACACATTTCCGCAGCAGCATATAATCAAACAGTTAATCAGTGACATCTTTGGTTGAAAATGGGGGCTGAGATAGACGTCTTCCAAATGACCCCCAAGTGTGACTTTTTCACTTGGCTGGAAGCCTGAAAAGAATATATTTACTTACAATGCTGTGAAAAACTTCAATCTTACATGTATAATGGGTGTTTTGTTTTTTCCTGGCAGTTGTTCTTAGGTTGAAATGTGACCTGTGCCAGAAGAACATCACCAAAGGCATCAAGGGAACTATTCCTATAACTAATTTCTGACATTCGATATGCTGAAAACTAAGTGAGGTATCAAAAAATTGTTTCCTTCACTTTTCAATGCTGATAAAGATACATAAGAATCCATGCTTAAATTGTGATGCCATAGTTATCATAAAGCTACGCTGACATGAAACAAAACATTTTAAAATTGATATTTAGAACAAAGTTACCATAAATTAAATATCGCAGTTAAATTATGCTTATTGAAGAGGTGATTTGTTTTGTAGTGTTTGATTAACATGTTCATCATATATATTATTTCTATAAGGCTTTTTTTGTCACAAGCCATTATCTCCCTTCATACTTAACCAAAATCCATAAATGAGGTGTCATTTTTAAGCACAGTCTTCACTTTGGTCATATCATATTGTAAGAAAGGAATTTTTCAGAATTGGACCCTTAAAGGGTAAAAATGCCAATATTACTAAAATGCTGTTTTTTGTGTCACAAGCGATTTATCTCCCTGGATACCTAACTGAAATCTTTAAATGAGGAACCAATTTAAAGATTAAGATCTCTGCTTTGGTGAAATCATAAATTAAGACAGGAATTTTTCGGAATTTGACCCTTAAAGGACTAAAGTATCAATATTTCTGCAACACGTTTTTGCATCTCGAGCCATTTATCTCCCTTGATATCTAGCTGATATAGATAAATGAGGTTTCATTTTAAAGATTAAAGTCTCCGCCAAGGTCACATCATATTTTAAAAAGGAATTCTTCGGAATTTGGCCCTTAAAGGACAAAATTGTCATTATTTCCATTATGTATTTTTTGTAACCAGCTATTTATATTCCTTAATATCCAACCAAAATTGAGAAATGAGATATTATTTTAAAGATTAAGGTCTCGGCTTTAAAGAGGAATTTTTCACAATTCGACCCTTAATGAATGAAAGTATCAATATTTCTACGACGCATTTTTGTATAGATAAATGAGGTATCATTTTAAATATTAAGGTCTCCACTTTGGTCAAATCAAATTTTAAGAAAGGAATGTTTTGGAATTTGACTCTTAAAGGGCAAAAGTATCAAGATTTCTACAAAGTGTTTTCAGTCAAGCCATTTATCTCCCTTTATATCTAATTGATATAGATAAATGAGGTATCATTTTAAAGATTAAGCTCTGTACTTGGGCAACATTATAAACTGAGAACAAAATTTTTTCAGAATTTGACCCTTAAAAGACAAAAGTAATAACTGTGAATGTCACGTGCATGAGATAGTTCAGACCCAAGCTGCTAGATAGCAGTAATATCTCTACATACCCCTTACAACCTACATCCTCAATTATCTGCTTCATATATTCTAATCTCTGTCTTCCTCTACAGTTCTTATCTTCGACTGTTCCCTCCACCAGCAAATTAACCAGTCCAGCATGTCTCTTCTTTCTGTAAGCTTCTTCCACAAACCATCATTTCCAAAAATCGTTCATTTCTTACTTTGTCAGTCCACTTAATGTTCAGCATTCTTCTGTTGCACCACATTTCAAATGCTTCAATTTTATTTCTTTCGGGTATTCCTGAAGTCCATGTTACGCTACCATAAACTGCTGTGCTCCATACACAGAGTTTTAAAAAGTTCTTTCTAATTCCTAGATCAATATTTGAAACTAAAAGATTTCTCTTTTCCATGAAGACTCTTTTTGCTAGTGCTAGTAACACATATCACAGAGATATTAATAAACTGCTTCACTGGTGTGGTTATTCTTTCATCCTATTACAACACCACCACCCCCCCCCCCCCCCCATCCATACCATTTGTTGTATTTGTGAAATTTTTGCATGGGTCATCTAGTTTTAAATAAGTAACTAAAGACAAAAAAAATATTAATCTTAGGTCACTATCTTTCCAAGCACAATGAATTATCTAAAATACATTAAATATTATTTATGCTGATATGCTCATTATACTTCACTTACATAGTCCGTTTCATTTAAGGAAATGGAAGAGGTAAACTTAAAACAAATTTAATCTTTTGTCAGAATTTTATGAAACGAATGCTCATCCCAAATATGAAATGATCTTGGTGCTTATTTATCCAATCTAGAAATGATTCTAACTTTCACCGGTCATCAGTACGTATAAGCCATAGGTTATTTTCACATATTTCAATCTGGACCATAAGCTTTAAAAATCTGAAAATACCAACCAAATTGCTGTGGTAGTTTACCCAGGATACCATTTCAAAACACCAGACACACGCAGATTCCTTACAGATTTATAATAGTATAGATATTCTGTCACCAGCTTTTGGTGAAGATGATGACAGAGAAGTTGATCGCCAAAATATTGTGTGTTAACAGCTTGATCACTCAGCTAGTCACCAAAGAACATTATATTAATTCTCATCAGCAAGAAAAACGTCATTTCTTATACATATATGTTATGTTCTTAGTTAAATAGTAGGCAATGACAATGGTCATGTAGTTTAAACAAAACAAAGATGGCTGTAGAAACATGGATACATGCAGAAATAAACAAAAATTATTGAAATTTTCAGGCCAGCAGAAGAACATGGTGTACATAAGGTGGGAGTCCAGGATTAAATGTAAGTAAATGTGGTAATTTAGAGAGTGGAGCTGTTTTTAAAATTGAAAAACAAAAGGAATTTGGTTCCCGTTAGGTCAAAGGAATAGAATGGGGAATAATAATAATTAATGGGCAAAGAGGTGTGTAGTGAAATTGCCACCAGAGCATGCACTCCATTACAGTTAAATTAAATTGTTTAAAAGGAGGAAGGGGGAATGAGTTATTCAAGCAGAAGAAAAATTAATGGTTGATTGCTCACAATTATCCCAGATTGAAACTCAAAATTATCAGTTTGTACTTATAAATTGGTTCTCACGAAAGACCTCGGAGGGGGTGCTGTTGTTGGGAGAACTCTGTTAACATGAACTGAGAGCAAGAAATGAAGTAATTGGTATTTTGTGAGGTGGTATGAGCAATTGTAGGATGGAACGGACTTGGGTGGATACAATACTCCCGTAAATTTGTAGTCTTATTGAGAGTTGATTTTTGGTTGCAAGTTAATTGATATATGGTAATGATGCTTCAAATCCCACATGCCTTATTATTGGAAAGCTATTAGCAGTAGTCAAGGTGGTACAGAAAATGTGCGTGTAACACATCATGCAGCAGCACAGGTACGAGTAATTGGATTGTCTTGCCCGACTAGGACATTGGCATTTCTTTAACAGAAGTTGGCTGATATTGAAGCAAGTTCTTGGAGGAACAGGGAGTAAAGATCTAATTTTAGGAAAGGTTTGGAAGAAATAATAGCTTTGTTGTATGATATAAATGATTAACTTAAAGTAAGATAGGATAGGGAAAATAAACAGTTACCCGTCACTTACCACAGATGAAGGCAGGAGGGAGAGACACGTAAAAACACAAAAACGAGTTACACAATATTTCGACTTTAGTCTTAGTCATGTGGAGCGAGACATATGGCAGGGGGAAAGATGTGGTCACATCCCAACCCGCCACATGAAACATATGATTCATGTGGCGGGTTGGGATGTGACCACATCTTTCCTCCTGCCATATGTCTCGCTCCACATGACTAAGACTAAAGTCGAAATATTGTGTAATTCGTTTTTGTGTTTTTACGTGTCTCTCCCTCCTGCCTTCATCTGTGGTAAGTGACGGGTAACTGTTTATTTTCCCTATCCTATCTTATTTTCAGAGCCTCGCGGCATTTTCTTTGTTTCCTTTATCCAATTGTTAACTTAAAGTAAGGTAAGAGATGTGTTACCAGAACTGGACATAGAAAGTCTTGATAAGATTCTGTTTGTGTTCAAGATGTGTTGGATAAATGTGGAGAATTAAGGTTTATGCCCTGAATTTAACAGACCGTCTTGTTAGATGCGGGATGTCTTTTCTATTGCATCACAGTCCATATCCAGCCAACCAATCTGCAACACTATCTATATGTTTGTGTCTCATCTCTTTGCGTGAATACAGAAACTTGACAGTGATCCATGTGGAAATGCGGAGTACTGAACTAAGCTATGTTCAGAATATAGATCACAAACAACAATTTTCCATCGCATGAAAGAACAGGTAACCTGACATCATTAAACTACTGAACAACAGATGAAGCAAGGAACTATCCATTCAGCCTCTCACAGTGCTTTTTCAAGTAATTTTCCATACTATTGATGCATTTGCTGTCTGTCAACAAATTAGTACAAATGTTTTCACACCTGAGAAAGACTTCACTGCAGATGCTGAAATTATTCCATACATATTATGCCTATTTGTATCTATGTGCCTTGAGCAATCACAATTGCAAAAAAAAGGAAAACCAAACATTTTTTATATGTCAAAATGGAAAAAAAAACTCGTTGTTAACATAGTGATAAATACAAAATTGTATACAATTTTATGGTTATATATAACTATAATACCGAATTTTTCAGTGAAAAATCTCTGAAGTTTCCGTTTTATGCTATTCTATTAGTGGAGAGTATCAAGAATTATAAAGACATTCCATTGTTAATCTCATGATGATATAAATTCCCCAATAGTATTGAGTACCAGAAGAATTTTTACCTTTGGGCATGTCAGAGTGCAATTATTGATTGTATGGCAGCGGAAAGCAGAATAGCTATCCTGTAATCTCTTAAGACGCTCCTCGGTGCCCTCATCACGGGAGTCAATGATCCACCTGTATGCCTAAAAAGTAATTAACTTTTTATTTGTGAGGTATACATATAGTTCCATTATTTATATTCAAATAAAGTGATAGAAATGGTTAACCATGTTAATAGCAGCTACAAATATACATTAAAGTGCAAAAAGTCTTTGGATATCTCTTCATATCATGTGGGGAGCCGGCAGAGTGTAGCAACCTGGTGTGGTAATGACTCAGCAAGGTGTCAGAAGCCTCCTGGAGAAATATTCAGCTAAGCTTTTCTACAGACATATGGCGTGCCAACCAATGAGTTGCGCCAAGCCAGCGACCCAATTACATCAGTCACTGTTTTAATGCATGTTTACCCCAGTCAGTGCTGAGTAGTGTATTTAAGCCTGTGACTGTATGGTACAGATAGATCAGTCAACCCATGAAAATAGTGCGTGCCACGGGACGGCCCTGGCTGGCTGCGGCGACTCCTCACCACACACAAAGTAAGCTGAACCTATTGTATTTCTATCTTTTGGGAAGTTACGATAGCTCAAGCTGTTTGGTTGCATAACCTTCGTGATTAAAGGCTGCCAATAAACACCTGAGGCTATCAATTGTGGGACTTAAGTCTACGTAATTGAGAAAGTGTTGCCAGTGGAGGACATTATGCACAAACTGACCTTCCATTCATGTTGCAGATGATTTTGATTGGATTCATGTCTGGCAATCTAGATGGCATATCATTCACTAGAATTTTCCACAAACCTATCGTGAATAATTTCCAGGATGGTAGTAAACACCTATAAATACCAGCATATCTATGAATTACCGAGAAAATAAGATAAGAGAAATAAGGGCCATAACCCATTCATTTCTGTACTCATTTTATCCACGAGTGATTAGGGAATTAATTGAGTGAGAAAACTTAGAATCCAATAGGGGTAGGTCCCGATAAACCACTATGGCCATCCTGATTTAGGTTTTCTCATATTACTGCAGGCGAATGCGTGGATGGTTCCTCAAAATAACCCATGGGTGCCTCCTGCCATATCCCGTATATCCCTTCCTATGCGCATATGATTACACATTGGGATAGGTGCTGTACACCTTCCACCACCCAATTTTAGTGAATCAAAGAGAAATAATAATAGTGATTTTCGTCTGATGACATGCCACACTGATTTCCTGGAGAAGTCAATCATTGTTGGGAACATGAATGCCAATGTTTTTTTGCCTCTCCAAGCATTACTTTCTTCGTATATGAAGTCTGCTATTGGCATCCAACTGCTATGAGATCAGATCACCAACTTGCAAAAACTTCCCCCCTCAAGAAGCTTTTTGGGAATGGTGAATTTCCATTGTCATTTCGTTCGGCTATGTTCAGTCTAGCAGCAGAATACCAGGCGCCCCTCCACTCAGCAGTACCCATATTACATGGATTTCACCCATAACCTGCATGCCAAACCTGTAAAATATATTTACCACCTATAAAGTCCGCCCAGACCGATCAATGCTCATAGTTCATCCCAATTCGGAAACAGACTGGGACTATTTACCAGTGCTTCAAAACAGTCATAAGGACTAGTCTACAACAGCGTGTAAATGGGATGTGGCAGCCCCCTAGCTTTCTTCTTTAAGAAGCTTTGGTGAAGCAATCGGGGTGGTCAGCATACAATCACAATTTATTAAGCCAACTAACATTTCCGTCAGTTCTTTGAAGCTAATCAGCTCACCATCTACACCAACCACAAGCCACTTACATATGAGTTTCAACAAACTCTTTATTGTGCAACTGAACCAATTGTAGTTCACTGTTCAATTCACAACTGTATTAAATATAAGGGGTGATCAAATGAAAAGGTATGAAATGACATGGTGGGTACAAATGTAGACTTTATTCAAAATATACACCATAGGCCTGAGCACAACGATCCCACTGATGAACAAGCCGCAGGATTCCTTGTTCTCAGAATTCCTGTGGCCGTGACGAGACATAGTCCTTCACAGCGTCCTTGAGTATGTCGTCCGAGTTGAAGCTCTTCCCTTTCAGGTGTTTCTTCGGTGGACCAAACGCATGGAAATCACAGGGCGACATGTCCAGACTGTAGGGCGGATGGTCCAACGTTTCCCATTTGAACTTGGCCAGTTCCATGTGCGTGACTCTGGAGACATGTGGACGCGCGTTATCATGGAGCAGAACCGCACCCTCCGTGAGCAGCCCCAGTCTTTTGTTCTTGATGGACCTGCGTAAGCGTCGGAGTGTCTCACAGTACATATCCCCCACCTGTAAGCCATCCTGTCCTCATACGGACTGCCGCATCATTTGGACGCCGCTTTTGATAAGAGCCTCCTCTCTGCTGCACATGCGGGCACCCACGCATGCTCCGATCCCAGTCAGAGACTCCAATCGCATCCCGAGATGTCTCGCTACGTTCTTCCATGGCAGAATATGCAAATATTTTACTTTTACGTCGTTTCGTACCTTTTCATTGGATCACCCCTTGTATATTGAAGGTTCTTCCAACATTGTTGCATATGCACTGTCTGTATCGACAGAATTTCAAATAGAACCTTGCATTCTCTGCACTGGCTGACTCTCAGAAGATCAATGATGAACTCCATTCTCTCGTAAACAGTGGTTCATCACTTAGAGCAAGGTCAAGTTCCTGGGACATTTTCTGTGACACCTCAAGAGGAAAATCCAGACCTTTCATCATCAATCTCACTGAAGACTAGCCTTTTCATCCCTTCATGGTCTGAGCCATCCTGGCACGAGAGTCACCATTCCTTTGACACCAGAATGTTTTGTGTGCCCTAACATGGGTAACAACTGCCAATTGTGTGTTTGTGACTTTCAGCACTGACAACACACAAAAATTACATGTCTCTCAAACACACCAGTGGGAAACTTCACAGTGAAACCGGCCAGATTCGAGCACATCCATCTTGATATAATCAGACCACTTACAGTTTCGGGGAACCACCGCTATTGTTTGACAGCAATCGATTGATTCTCTCAAATGCAGACTGGAATTCATGATTTGGACCACTCCTGCACATCACCACTAACCATGGCAGGCAGTTCCAATCTCTGAGGTTTCTCAACCTAAGGATCCTGACTGGCACATAAAGATCTCACACCACCAACTGAAACCCATGTGGAGAGATTCCACGACTAAATTAAGGCAGCTGTTATGTGTCATCCAGGTATTACTCTCTGCAGGCTTTACTAATCAACCTTCTTGGCATACATAGTGTTTATAAAAATGTTCTCAACACTTCCTCTGCTGAACTTGTGTTCAAAGAACCAATCTGTCTACCAAGTGAATTATTGTGTGCTGTGACAATCTGGAAAATACATCTGACTAGAGAGCAGGCTTTATCAGCAAATTAATCAACTACATCCAGCACCAGCCACAAGACATGTTTCACTTATTCAAGAGCTTTTGAAATATGCACACATGTGAATCTGTGAGATGATTCAGTACATGGGGTCCTTCAACCTCCATATACTTGCCCAAACACAAATTTGATCACCTCGACAAGATTGTATGTGTCATCATAGTCCAGTAGAAACCTGCTTTTCTCCTAACTGACAATGGTCCAACTTCTGAACTCAATACCACAACAGTACTCCCCAACATCTCAAGAAACAAGGTGTTGGTGACATCAACAGATAACTCTATGCAGGATAACCCCATAACTACCAGATCTGGCTGATGAGTGAGATTCCTGAATCATCTTCGACCTTAACCTTATCAACTCAGTATAGAGCTGGTATGGCGAAACCAACTACATACCAGTCGCCAGGGAACAGTATACCTGCTATTACATCATGCCACCAGATGGCAGTGTGATTCATGAGGCAAGCAAGCATGGTTCACTGCAGGCAATCCTAGTCAGTGTGTATCAAGCTGAGTACACATGCGGACAGCTTAGCTAGTATGGTTATTGATTCCAATGTAACTTCTCTGCTTTGTGATCTTCATGCCCCTGCCACTCAGACAGCAAATTAACTAATTTATCTTTCCATATAAACTGATTTTTACCAAAAAAAGGGGAATAACATGATGATGATCATGAGAAACTTGTTCCATAAAACTCAAATGAAATCATGTGACCAAATGTAAGCCTGAATATTCATGTTAGTCCTACATATGTGCTTGTTACTGTGATATTTATTTTATTTGGTATACTTTCAAACTGACTGTTAGCCAATATTAGTGTTATAAACCAGGTTCATCCATGTTAACAGTAAATTAATCATCACAATGTTTAAAATTTTGTGATAGTACAAGAGCTAGTAGACCCTTTTCATAATATTCCTTTTGCAGAAATCAGATATATAGAGCAAACACAAAATGAAAAATGTATATTCTTTACGTGTAACAAAGTTGCTGGACCCAAGAACTTGGTGCCATTCCACCAATATGATGGGCAGGATGTAGAGCAGCAAGCACATAGTATACATTCATACAGCTCTTCCTGTAAACAAAGAGCATGTTAAATTAAAGCTATAACCTTTAATTTTTAAATTATGGAATAGTTTTTCTAATATTTGCAAGTTGAAAAGAAACTGTTTGTAAAAATTGCAACATCAAGAAGGAGAAAAGTGATTACAATGAAATTTATTCCACATATTGGGGACTTGACAATACAAAAATTATTATAATTACAGAACTGTACATGCATTTTGATCATGTATTCAGTACAGTGTGAAGCAGCCACATGCTGCAATCAGAGCTCTAGACATCGCAGCATGCAATTAAAAATAGCCTGGATATGCTGCTGTGTAACACACTGCCATGTGATTTGTAGGCGCAATGACAGTGGTTGCAGGAGGACCAGAACAAAAAAGTTGCCGACCGACCATAACCCAGACCTGTTTGATAAGCAACATCTCCAGCGAACATGCAGACCAGAGAAGCAATGGTACCCATCATTTCTTGAAGAAAGCTTGAACATTCCTCACAACATGTGGCCGGGCATTGCCTTGCTGAAATATAGCGTGTGAATCTGCCTGCAGTGCTTCTGGATCTAAAACCTCCACATTGTAATGGTTGTTGTTCAGATATCCCTCAATACATAGGAGGAAAGATCACATGTTATAGCTGATGACGCTACAAACCATTACACTTAGCATTTGTCCACTATGCCACTCTACAATGCAGTCTGCCCAACAGTGCTCACCACAGTAGTATCTAACATGTATGTGGTCATCACTGTATGAATATATTTTGCCATTCATCATGCCAGTGATTGTGTTCACATACCCACTGCAGTCTGAGTGGTTGGTGGTTTCTGATCAATGGTAGCTGACACAATGACGTGTGTGCCACCAGTGCAGCCCTCAGCAGATGTAATCAAACTGCCAATGTAAACTTGAAAGAACATAGGCTTTCTCATTGAGTCAGTTACGTAAAATCTTCTAAGGCTTTCCACCAGGATAGCGCATCAGTAAAAATACTGACATGCTATCCTGGTGGAAAGCCCTTGAAGGTTTTACGCAATATAAACTTATCTGCACCTCTTGCAACATCAAGCCTAAACTGTGGAGGAAGCTGTTCTGTTGGTTATGGTCATGCAGACAAAATTGTGGTCATCCTGCATTGTGGTTGTAATGTGCTCAATACTATATGCACCCTCTTCTATCCTCTGATTTCACACATACACATCACTGTTACAGCAGTGTTACAGTACGACAAACCCGATTTCCAGAGACCAATAACTCTGCCATGTTTGAACTCGCTCACATGCTGATATCGTGCTCTTTGATTTTGATGATGCATAGCGGTACTAGCTTGCTCATTAAAACTTAATTTGATGGTTATGTACTGACTAATCAAAACGATAGAGGATTGTAAACAGTTGCAGGGTGATCTGGACAAGATATCTAATTGGGTTGGTAAACATGGACTGAAGATAAATGCAAAGAAGAGTCAGCTTTTTAGATACACAAATAAAAAACAAAAGGTTAATTATGAATATAAGGTGGGGATCGAATTGCTTGCTGAAGACTTGAAATGTAAATATCTTGGCATTACTTTTTATAAACAAGCCTGACTGGGCAGGACACATAGGACAGGTGGTAGGGAAAGGTTTCAAAGTTCTGCATTTGTTGGAGAGAGTGATGAGGGGATGTACGAGAGAAGTCAAGGAATTGGGTTACAAAACTTTGGTCAGACCATTGCTCGAATATGGTAGTGTAGTATGGGACCCTCATTTTACGTATCAAATACAGGAGTTGGAGAGGGTGCAAAAAAGGGCTGCTAGATTTGTTTCTGGAAATTATCGCAGAATGCAATCAGTGACGGATATGATAAAGGAGCTGGAATGGGATTCATTGCAAGACAGGAGGAGGATGAGGAGGGTCATGGGAGTGTACAGGGCATGTACTGGCGATGAGGCATGGAAAGATATTGCAATAGGTATGAAAAGTAGTGCATGGAAGGGAAAAGATGACCATGACCACGACCACAAGCTGGCACTCGATTTCAGGCACAAGTGTGTGGGAAGATTCTCTTTTTTAGGTAAGGGTGTCAGGGATTGGAATGAGTTACCAAGAGAAATGATGAATAATTTACCAAAAACTTTGAAAGAATTTAAAGATAAAATTTGTAGAGTGCAAATGTAGGTAGGTGCAGGATAGGGGGAAGATGGGTGTGTAGGAAAATTGCCACCGGAGCCTGTGCTCCATTGCAATTAAATTAAATTAATTTATCAAGGCATAACACTGACCTAGCCAATCACACAAAACAGGGTGCTGGTGAGCCACGTTCTGCAATCTTTTCACTGGTTCCACTGTTCTACATATCCTCCTTTTTTTTTTTTTTTGACTGATTCAGGCCATTCCTTCTGGGTATTGCAATTTTCACAAACAGTAGTGTATTAAGTGTGTAAATTAATACACATTATTAACATCATTAACTGAGCAAGTGAATAATTGTAGGCACTGAGAAAAATGATTAATACCAAAATTGCATGAAGGCAGATACATTTTAGTCAAAGAGATTCTGTCAACCATTCACCGTTTACACTCATGTTTCTCCTTGGTGAATAAAAGGTCTGTACACAAATCAGTTATCTTATTTTTATTCATTTATTTTTAACATCCCAGACATGTACTATGTTTAGAGGTATTTTTCTCTGGTAACAAGACAGTTAAAATATTTTATTTTTTGTGGCAGAAACAACTGTGAAATATTGTCTGGACTAATCGCATAAACACACAGGTCAGTACAATGTGTGTCTGTATGTTTTCTCTTTCAGTATATGAACATAGTAAATTTAGTATTTAAATTAAAGACATCCATAACAACTTTTAGCATATGAAATTTTTTAATTGTGTACTACACTAACTAAATATTTTTCATATTATACCACATAATAAAACTTAAAATACTGCATTAGCATCTGTGTAGAAAAGTTAACACCTAACTTTCTATCTTAGTTTCAGTTCCAACATGTTAAGCCATAATACTAAGAACAGTTGTAATAAACTCAAGGAACCAAAGTAACTGTATAGAGATAAATAAAGTATTCTGTCACTTCCACATATGATGTTCACCCACATATATATAAAACTAAGGAAGGATAGAGAAATACAACCCAACACCTACAACAGATAAAGGCAGCTGGGAATGATGAACATATAAAAATACAAACACAAGAAACGCAATATTTCTTCAGAAATATTGAGTTTCTATGTTTGTCTTCTTTATGTTCCAAATTCCCAGCTGCCTTAATCTGTGGTAAGTGTTACAAATATATTAAATATTTGGATAGGATAAAAACCACCGCTTGTCATCAGGGGTGGATCCAGGGGGGGGGCTAGGGGGCTCAAGCCCCCCCCCCCAAAAGTATCCAGGTCCATCCCTGACATTGCAATTTTGGAGACCTTTTTTTTTTTAGTTCTACGGATTTTGGGCCCGAGTAGGCTATAAAGACTACCCCATGGCCGACTCAAGCGCCCCCCCCCCCCAAAAAAACCAAAAATCCACTGAAGGCAAGCCCTCTGAACCAAAATTCACTCAAGCCAAGCCCCCCCCCCCCAAACCAAAATCCTGGATCCGCCCCTGCTTGTCATAGAGGAAGATTCCTGCGGCGTCGGGACAAGGACGAAAACATGTACGCACAAAGAGCATGAAATTTTCAGGCTTGTAACCCATCGTCAGCCGTAGAATGAGGTGGCTGTCTGATGGATGCCGGCAGCTCATGGTGGGGGAAAAGCAACATGGCGGGAAGTGGGGATGGGAGTTGAAAGATATAAACCTGAAAATAATTAATTTAATCATAGAGACATGGTAGTTGTCAGCAAAAAGTATATTCTTATCTTTAATATGGATATACAACATATATGTACATACAAAAATTTAATTTAAAAAAAATTGATTTTACATACTTCTAAAAGATTAGCTCTTTTAAGTGATGGTTCTATGGGGAAAAGGTAGACAGTGTGGGGAATGGGTAGAAGAGGAGGGGGAATACGGGTGCTATCTTAAATTAAGTCCTGGTGGTTGTCTGGTTTCCAATTTGTACTGATAAGCCAGTTCCCACTTTCTGAGTTAAGAGATGCTACTTTTATCCGAGACAAGGATACACTTGATGACAAGGGCCGTGAAGCAAGTGTTGGAATTGTTGGTATCATGAGTGGTGGCATGATAAGTTACAGGGTGGTGAAAGTCCTGGGTGAATACCATTTGTCTGTGTCTGATCATTCAGATAGAAACACACATGACATAGTAATTTTCGGGTCTAGCCCTTTATCAACAGGAGAACATTATAGGGGGTGGGTGTTGTAGGAGACTGCCTAACAGAAGAACTGTCTTTTCTGTATGTTGATGCCCCCACCTCCATCATCCTAAAGTAAATGGTGGCTCATTTTCCTATCATAATTTTTAATTGCTTTTTGCTACTTAGTGCCTTTCATATAGATATGTATGTGAATATGGCCTGAATTGGTCCAATGGTTCGTCAATGATGATACAGTTTACGCATGCCTAGGATTTTATGTATAAAGATTACACTGCTGAACAATGTTTTAAACCCTTTTTTTTTTATTATTATTATTTTTTTTTTGTTTAAATTGTTCTGTGTTTGTGCATTTCTGTATCTTTGCCATGTTCCACACCTATGATAACTGATGAGTCCCCTGTGTTTAACATATAAGGCATCTATCTTAATAACAATAAATAAATGCCACTTTCACATACTAGTTTTTTGGCATCCCTGTTTGACATGAGATATTCATTGCCACACTCGTTTGGTTCTTGCTTTCTTATCAGCCATGGTTTTATTGATTTATACTGTTCATAGAAGTGATTCATGTCAACCACAAGATCTTTGATGACGTACATATGTGGCAGTGGGTAAATTTTTGTTTTCCTTCCCAAATTAGAGTCAATTTTTCTGAAAAACAAAAATTAGTTGATAAACAATTCTGTAATATAAATTCTGAACTGAGTAAATAAATTTTTTCTACTTAAAATTATTTATTTTAGGAAAGTTATAGAAAGTACTGCTTATAATAGCTAAAATCTAGTTAGTTAAAATTTATGACTAACATAGGTGCTGTGAAGTTGATTAGCAAGAATAAGAATTTGACATAGCAAAAGTTATTATGGCAGGTGTTAGTTGGAAGTTAAAGAAGTAAAGGTTGCAAAGCTAAACTCAACCCAAATCATAAAGAATGTGGTCAAATATATCTACACAAATCAACATTACAACAAGTATCGTGGGTACGCATCAATGGCTTGTCTGCAGTGGGGGTTTGCATATAACAATTGGTGAATTATAACTGTGTAGGGCATCTTATAATTAAAAATGACCACCAAACTATTGGCTATACCCCAACAGTTAAAGGTATTTGAAAATAAAGTTAACACTGTAGACTTTTGTTGATTTAAAAGTTCATATTGAGATAAAAGTTAGTAACACTTTACGGTACCAGTATAAGTCATTGAACTTTTACTATGAACTACTAAGATTGCAGGTTTAGCACATTCACGCTAAGTGACCTTCCCCAGTCCCCCTATGATGATAAAATTTTTACAAGTCCTTTCTGAAGAAAGCTTGTACCGGCCTAGGTCAACTACTTAAAACTTCCCTACATCATGCCTCCCGAAACCACATACGTCCTCTCTGTTCAACTGTCCACGGAAATATTCATGATTTCCTTGTTGCAGACTTGTCTTTTATTCATTCTGAGTGTTGTGACATCATATTGGATTTTGGACTGGAAAAGGGAAACCGTATTTTTACTCTGATTGCTCTGAAATTTTGATATGTAGCAAATTGACATTTAAAAGTTTTTTTCACATTATGAAGACTCCCCCCCCCCCCCCCCCCAAGTTTGATAGTTCCAGAGTTATGGGATTCCAAATTTAAAACTCCTTATATTTTATTATTACTCAAAATTTTCTTAATCCCCTGATTCTGTTCTTTTGGTATCAAAACAAACTACAAAAAATCCACCAACTTTTGATGTATGTCACAAAACTGTCCTTACTGTATTTTATAGTGAAAACAAAATTTTCCTGATATGATGCAACCCTTTCCAAATCTTAGAATTACTGCTCCTATCAGGCTGAAATAACTTTCATTTTCACTCACAAAAGTTCTCTTTTCCAGTGATATTTTAATTTAGCCCATAAAGTATTGTCTTCCTACACCTTTCTTTATACTATTCATATCTATTAACACTGCAGTTTACACGGGTTGGCTTCATTGTCGGCCATATTGGTGAAATTTTAATTTTTACTTTTATTGCCTAAATACTGTTGGAATCAAAAAATAAAGTAGATCTTTGTGCTTAGTGAAAACCCCTCTGTAATATGAATGTATTAAATATTCTCTCAGGTAAGAAATTCTGCAAATTTTCAAAGTTCTGAAATTCATAATTTGCTATCTTTTTTCTCAAAAACCTATTTCTTGTTTAACTATCAATTCTATTTTTTATATATATACTTTTATGCTGAACATTGTAAGGTGCCCTTCAGTTCATCCAAAGCACTCCCACTAGTCATCTTCAGCAATAACATAGTTTATAAACCGATTTTGAGGTCATTTGTATTATTTCGAGAAGAGTGATTGTCAACTTGAAGGAATTTTCATGTATTCATTTCCACAGTGAAAACTCATCATTAGAATAATTTTAAAGTGTATTCATTATATCGGGAAAAAGTTTATTTTAAGAGATATTTTGGTTTGTTCGTGTTTTGAAACACACAATCAGGAAAGTAAAAATTTAAGATTTGAAATATCTTTGAAGTGAGTAAAGCTACAGCTGATCTTTTATCACCAGCAATAGTCAGCATTGTTCTGGATATTTTGATAGTAAAATTAACTGATTTGGCAAAGTATAATTAGTAGTTTTAATTAAGAGAAAAAATGAACTTTTTAACTAAAAGGAATATAGATTTGAAATTTACATCAGTAGATAGCCTAAAATTAAGACGATTATGAATATATAATGGTTTTGGCTACAAGTTTAAAACTTTTGTCTGGTAATTAAATTTTTAAAGATAGATTGTTGCTGGATTTCAAGAAAGTCCGCCAAGTTGGTCACGTGATAGCCTTCAATTTTAAGCTTATAGAAGTACTTTTGAAAGTAAAATTAAATTAAAACAGATAGAACATGATCATAGGAAGCCCTTATAAAAATTGCAAGTTAAACTATTTTGTACTTTAAGAGATATTAATTAAAGAAAAAAGTTACTGACGTCATAGGCCATGGCAAGCTTATAAAAGGCCATGCAGCCACCATGATTTGCCTCAGTCTCTCAGTGATTTTCAATGAAGTAACTTCATGCCGGGATAGTCTCTGTCTTGTCTCATTCTTTCGCTGGAAAGTGATCACGCAACTCCGCATTAGTTAGCGGAACGAATTGCTCCATGCGGTAGTGGCTTCCAACATGCCGTAGTAGTGTACTCACTAATGTAATGGGGACTTAGTGAGTTTGTCTTCTTGTACGAATGTGCTTAACCTGTAATCTTCAATTAAACTGTTGTTCGATGCTTTATCGACATATCTGGTACCGACAATGTATAAGTGAACTTTCTGCAAGAATATAAGTATTGTGTTACTCTGAAAGTGTATTATGTGAACTAATTTCAATTACCCTTCGCATTTGGGGTTTAGTACGAATGCGTGGCGGCCGATTTCTTAAATATTTTAGGTACCAGAAGGCTACACGTGGTCATGAACTTGGCTGTTCACAGTTCAGGCAAAAGTGTTAATCCCCCAACAAACCTTTCTGCCTGACAACATGTTGAGCTATTAATCATTACTGTAGTTTGAAAATTGAGACTGTTATCTTAAAAATAGCCAATTCTGATGCAATATCCCCGTATGTGATTTTTATGTTTAAATTTGTCATAACTAAATTTTTTAGACCATAAGTGTCCGATCTCATTTTGTTCATAAATTCATTTTACATCTCTGAAAACAAATGCAATAATAATACTCATAGAAATGATAAATCACATTACAAAATTTTTGTTTACTTTCAAGTTTGACTGAAGTCTGTTCTCTAAAGTCCTTTTTGATTCAGAAAATGGTAGAAAATGCTTCTAAAAGAGGTTTGCTGTTACTTCAATGTGTGTTAAGGAATCTTTAAACTATTTTTAAAGCTATATCACAAAAAATAAGGTTATATGACATATTGTAATTAAACTGCTCTTTTTTTAACAAAAATTCTTGTGCTAGTTTTTTTATACTGCTTGGTCATATTCACATAAAATGTTGATCAAAACATCTTTTCTTCCTATTGTTGTTCCAATTTGAATCAACCTCTCTCATTCATTGAAGTAACTGCCATTATCATGGGTGCTAACAGGATTACTTTAAGGGAGGTGCATCTGATTTTATATATATAACACATTACTTATTAACTAAGGATACTGATTTATTGACAAGATGTTGCACAAGTTTTCACTACAACCTATGCACCTTCAGTTATCATTCAAACAATGAATTTAATAACAACATTTTTGTTTCTTAATCTTTTTCTATGTATTTTCTTTCATAGCAGGGGGGGTGCCCATGCCCACTATGCCATATGCAGTAAACATCCCACCAGTCCTCACCGTGTTCTGTCAAAGCAGGGTTCATACCGGTACTAAAAATGTTCATATTTTTCTGTAACTGTCCAATATTGCCATCTTTTATAGTCAAGAAATTATTCTCTCTCTATTGTTATTACTTTGAAGTACACAAACTTAATCTGGTGGGTGAACAGATAATATTCAGGTCCAATATTTGGAATTCAATCCCCTGTTTAGAGATCCAGAATTTTTCCTGTTTCCTAAAATTACTACAAATTAGTGCTGAGATTCTTCAAACAAAAAGACCATGGCCAATTTCCTTCCTAGTTCAAAATTCTCTCAATTGTGTTTGCATAGTGTTTTTTGTTGCAGCTCTCCTCCTTTCTTCAACTTTGATGAGTGATTGGTCTATCTTTAATTTCAATATTAATATGAAAGACACGAATCTACATCAAAATCCATACTCTGTGCATTAAAACTTCAGATAGCATGAGGGAAGAAAGAATATATATAAGCATCAATGTGGCATCTTATTCCTCTAATCTCATCTAGATTCACAAATAAAAAACAAAAGGTTAATTGTGAATATAAGGTGGGGAAAGAATTGCTTGCTGAAGACTTGAAATGTAAATATCTTGGCATTACATTTGATAACAAGCTTAACTGGGCAGGACACAATGGACAGGTGGTAGGAAAAGGTTTCAAAATTTTGCACTTGTTGGAGAGAGTGATGAGGGGATGCACAAGAGAAGTAAAGGAATTGGGTTACAAAACTTTGGTAAGACCATTGCTCGAATATGGTAGTGTAGTCTGGGACCCACATTTTGAGTATCAAATACAGGAGTTGGAGAGGGTGCAAAGAAGGGCTGCTAGATTTGTTTCTGGAAATTATCGCAGAATGCAATCAGTGACAGATATGATAAAGGAGCTGGAATGGGATTCATTGGAAGACAGGAGGAGGATGAGGAGGGTAATGGGAGTGTACAGGGCGTATACTGGCGATGAGGCATGGAAAGATATTGCAGTAGGTATGAAAAGTAGTTCATGGAAGGGAAAAGATGACCATGACCACAAGCTGGCACTCGATTTCAGGCACAAGGGTGTGGGAAGATTTTCTTTTTTAGGTAAGGGTGTCAGGGATTGGAATGAGTTACCAAGGGAAATGATGAATAACCTACCGAAAACGTTAAAAGAATTTAAAGTTAAAATTTGTAGAGGGCAAATGTAGGTGAGTGTAGGATAGGGGGGAAGTTGGGTGTGTAGGGAAATTGCCACAGGAGCCTGTGGTCCATTGCAATTAAATTAAATTAAATTGTTTCCTAAATAGGTTGGAGGACAAAGTAATACATCACACTCGTAAATGAAAGGTTATATACTATTTCTAAAAAGCTTTTTTTTTTCTTTTGTCACAATCTGTTATCTCCATTCATACCTAACCAAAATCGATAAATAAGGTATGTTTTTAAAAATTAAGATCTCTGCTTTGGCAATATCATATTTTAAGAAAGGGATATTTTGAAATTTGATCCTTAAAGGGCAAAAGTATCATTATTTCTCAAAAGTATTTTTGCATTAAGATGCCTTTGTCTGCCATGATACCTAATCGAAACCGATAAATGATGTATCATTTTAGTGATCAAGTCTTTGCTTTGGTAACATCATAAATTAAGATTTTTTTTTTTAATTTAACCTTTAAATGCCAACAGTATCAACTATCAGGGTAATGCGTACGATACAGTTCAGAACCAAACCATTAGGCTTTCCTGGCATCTCTAAGGATTGATTGCATTAGCATTAGATAGCAGCACCACATATTAGCCGAAGCACATATCACAGATATATTAAGACACTGTTTTGCTGACGTCAACATCGACTGAGCGTGTTATTGTTAGACGGCAACAACATATATCACAAAGATAGCAATAAGCAGTGTGTTTTATGTACAGTAAGTAGTTTTTCATATATTTGTTTCTGTTAAGGAAAGATTTTTGTTCTGTTATACAATTCTTATGTAAACATTTTAGTCACAAAATTTTGGATGGGCTGAGATTGCAGTACTGTTAGACAGCAGCACCACATATCACAGAGATATTGATATACTGAGGGTTTTGTTCAACTTAGTTGTATTCAGGTGAGGTCTATGACAGTTTGACTTCAGGGAAGGGATAGCTTTGTGTGGTTACGTCAAAGTAGAGGGCTGCAGGATAACAACATACATCAGTTGAAATCTGAAAGATATTGCTACAAATGAGCCGGTTCTTCTTTTGACCTATTAAAAACCACCAAGCTCATAATTCATTGCAATTTTATGTGTGTAATTTTCACACATATCGTCTAATTAGATATTATTCAATAAAATCCAATAAAACCTACATTGTCTGTCTGCCAGATTATCCCAATTCAATCTATGTATCAATTCAGAGGCACTTTAATAGGGACTTTGGCAGCATTCACAAATTGAGTGACTCTTCTTTGTACTTTCTCCATCATGTCAATCAATCCCTTGTGATGCAGATCCCAAATACAACAGTAATGCAAATGTGGACACATGAGAGTTGACACCCAAAATGTCGGTCCCTTACTAAACTACTATTTCCAAGCAATCGTCTGACCAAAGTTATGCAATCCACATCTCTGGTACATCCTTCCATTACCCTCTCCAATAAATGAAGGATTTTGAAATCTTTTCCTAACGCCTTGTGATGACAAATCTAACAAATACAATACAGCCTGTCCAATGTGTCCTGCTCAGTTGAATTTATTATCAAATTTTATACCAAGATATTTACACTTCAAGTCGTCAACAAGCAATTCCTTCCCCACCATACAATCATTAAAAAAAAACTTAGTTTCTCATGAAGAGCCTCATCTTCCTCATTCATTTTTCCACTATGGTACGCAGGCAACACCCCAATATCTGCCCCAAGTAACTTTTTGCTGTGATCTATGAACACCAGTTAACTGCAGTTGTCTTTGCTTAACAATATTAACACCAATTTCCTCCTCTATCTCTGCTATACAAGCTATTATCATTGGGGAAAGTCTCATTGTCTAGCTCTCTGTAACATAACCGTTGAAATTACGGATATAATTTTAGTATAAATTGTGATCTGAGAAGTAAATGTCATTGTCAGTTCCGTGTTGGCATCCGCTAAGTCTAGATGTGCGACAAGGAAAGTGCTCGCCGCGCTGCCGCGTCGGGCGGGTCGAGTGCCCCACCGGACTCGGCTTTGCCGGCGGCAGTAGCGGCCACGTTGACGACCCGGCTATCGGAAACTGACTTGACAACGGATATTAATCGGACGGCTACGGAACGTGGTACGACGACCTGGCAACCGAACTCGGACCCGTGTATGGATACAACTGAGACCGTTCACACAACGCCAACGACAACCGGGCCTGCCCAAGGACACGACTCCCGTGGAAACAAGCGGTGCACCTCACCGCTCCTCTGTGGTAAAGCGAAGTTGTCGAGGAGTGAGAAGAGAGCCAGCCACAGTAAAATCAGCATCCCTGTGTCGCAGCTCGCCACCACCAGCAAAGACAAAAAGGCGGGAAAAAAGAAGATTGTAGGTGCCTTCTCTTTCCCAGAACCATCCGCTACACTGCAGTATCGTGGAACATCTACGACCAAACACCGAAAAGCGAGCTCAGCCGGAGATAAACCGGACGGCGAAGGGTTCACGCTGGTGCGACGCACGAACAAGCCTCCGCCGACACTCGACCCCGGCAGAATAGAACTTAGAAACAGATACGACGTGCTGTACCAGGAAGGACCTGAGCAGCAGCAGCCACAGCAGCAACAACAGCAACCGCAGCAGCAACAACAGCAGCCGCAGCAGCAACAACAAGAGCTGCAGCAACAACAACAGCAGTTGCAGCAACTAATAGAGCCACAGCAGCAGCAACAACAGCAGCCGCAGCAACAACAGCAGCCGCAGCAGCAACAGCAGCAGCAACAGCAAATACAACAACAACAGCAGCAGCTACAACAGCAGCAGCAATCAAAGTATTTGATTCCTCCTATTGTGGTACAATTTCAAAACAGTTATAAGGAACTGTACCAAATGATCAAAGGCACTCTGGAAAAACAACCCTTCCAAGCCAAGTCGGCCGGAGGCGATAAGGTCAAGCTAACCTTCAGTTCGACCGATCACTACCTTAAGGTGACCGCAGCGTTGCAGAGGAAGGGCATACCCTATTATACCTTCCCTTCTGCTGCCGAGAAGATACTGAAGGTCGTCCTCCGTGGGATGCCCTCAACCTTGCCAACTGATGATATCAAGGAAGAGCTTGAAGATCTCGGACTTGACATACGCACAGTGGCCCAGCTGAAGAGACCTGGCACTTCAGACACTATGCCACTCTTCTTGGTGGTCATGCCCGACAGGCCCCAAAATAGAAAAATCTTTCAAATGGAGTCTCTAATGTCACTGCGCATATCAGTTGAAAAACTGAGATCCTCCAATGGCCCAGTCCAATGCTTCAACTGTCAGGCCATAGGACATGTCGCTCGCCACTGCAACATGCCCTCAAAGTGTGTAAAGTGTGCAGGAGCACACTTATCAAACGACTGCACTCTAAAGAAGGGGGAGGGCAGTCCCAAATGTGCAAATTGCGGTGACCAGCATGTGGCCAGCTATAAAGGCTGCGTTGCCTTCAAACGGGCAAGGGACAGGCAGCGTGGGGTCGCTGCAGAACAAGCTGTCAACGCGCAGAAGCAACGTGAGGAAAAGAAAAAACAGGATTCCGGGAACACCCAGCCACTGGCTGACAAACCCACCACAGAGCAAAACCAACCACGACGGGGCGACAATAACGCAACCTCCACGACGTCTAAGAAGTCATCCAAGACATCTCAGAAGCCACCAAAGCGCCAAATCCCGCAGGAAAAGGCACAAGGACCCAATAAGAAGAAGAACAACACCAAACCGTCAAAGAAAACATCTCCAACGACCTCATATGCGGAGGCAACTACTAGCCAGTCGCGAGACCCTAAAGAAGCACTGCCACCAGTGGCAGAAACTCAAGACCTGCCTACTCAAGCAAGGCAAAACCACCAACAGCACCACCCACTCCCCACACAAAACAATGAGGGAGGAGCAGCTATAGATCGTCTGTTCGACATTGTTGGGTCGCTTCTGACAATGTTAACGACACTACTGACAAAGTTCGATCAACTGGCCGCGGATATTAAATCCGCAATAACGACAGCTCACCGAGCCGACCTTCCACAGAACTCCCACACCAGTCATGGACAGAGTTAACATAGACGGCATATCAATATGCATATGGAATGCCGACGGCATTTTCCAACAACTCGGCGAGTTTCGGCAATTCCTACGGGAAGAGAACGTAGACATATGTCTAGTAGCCGAAACTCACCTAAAACCTGGTCTCAGAGCAACGGTAGCCAACTACCTGTGCTACCGTCACGACAGACCCACTGCGGGAGGAGGAGTGGCCATATATATTAAAAGAGGCATCCCTCACCACACGGTACACACTCCACCACTGCAAATAATCGAAGCAACAGCAATCGAAATGGCAACCACATCGGGACCGGTCACCGTCGTCTCAGCATATAGACCTCCACGGAGAGTACCGATTGAAGATGACATCCGCCAGCTGCTCACCCTTAGGGGTAAGCTCATCATTGGAGGAGACTTCAACGCAAAACATCCAGCATGGAAGTCAAGAGTCAGCAATCCAGCGGGAAACCAGCTATACAGAATGAGTGCCAGAAACAATCTCCAGGTCTGGGGCCCGGACGAGCCGACCCACCATCCCTGGAGCGGCAACCGCCCTGATGTCCTTGACATAGTAATCACCAGAGGCATCGTTGGCTTCGTCTCCGCCACCACCATGAACAGGCTCTCATCAGACCACTCTCCGGTCATGATGAATATTGACGTTGGATCATGGAGACGAATTGTTCCAAATGAAATTAATTATAACCGGACAAACTGGGAACGGTTCCGTGAAGAAGTCTCAGAATCCCTCCAGCGTCTACGCCCACTGGACGAGAGACAAATTGAGGCGGCGATAAAACAAGTCTCATCTGTCATCCTTGACGCAGCGAATTCTGCAACGCCCCCTCCGGTGACAAGACAACAGTCACGTCAATTACCGCCACATCTGTTGGCTCAGATTAGACACAAGAACAGAGTGGCTAAGGAGTGGAGGCTTACAAGACAGCCCAACACCAGGCGCCTCCTAAATCGCCTGCAGCGTGAGCTGAAGGTCAGTCTCCAGGAACACCGCAACAGAGAGTGGGCCGCTCGCCTGGCGTCGCTGAATGTCACCGACGGTAATCTGTGGGTCGAGACCCGGCGGTTCACCAAGAAGCGAACAAGATTGCCCCCGCTACATGGTGAGAGAGGACTAGTGTTCAGCGATAAAGACAAGGCCAATGCCCTCGCCGATCACTTTGAGAAGCAGTTTCGGCCTGCGCAGGACGATGACGAGGAAGAATCTGCGGATATCCGCAGAAGACTGCGGCGCTTCCTTGCCGCTGATGACGACGGCTACCAGATCGACGAGATCTCTGCAGAAGAAGTTCGCCGAATCATCTCCAGATTAAACATCAAAAAGGCACCTGGAAATGATAACTTGGGAAATAGGCTGCTGAAAAACCTTCCAGCTCCAGCAGTAGAACGCATAACCGAGCTGTTCAACTGTATATTACGCACTCAGCACTACCCCCGATGCTGGAAGCAGGCAACGGTGATCGGAGTCCATAAGCCAGGGAAGAACGGAACTTTCCCCCAAAACTACAGGCCCATAAGCCTCCTCCCGTCCCTAAGCAAGGTTTTTGAGAGGCTCCTTCTGAAGAGGATGGAAGAACACATCCGCAGAGAGAACATCATCCCGGAGTTCCAGTTCGGCTTCCAGAGGGGTCACTCCACCACCCAGCAGATCATGCGCATAGTTGAGCGCGCCACGACCGCATTCAACCATCGGAGCTACTGTCCGCTGGTCCTGCTAGATGTGGCACGAGCATTTGACTCCGTTTGGCACAGCGGACTACTTTATAAGCTTTACAATCAGGGACTCCCCGGCCCGCTTGTGAAGCTAATTAAGAGTTACATCACTGGAAGATCCTTCAGAGTGAGAGTTGGGAATGAACTATCTTCTCGCCGCCCAATCAATGCAGGTGTGCCACAAGGGTCAGTACTAGGGCCGGTACTGTACAACCTGTATACTGCCGACATCCCTGCTCCAGCAACGGTTCGCACAGCCCTATACGCGGACGACACGGCCTTCTTCACCGCGCATAGATGTAAAGCTGCTGCCATTCGGCGTCTACAACAAGTACTTCAACAAACTGAAGCCTGGGCCAGGCGGTGGAGGATTACCATAAACTCGACCAAGACCCAAGCAATAATGCTGACGAGACGTCTGGGGAAACGTGATCGCCAGCGCAACCAGACACCAAAACTACGACTCCACGGAGAGGACATCGAGTGGTCAACCACTGTAAAATACCTGGGTGTGACGCTTGACTCCAGGCTCACATGGAAGCGTCACATTGAGGAGACCCGACTCAAAGCCGCAACGAGGCTGAGGGAGCTGTACCCTATTCTAAATACGGACAGTGCACTGGCAGCCAATACCGGAGTGAGCGTATATTGCAGCCTGATAAGACCGGTAATTGAGTACGCGTGTCCCGTATGGGGCTACGCCTCCAGGTCCTCGTTAAAAAGGCTGCAGACAATGCAGAATCGTGCGCTTCGGCGAGCACTACATGTGCCTCCCCGGTTTCCTACAGCTGACCTGCATGAAGCCGCAGGTATCCCGATGCTTGAAGAAAGAATCGCACAGATTACAAGATCTTTCTACCGAGCATCCAGAAACTCAAACAATCCCTTAATTGCCAACTTAGGGCAATACTACACAATATATGACAAGCACAAGAGACCGCTGTCAATATTGACATAAAACTAAATATAGAACCGAGCAAACCAAAAGACACACCAAAAGTAATGCAACTGACCTTTTAACGTTTGAAGGAAGTGTCAACAGACAAACTCTTCGCAATAAACTGCTTAAAAAGATAAAGCAGAAAATGCTCAGGACGACGAAATGTAATGTCTTTGGTGTTGAGCGATTACTTAGCGCGCTTTGAAACAGTCTTGTATTGGCGACGTTAGAGTAAGCTACGGTCAGCGAGAGCTTATATGCCGCGGCCGGGAGCATGTGTGTGTGTGTGTCGCTTAACCGAGGCTCAGAGTTGTAAGACATTGTGTGGACATTCTGAAGGTATTTTTGTGGACCATGAAGGTTATTTTGAATGAACTGGTTTCCCATAAACTGTGTATGTGGAACTGCTATTGATTTGGATTACGTCGATTGTGTAATAATTAATTACGGGGCTTGTATTGAATGTTATAATCCTTGATTATCCTCGAACCTGCATTCTTTGGAGAAGAAGTTTAGTTTTTAAGTATCTGCTGGCTTGCTTAGATATTTGTAGTTTCGGAGGAATAAATGTGAGTGAACTGTGAAAGCTGAATTGCTGTGTATTTCTCAGTACTTGCTTACTTGTTTTCTCTGACTACAATTCTAGTTTACCTAACTAGTAAAGATCAGCAGATTGGCGACCGCACGGCTGACCGAACATTTTTATTTATAATTGATAAGTGATAATTAATCTAAAGCCCCAACAAGTACTACGCCAAGACGACTGTGAGCTTGCATCTCTTTCCTTCAACCACAACACTACCCCCATAAATACTTGTGGTTTGTGTTTCTCTATTAAGCTGCTAAACTCCATTAGTCTTATAAGTGGCTTTGTGATATTTTCAACCTTAACCTTCACATCCCCAGTTGTGACTCATTCTATTATTGTTTTGTCAGCTCTGTCTATTTCTTCAGCATTAGTGAATTTTCCCACCATGCATCCGCAGTCAGTAGCCCCTTGATCACCTATTTTTATCCCCACACCAGCCACTTAAAGAAAAAAAATCACCTACTAATGGTATCCACAGGTACAATTCCCAAGACACAACTAATGCGTTTTCCAAGCAGAACCTCATTCTTTGTGTTTACGAACATCACAGCATTGTTTAAATGTGGTCAAGCATGGCGATTCTAGACCTGCATAAGTTCCACCTTGTATGTTGTGCCTCCTTAGTGATTTCGCTACAAAGTGAACCTATATCCTCTATTACCTGTCTTAATGTTTGAAAAATTTGTGATCTAGTGGCCTGTGCCTTGTTTCACTCAATGTGTCTAGAGTTTTTGCCATCTTCATTCTTTGTAATGATTTTCTGCAATTTGTTAGATAAAAAAAAATAGCATTCACTTCACAATTTGGAATCTTAAAAAATCTATTAGCTGTCTAGACAAAATCTAATAAATTAAAATGACAGGTTAAAAGTAATAGTACTGATTTTTCTCTTTCTGTAAACTAAAGAGTTTATTTTTAGGTCATAACATAATGAAATACTGTACTGCAAGAATATTTTTTTAAAATTTTCTGTACCTGACAAAAGTAGCCAGAACTGTTTTAATTTACTAAAACAAATTCCCAATAACTTACGATATACAAGCTAGTTGGTTAACACCTGCAATATTCATTGCACATGAACCGCAAATACCCTCTCGGCATGACTTTCGAAATGTCAAAGTGCCATCCTCTTCTTTCATGATTATGAGAGCATCCAACACCATTCTTCCACAGCTGTTAAAAAAAAAAATCGTAAGTCAACGTATATAGGATGTTGTATGGAATTCAGATTTAAAGTAAGGCATAATAACAGAGAGCTATAATACATCAAATTTTTAGGAATATCAGAGAAAAAAAAAAAAAAAAAAAAAAAGGATTAGGGTTGCACAAGAGCTGAGAAAATTTCATTAGACAGACGATTTTGTATATAAGAAATAGGAACGGCAGTGTTGAAGGCAGTGTTTCAGAAGTCTTCATCGAGGGAGTTTGTACACGTGAGGAGCAGTTTTCGGGCCATGCGCTAGGCGGAAAGGTTGAACACAGAAGTATTGCGATGTTGAGTGGTCCAGCATTGTCACTTTAGTTCAACATCTGGTGGAAATGAGGCTTTTCTCTCGATGATATAGTACTTTGTTTAATTTTGGGGGTCATCGGGAGTCACTTTCTGCTTGTTTCATTGGTTTAACCTGCAATCAGTGTTTTGAAGAAAAGTCAGATGCCTTAAAATTTGGTACCGTATGATGTAAAGCGCTTTGACCAATACAGCATTTTCGAAAATTCAGTAAGAGTCCACAGCGTAAAATTATTTATGAACCTACCTTCATCTCCTGGGGTTATTACAGGGGTTTGCCAACCAAAGACAGTGAACCATTAGGCAACATTAATAGTTATAGTTTAAGTGCAAAATGTATGCCTAAAGGGCCCCATACACACAGCAACTTGTCCAACCATATCTCCCAACCTGGTTGGATAACACATCAGTAGAGATAGAACCAGCATACAGTGAACAAGGTGTTTATTTATACCGGTAACGTTGGAAGTTGAAATTGCTTTATGTACTATAACTGGTGATCAAGGAAAAGGATAATAGTAAAACTTGGTAAAAAAAAAAAAAGGCTCTAAAAATACCGCAAATTTTCGCACACAAATTTGCTATCGGAGCTCAAAGTAAATGTACCGAAAGACTACAAAAATTTTCTGAGGATGAAAAATCGATTAACCAAAATTTGTGAACTGATTGACTATTTGTATACAAATATAGATGTACATTAAAATTTAATGAAAATGCTCGGCATCTCTCTATTTTGAAAGAATAAGGTGAATAACTTTTTTAATAACAGTTGGAAAACTTTTAGAAATGGTCAAGTTGAAAAATTTCTTATAGAAGATTCAAATATAAAATTGGAATAAATTTTATGAAATAATAATAGGGAAAAAAGGTAAATAGAGGTGCCAAAAATCGAACAATTGAGTGATAAAAGGAGATAATAATGTTTTTTAGTACATCATGGTTCTCTGGAATGACAAACTCTCCACTTACTTAATTATATACTAATTATTTAAATGTTATAAACAATTTTTGGAAACTTTAAATTGCAATTGATATCCAAACAGTACTACATATTATTTATTGAATTTGCAATAAAAATTATTGACAATAACCATAAAATGTTTCTTTCTTTAGAATGAATTCAGTTAACTGATGGTCGGGTAAAAGATGATTTACTCTAAATATTAAATATAATTTGTAATTCTCAATATTTTATCCAATTCTACTTAATTGCAAAGCTATAAATTAAACTGGAGCCCTACTCAGGGTCATCATTATCATATTCTTCATTGTGGTCTTCTTTCAGTGTCGGAGGACAATATCTCGGGTAATTGTGTTTTCTGGTCCCTTAAAGAATTTATCAAAGAACCACAACGTAGGTTTATATACATCTTCTGCTCCATATCTTTTGCTTTATCATTTATTTTTTTATTTTTCGTAGCACCGGATGTAGCGTTTTCACATATTTGTTATACGTTTCTTCGTACTTTCAACGTGGCATTCTGTTCTACTTCTTTGAAATCAGTTATCAACTCCTCCCAGCCCTTGTTCGTCAATTTTTGTTATTTTTTTGTAATCAGGTTTTACTTTTCACAGTTGTGGTAGACTGCGAAACTTTTCTGTGATGATTTTCCATGCATCTCTGTTTTGAATGATTGTGATCACGATACCCTTATTAGCACAGATTACTAATACTGCCTCAATGAAAAACCGGATCAGACTGATGTTGGCAGTCAGATTGGCCAACTTGCCCATATACACTCCAACACGTTGGCACAACATTATGCCCTGCCCACAAATATCAAAAGAGTTTGAAAACTGCCAACTTGGTAGGCCAACTTATGATTTGGTCTGTCAGCCTACTCATATACACTCCAACTTCAACTACAACACAACCAAGTTGGCTAATAAGTTGCTGTGTGTATGGGGCCCTTAACTCCCAACAAATAGCTCATCCTTAACAATGTGAGGGTGTGAATTATAGGAGGAGCTTCTCCATGTAAGTAGAAATCAACAGACAAAAAATTTAGGAAATTATGAAGGAACTAACAAACCTGAAGAAGTGTGAAGGGATTGGTATATAAAATGTTGCTATAGGTGTATTAAAGATAGCGGGATATGGCATTGTATCTTATCTTAAAATGTTACTTACATTGAATCTAGAGACTTGTATCTTATTAGAGGATTGGAAAAGTTGCAGTACACAAAGAAGGGTAGCAAATAGGGTTGAAAATTATAGGCTAATTGGCTTGACATCAGTGGTAGGTAAATTGATGGAGAGAATTATATGCAATCGTATCACAAATGTTTGTGAGGAAAGGAACTGGTTCCAAATTCTTAACCAACGTGGATATTTGTGTAATTATTAGTTACTGTGGTACATGGAAGATATTTTGGGCAAAACAGACAAGTTAATACTGATTTATCCTAGACAATTGACAGAATGTACCATAAATGATGTTGAATAAAATAAAAATATTTGGAGAAAATCATAGCTGTTAAGTGTCTGTCCAAGATACATGGTGAATGGTGCGAGTTGTAGTGGTTGAAAGAAGTGGTTTCATTGGGCGTGTAGTGGAGAGCAAACATCGGATATACATGAGGCTCTTCCATGGTTTTGTCTGCTTTATATTAGGGACAAAAAGATCATGGCGATGGGCAAAATCATTAAGAGGTCCGCGGAACTGTTAGGGCCCTTGAGGCTCTGCCAGTGGAGGCCCAGCCTGTGGATGCTTAGCCAATAAAGGCAGAAAGGAGGTGTGTTGGGTTTATTGAGGAGGGTGAGAAGGATGGTTGGGAGTTGACACGAAGAAGCCAGACACTTCAGAAATAAGTTCAGGAACAGGTCTGACCTGTTACTAGAGTCAGGAGGGGAAGAGCCTCATAAAGACATAGGAGTAGGTAAAGTGCAGTAGGACTTTAGAAATAGAGGTGTGCAGTGGAAGAATAGGATGAAAAGGGTCTGCTGCTAGGTAGTAGTCGTGGAGAGGAGCAGATCCTCTCCTGCAGGACCAGCTAGGCAAAGGCTACCAGGTCACAAGTTTATTCAACATAGTGCAATATTAGGTCAGGTAGTAGAAGATATAGGTTCACTTTGTAGAAGTTGCACCCAAGATGTTAGAGTAGTGATAGTGGGAGTTGTGGGGAATAGTATTGATAGGAAAACGAGTTATGGTATAGAGAGTGACCTGAGGACATTGGTGAAGGAGGCATAAATGGTGTTGAATAAAAAAAAGTATTTGGGAAAAATCATAGCTGTAAAGTGTGGTGTCTGCTTAAGGTTCGTTCGGGGTTGAAATCATGCAGGTCCTTAAGATGCCATGACTGGCCACATTTGAGCCACGCTGTGAGGTGGAAAAATTTGGAAATGGAGGTGCTACTTGGAAGAGGCATTAGTTCTGTCTTGGGGGTTATGCCTGTAGGGTAGGTAGGTAGGGTTTCACTAGGCATGACCTGCACATTAAGAGAAGGGGCAAGGGGGAACTACCTGAGATGTCATCTAAAGCTGTAAGGGATCCCACTTCTAGTGTGCCTTTTTTTTAGGTTATGGGCTGCTGGTGATGGGATGGAGATAGATGAAGAAAGCTATACTGATTGTAGATCCACAATGGGAAAAATAAAAAATGCCAGAGAAATAGATGAAGCTGCTGAAACAATAAATGACAGTGTCAGAACTGGGAAGGTAAAGATGAATGCTGCAGACATCACAAAGCCAGTAATAAGAGTGTAAGGGTGTGTAGTAGTATGAGGCCCACATTTAGCTTATCAAATATTGTAGTTGAATGGGGTGCAAAGAATGTCAGATAAATTTCTTTGTGGAAACTGCCACAGAATACAATGAATAACTGATATGATGAAGGAGCTTTCCTTACGTTCGTTAGATGGATGAAGAGAGTTTTGGGAGTGTATAAAGTATGTATTTGTGATGATTAGGGTTTGGATCTTTATGACCAAAAACAAATTGAGAAATATGCAGGCAAATATGACCTTAAAAATGGGCAAATACGACTTAAAAGAGACAAAATATGACCGAACATTTAATTTATTCTACATTAAAACATGCTCAATTGTACATCATTTATTTCATGTAGATAGCATAATTTGCTTCCATGCACTCATTGTACCATGTGGGAAATTACTTTTTTCGAAAGTTATTTTCTTGTTCCTGTAAAAGAATAGATTACTAGATTTTTACTTTTAAAAATGGGATTTTATTACAAATTTATTGCAGATTAGTGTACATACCATTTTTTATTCTTGTTTGATTGCAGTATATCAGCATATGCTTCTTCAAGTTTTCAAAGAGGAATTTTCTCCTGTTGTAGCTTAAAACTATTTTTTACTGTGAGAAGCTTTGTTCAACATTGCAAGATGTCATGGGAGCATACTTAAACAGAGTCAGGTCACTGCAATTTAATTGTGGGTCTTCTTCAGTCAAAACAAATTTCACTAATTTTACAAATTGTTTTATATCCAATATACTCACGCAACACTTTATCAAGTTTGTTCTTTTGCAAACTAGCCACACTGCCCCCTACTTGGCCTATCTCAGTTTCCAAACTTTTAACAACCCCCAAACTTTAATGCAGTTCTAGACCAATTTCTTCAAGATGTGAAACTGCATTTGTGATGCCTGAAAAATTTGACTTCATGTACACCAAATTTCTGAACAAATTGATGGAAAAGAATTTTTGATCAGTTTTCATGGAAGATCCTTCACTACCATCAAAATTAGAAACTATTTTCTTTATAGTATTTTCTTCATAGAATTCACAGTAATAGCTAACTGCATCAAGCCATGTGCCCCAATGAGTAAGTATCAGTTGAGGTGGAAGAGGGACTGAAGGTGTGTTGTCTTTAAATTTTGGCACTCTCACTGGAGCTTTGACAAAAATCTATTTCACATTTGATATTAACCAATCAACATGGGGGGGGGGAAAAATTTAGCCTATTTAATCCATGAGCGAGACAAGTTAAATGCACAATCAAAAGCTACAACATCTTCAGACCTTTTTATGCCTTTACCAAGTACAGGGCAGTGTCAGTCACAAATAGTAAGACATGTTCTCACTAAACTTCACCGTACCATAACAGTTTCAAGCGTTGTCGAAATGGACTGCAATGTAGAGTGGTTTATTGATACAAGAACTTCACAGTCCAGAAAAATATATCACCATGTCTATCAGCAATTAGGGTTCCAATGATAACATTTACAACGTATCTCCTACAAGCATCAGTACTTTCATCCATTGATACCCAGATCTTATTGATGCCTTAGTTCTGATTGTCTGCAATACATTTTCATAACAAGACTGTAAATAGTTTTTCCTCAATGTTGATTCGGTTGGAATCGTCTGTGTTGTGTACTTCTCCAGGAAGGATTTCAAATGTTCATTGTTCACTTTATTAAGTGGGATATTGGCTGATAACATCATTTCACAGAGTTCTTTAGAAAAAAAAATCAAAGATGATGAAGCTGTGGATGTAGCTAAAAAAAAGTAGATCGCTTTCTGCTTAGAGAGTGATAATAATTTTTAACTTTAATTCTTGACTGGTGAATTCTGACCAATTCAGTGACTATTAGTTTTGTTTCTTTCTCCAATATATAACAGGAGTAGATTTCTGTGAATAATTATCTTAATTTCTTCTCATCTATAAATTCTATTAAAAAATTACCAGATTTTCCTCAAAATATGACCATAAATATTATTGTAATATGACCAAAATTAGTAAAATTGCGTGATATGCATTTATATGCTATATAAAATACATTTAAATACAGTCAGAAAAATTGAATCAACATTTCAGCTCAAAAAGAAGGCAGGAAAAAAATATGACTTGTCCTAAAGATCTGAACCCTAGAGATGATGCTTAGAAGGATACAGGGTAAGGAAAAAGATGATTTTCTTTTCTAGGTAAGGGAATGAGGGATTAGAATAAAATAGGAAGGGAAATTCTTAACAGTTTACAAAAACACTTAAAATATTAAGTTGATGAGGGCCTGAAGTAATTGGGGAGGTAATTACACTAAAAGAATTTAAGATAAAAATTAATAAGAAAATGGAATATTCATGTGTAGGGAAATTGAAAGCAGAGCATGCACTCTGTACCAATTCAATTAAATCAAAGAAATAACGTCCAGCAAAATATAATGGCAATTCTTTGATTCTCAAAAATATATTAACTTCACAAGATTTTTTATTTTTAATTTCTATGGAGTACACACCCCATTTACAATTTCTTACAAACTTACTTTGTTTTTTACAACTACCAGTGACGTAGGGTTTAGTTAAAGTTATAAAAAAAACACACATTAAAATCCTTAGAATTTATAATATTTTATATTGCAATGGAGCACACACCACAATGGCAAAGTGGTTAAATAACACTTAATAACTATTACTCACCAAAGTTGAAAGCTGGAGGTGTATGAAAAACACACAACGAGTAATGAATACAATTTCACAATATTTCAGTTTAAAACCTTATTCATGCAGAGAGGAGTGGGTCATTTTGGAAGGAAATTGTTGGTAGGCAGGAGAAGAAAGTGCAAGAATTACATAAGACATTTATTGGAAATGAGACCTTGATAGTTATTGGGAGTAAAGAAATGGACAACCAAAACCATGAACTATCTCCTGAATTCAGGCATACGCGAATGAAAAAAATTTGTTTAGTAGGTCAAGGAATGAGGGACTGCAATAAATCACCTAGTGATATGGTGAACAACTTACCTCAAACACTGAAAGAAGTTAAAATAAAAATTCATGAAAAACAAAATAAAGGAAATCGCCAGTGGCATAAATGTTCCACTGCAAATAATTTGTTATTATTGGATAATAGTAACAATGTGTAACAATAAAATCTAATGTTCTCATTAAGCTTATTACACTCTATTCTTGCAAATCACCACATCACTATGAAAACACTGCTGCATTCCTCATAATTGTGATAACGTTCAAGGCACTAATGAATTTTAGCTCAACAAGCCATAAATATGAACTTTGACCTTAGGATTTAAATGTGTTTATACCAGACTGTAGATATGGGAAATGATCATTATTTTTTTTTTTTAAATGCTTAACATCTCTTAACAGCGAGATCTTTAGAGATGGGAAAGGATGGGTGGCAAGGAATGGGAAGGAATTCGGCCATGGCCTTTTGAAGGAAACATCCTGGCATTTGCCTGGAGTGATTTGGAAAACCATGGAAATGATCTGCAGGTTTGAAAGTTCTTTTAATTATATGACCACCATTCCGGTATTTCTGGAAGAATGAGAGGTCCCCTTAAAACAAGTGATTATGAAAGAGAATTTTTTCTTAGTAATTGAAAAACTCTTCAAATATCAAGAATGCACAAGTTTATTAGAAATTATTAGAGGTCTTGTTGCGGTACCAACTGCTTACACATATAGGACTTCTAAACAATAGGATTGCAGGTTAAAATTCTAAACTGCACACCAGTAACTCACTCACTCACATATTACTCATAACTCTTGCCTATTTGATTCGCAAGCAGACTTCTAGTTCATCATCGTCCTACGTATATCCTGATTGTACAACGACAAGTCCAACCATTGTATTGTGTTTATTCCACCCACTAACACATTATAACAAACACTCCTCAACTTGATGACATCTTAAGAAATACTTGCTATACAAATGACATCTTGGCAAATACTGAGCTAGCAAACATGGCCATCTTCTTTCTCATCTGCTTCAGCCAGTCATGAGTGCTTCTTTCATCACACGATCTCTATTGACCTATCAGATTTTCTGTTTATAACTTGCATTGCTAAGATTCCTTCCTTATCAAATTTTCTGAGATATATTGATCTATACTAGCTTCTTAGCTTGGCAACTATCTGTAACCAAAACAATCCATTATCTAAAGTCTACTTAGTTGGAGTTACAGCACCTGCATTATAAATGAAACTGCTTTAAGCACTGGAAATAAGAAAGGATAGGGAAAAATAATCTATCATTTGCCACAGATGAAGGCAGGAAGGTCAGATGAACACAAAACAAAACCACACACAAAACATCACAATATTTCAATTTGTAACCTTAACCAAGCAAGAGGTGAGGCATATGTCAGGGGGAAGATGTGTACACTTCGGGATTCATATTGTAGGTCCCAATGCGTACTCATATTACATGTCTTGCATGATTAGGGTTACAAACCGAAAGATTATTATTATAATATTGAAAATAAGTTAGAATATGAAAAAATAACCCATCACTTACCACAGATAAAGACAGGACGGCTAGACAAACACAAGAAAACACACACACAAAACACACTTCACAATATTTTAGTTTGTAACCTTAATCATGCAAGAGGTGAGACATATAGCAGGGGGAAGTTGTGTACACAATGGGACCCCTACCATATGAATCTTATTGTAATGTTGGCATACCAGAGTATTTAAGCACAGAATGAGGTAAAAGGATATTAAATATGTTCAGCTGTAAACTGATTTGTAACAAACTGCAAGTAAGGCATATGCAATTTGATATCCTACTTGTTTAAGTCTATTTTATAATCTTGCATGTGTGGTTTGACATCAGGAGTCTCTGGATTCCAGCGATATACAGAAAAAGTTTTCAAGCGAGGCTCTTTCTTCTCTGGACATTCTGTTGACATGGACTGCCACATCTGAAAATTTGCCCGAATAAATTTTTAAAACATGTAATCAGTAGTGATTCTAATAAACTGCAATCCTCTTACATCCGAGATAAACCGCTATAAACAAAAATCTATTCTAAATATGGTGAAGCAGGAAACAAGGATAAAAACTCAAAAGGACTTAGCAACAATGGAACAGGAAGAAATGCCATAAGATGACATAGATAAGGATGGGGAAGTAGTTACTGAGGATTTGAGAAAGGCAGAGATTTTAAGTAACTGGTTCAGTGAAAGCATTAGGGACAATGAATCAGAAACAGGAGGGTATAATTCGGAGAACGAGCTTAACAACACAATATGACGATAGTAAAAAATTTGAAATTCATCCTGAAGAAATCATGAACGAAATAAGGAAGCTGAAAACACATAAGGGGGCTGGTGCAGATAATATTACTACAGATATCTTAAAGATAGCCGGGTGTGACATTGTACCTTATCTTGAAATATTATTTAAATTGAGTCTGGATACTTGCTGCTTACCACAAGACTGGAAAAGTGTGATAGTAGTACCGGTACATAAAGCAGGGGGTGAGAAATAGAGTCGAAAATTACAGGCCAATCAGTTTGACTTCAGTGATAGGTAAATTAATGGAAAGATTGATATGCAACCACATCAGAAAAATATGTGCGGAATGTAAGTGGTTTTCAAGTAGGCAACATGGGTTCAGGCAAGGATATTCATGTGAATCTCAGTTGGTGGGATATATGCAAGATATTTCAGATGAAATGGACAAGGGAGGCCAAATTGATAGTGTAGCACTAGATCTTTCAAAGGCGTTTGACAGAGTAAGCCACAAAATGGTAGTAAATAAGGTAAAAACTATTGGAGTGGATGAGAAAGTGATTTCCTGGGTAGAAGAATTTTTAAAAGGTAGAAAACAGAAAGTTAGGGTAGGAAATGCGGTATCAAAGGAAGTAGAAGTAAAAATGGGAGTGCCGCAGGGTAGTGTATTGGGACCATTGCTATTCATTATTCTAATGAATAATTGTGTTGATTGTTTACTATCTGAAATTAGATTGTTTGCAGATGACATAATGCTGTATAAAAGGATCAAAACGATAGAGGACTGTAAACAGTTGCAGGGTGATCTGGACAGGATATCTAGTTGGGTTGGTAAACATGGGATGAAGATAAATGCAAAGAAGAGTCAGCTAATTAGATACACAAATAAAAAACAAAAGGTTTATTATGAATATAAGGTGGGGAAAGAATTGCTTGCTGAAGATTTGAAATGTAAATATCTTGGCATTACATTTGATAACAAGCTTAACTGGGCAGGACACATTGGACAGGTGATAGGAAAAGGTTTCAAAGTTCTGCACTTGTTGGAGAGAGTGATGAGGGGATGCACAAGAGAAGTAAAGGAATTGGGTTACAAAACTTTGGTAAGACCATTGCTCGAATATGGTAGTGTAGTATGGGACCCACATTTTGAGTATCAAATACAGGAGTTGGAGAAGGTGCAAAGAAGGGCTGCTAGATTTGTTTCTGGAAATTATCGCAGAATGCAATCAGTGACAGATATGATAAAGGAGCTGGAATGGGATTCTTGCAAGACAGGAGGAGGATGAGGAGGGTAATGGGAATGTACAGGGCGTATACTGGCGATGAGGCATGGAAAGATATTGCAGTAGGGATGAAAAATAGTTCATGGAAGGGAAAAGATGACCATGACCACAAGCTGGCACTCGATTTCAGGCACAAGGGTGTGGGAAGATTTTCTTTTTTAGGTAAGGGTGTCAGGGACTGGAATGAGTTACCAAGGGGAATGATGAATAACCTACCGAAAACGTTAAAAGAATTTAAAGTTTGTAGAGGGCAAATGTAGGTGAGTGTAGGATAGGGGGATAGGGGGTGTGTAGGGAAATTGCCACCGGAGCGTGTGCTCCATTGCAATTAAATTAAATTAAATGACATTAATGTGAAAGGAAAGATAAAGTTGAAGCAAGTAGGTTTGCGGTAATAAAAACAACTACCAGAACACAAGAAACATTTTGGGGTTGCAGTCCTCCTTTCTTCAACTTTAATGTGTGATGGTTTTAATTTGTTTCTTTTCCATATTGAAATGAACCTCCTTAGAGATGGCATTAATTACAGATCTATGTTTGCTATTTTTTGTTTATAAATGATACACTTATCAGCCAGAACATTACGACCACCTACCTACTAGCTATATAAACCCGTCCAGGCAATAGCAGCATCACCTGACAAAGGAATGACACACGCATGGTGCACATAATATCAGTGAGCATGCAATCTGTGTTTAGAATGGGTAAGGCATGAAATCTATCTGATTTTGACCAAGGGCAGATTGTGATGGCCTGGAGGCTCAGCACGAGCATTTCGGAAACTGCAAGTTGGGTGTTCGAGGAGTGTTGTGGTGAGTGTCTTCTACAAGTGAGCGGAACCAAAGTGAAACCACATCCAAATGACAAGGGGTTGGGGAGGCCTCCCCTCATTACTGATGTCGGACGTCGTAAGCTGGGCAGACTGGTAAAACAGGATAGGCGGTGAACTGTGGCAGAACTAACATCAGACTTTAATGCAGGGCAGAGGACAAGTGTGACTGAATACACAGTGCACTGGACTTTCCTAATGATGGGCCTCTACAGCTGATGGCCCATGCATGTGCCAGTGTTAACACCACGATTGAAATGGGCACATTTACATTTAAAGTCTTCAGCAAGCAATTCTTCCCCCATGACCATCGTCACTGGATGTTGACACAGTGGTCTGATGAATCCTGATACCTTCATCATGCTAATGAGAGGGTGCAAATCCGTTGTTTTCCAAGAGGACTGCTCCTTGACACCTGTGGGATGAAGACAAGCTGGGGGTGGCTCAGTTATGCTCTGGGGAACATTCCTGTGGGCATCCATGGGTCCAGTGGAACTCATGCAAGGCACCATGACAGACAATTGGTATTGAACACCGGTTGCAGACCATGTACAGTCCTTGATGACAATCATGTTTCCCAACAGCAGTGGCATTTTCCAACAAGATAATGCACCATGTCACAAGGCCAGGAGTGGTTCGAGGAAGATAGTGACGAGTTGCAATTGGTGTGCTGGCTCCCCAACTTGCCAGATCTGAACCCGATCGAACACATCTGGGATGTGATTGAACATGGCATTAGAGCTCATCGCCTCCCTCCCAGGAATTTATGGGAATTAGGTGACTTGTGTGTGCATATGTGGTGCCAACTTCCTCCAGCAACCAAGGTCTCATTGCTTCCATGCCAAGACGCGTAGGCACTGTCATCCATGCCAAAGGGGAACATATCGGCTATTAGATAGGTGGTCATAAAGTTCTCACTGATCAGTGTATAATTACCCCTAGTAAAAGCTGAAATACAAAATCATAAATGAGAGAACAGTAGTTTGGTGGGGAACAATGGTTCTTTATTAGAGACAACACCATCTATAATATCTGATGAGTTGTCTAATTGTTTACTAATGGAATGATAAGTAATAAAATTGAAATCTGTGTTATTAAATCTAAATTCCTAATGTCTGATATAGATAATAAATTTACTTTGAGGTTTGAATGAAAGTAATTTTGAGCAATGACTATAAAAAAATGCAGGGAAAGTAGACGTATAACTAACCAAAGATGAAATCAGGTCAACCGTGAGAAACATGAAAAAAAAGGTGGAAACATTTTTATTGTTTTTCCTTATCCTTTGTTATATGGATTTACTTTGGAAACAAATGAAGGAAAGACTGATTAAATTTATATTTTGATAAATTCTGATCGTTGTATGTGCGTATGATTTCTTTATGTAAAAAATTAACAAAAGAAATTTTACTATTCAATCAGTGTCTTAAAAATTATATACTGTGGATTTATTTCCCCCATATTCTGTACAGCATTAAAAATTGTGGTTCCTGCTATCATGTGTATTAAAATTATTTATTGCTTCTGCAGAGATAAATGTGTAAGAATGATGTGCAAGTTGGATAGAAACATATGCTCAGAAATATTTAGACTGTAAAATATTTCAGTTTTCTTCTCACTATACATCTTTAAGATGATACTAGTGATTCAATGTAATCCATTTTTTAACACCACATTCATCATTATGGTACATGAATAAAGTTTAGTTTACATATTAGGTGTTTATGTTATTAGCCAAACCCAATTTCAGGATAGACTAGTATTTCCTTGACTAAACTAGTTCTTCCTAAGTGTGGCAGGATCAATTAGTGTATTCTAGATCAGACTATTTGATATTAGAAGACTCGGCTGGTTTATCCTTGGAAAAAAACAGTAAATGCTAATATTTAATGCACACTCTAGAATAAACTAATGTTGCTTTACAAGTAGCTAAAAGGAAAGATAAACTGAATAGCATACTAAATACAGAAAGAAATATCAAACTTCACTTAAATATGAAATAGTAGTTAATTATGATTTATAATGATGGTTAAAACAGGAATAAATCAAAATGAAATTTTCTCTGTTCCTGATTTTTTGTAATACTTTATTATTTACAATGTTGGCTGGCAGATGAGATTTATCAGAAAAAGCTTTTATCTTCTTTGTTTGTTTTACAATATTGTCTGCTGCTCCTTTACTAACCTTTGTAAAGTCATTTTCAGTCAAAGAACCATAAATTATATCCATATTTTCTAAAATCATATTATCATTGTTCATTGCCTTCTGTCAATTCAATATTGCAGTATTCTTTGCTTTACTTCCTCAGGTCATCCTCATTCTGAATATCATTTATAATTTCTTGCATGAATGATACAATTGAAAGTACTCCTCTAGATTCAATTCTGAACACTGTATTGTAAGGCAAATACTTCATTCTCGAATAGAAGGCATAGTTTTTCGTACATTGGACCTATCTCTATACCTCTGACCATTCTGCCAATTTGTTGTCCTTCATCCAATAACTATTCATGTTCTCAATGTCTTTGTTGTCATGTTCAGTGGAGCCCGAACTTTGTCTTGATTTTCTGTGCACAATTTTGAGTTCTGGCCAAAGAGTAGCAAGCTCTCTACTGACATTGGTGACAAATTCTCTGCTATTGTCGGACTGTAGAATGCATGGTGTCCCCATTGTTATAATATATCATTTAAGTGTTAGGCCACCTATGTTGGTCTTTTAGATTATAACACATGGAACAGAACATACTTTGTTCGGTGTTCTTGGTAAACAGCTATAAATTTGAAACTTCTATCAGGTTGTGTCTGTAAATCTAGCAGATCCATGTGGTACCTACTATTCAGATGAAGATAAGGAATTAGCTTTTAAACTATTCCTCTCTTTTTCTTTGTTTTCCTATGCTGACAAACACTACACATAGACAGATATAGGCCAATCATTTCTTTTGTGATATGGCATATTTCTTTGGTCATAAGTGCTGCATCAATCACATCATAAAGTTCGTCAGCAGGAAGATTTGGTACAATTAGATTTTTAATATCCCCAACTTTTAAAACACCAAATTATTTTAATCTTCTTTGTTGTAATGGTGATTTTTGGCATCTTCAACACACATTATAGTGAGAAGGCTTCTTACTTTTACTTTGTAAAATTTCCATCAAAAACTTCTTTCTCCATTGTTTTTGGTCTTCTTCTCTAATAAATGAAGATTCATCCATCATAAAACTGAAGCAAACTTTCTGATATAGTAAAGTAAGTTTAACTTTTTTTTAGAACTGTAGGTGAAAACATATACTCACACATCTGAAAACAGAATGAGCATTCAAAACAAATGTGCAAGCAAGCATGTCATGTTCGATGCAGTGGCTAGCCATGTCCACTTAATGACAGAGACCAGCAACATCTGCACTGAGGAGTCATCGTTGACAGACACCAAACCAGTGTCAAAGAGCAGAGATACTCATTGTGGGATGTATGACAGACATGTCCATGTGGAAAATGCAGCAAAATTTGGCATTTATGGTATATGGAAGCAGAAGACCAATGTGAGTGCCTTTGCTAACAAAACATTACCAGCTGCAGCACATTTCCTGGCCTTGTGAACATATTGTTTGAGCCTTAGTTGACTGTGAGTCATAATTCCAGTTGGTAAGAGCTGTTAGTAGGGTTTGAGAATGGTACCAAACCCATGAAAATATGAATCCAGGTTGTCAACAAGGCACTGTGCGAGCTGCTTGTGGCTTCATTGTATTTACATAGCATGGACTTTGGTCAAACTGAACTGACTAGAAAATGTTACATTCAACTACTTGAAGACCATTTGCAGCCATTCATGTTTGGACACAGATGTAGACTATTGCAGATAACACTGTGACATGTCACCAGGCTAAAATGATCAGCCTGATGGCTCAGTGTTTAAGGTGCTTGCTTTCAAAAGTTTGGAGTTCAGTCACAGGTTCGAATCCTTATGGGAACAGGAATTTTTAAGATTTTTATTTGATCATATGGCCCATGCCAAGATGTTCCATGGTTCCGATTCCATGTTAAACTGTAAGTTTGCCTACAATAGAGGCAGAATGTGTGGCAAATTGAAACTCTGTCTTGCAACCAGCCAAACAATCCTTCAAACTCTCCCAGCCAACAATACCATACGTATTTACTTCCTTTAACCAGACAAAAATAATTCACAATTGGTTTTAGGAACATTCTGGAAAATTCCAGCGAATGATTCAGCCGCCTAGATCACCAGAAATGAATCAAAACAAACATATTATGTCAGTTCATGCACAATGTCCTGCACCAGCAACACTTTTGCAATTATGAACATCTGTAGAGGAAGCATGACTCAATATTTCTTCAGGGGATTCTGACTTGTTGAACCAATACTATATTGTGTTGCTGCATATTAGCATGCAAAGGGGTCCCATACAATATTAGAATGTATCTTATGACTTTTTGCACTTCAGTGTAGTCTGGCCTAGAATAAACCAGTTGATATTATTACACTTAGGAATAACTAGTTAAACTAGTAAAAAGTTGTTTATCCTGAAATCAGGTTTGGCTAGTAATATTTATATAATAATACAGATAAGAGTACTTATGAAATGGGAGCAAGGATAAAATCTCGCCCATTAGAACTAAAATTGGTGACAAGTAATAATTTTAGGAGAGGAATAAAGCATCAGTTTGTGAATAAACTTTGTTCAAACCTGTTGGAGTTCTAAATTGTTCTTAGAATTAGGAGTACAATATGGAAGGCACTTATTTCAGGCATAAAAAAGAGGGAGAAAAAATTGTTTTTAGAGTAAAGAAGTTATGGACTAGAACAAATTACCAAGGGTAGTGTTTTACAGTTTACCTTAGACATTGGAAGAATTAAAAATTAAAATTCACTGAGGAACAAGTAGGTTAGTGGTAAAATTGCATTCAGAGAATTAAATATTAAAAAAAAAAAATAATCATGAAATGCAAAAGTAGGTGTATAGGGAAATTGTCATTGGCATATGTTCAATTGCAATAAAATTAAATGTATATTCTAAGTCTTCAAAGTCCTGACTTTACAAGAAACTTGTAGCTACAAGTAAAATAAAACACTGAATAATTTAATTTAATTGCAATGGCTCACATACTCCAGTGGTAATTTTCCTGTGCACCCTATACCCGCTTTCTTGTATGTGTCTACATTTTCCTTTTTTGTTATTAACACACTTTTGGAAGAATTGGTGCAAATTGATATTTAGAAGAAATCATAGAATTTGACCAAATGCACAGTTCAGATTAAACAATCTAGAGAATTTGATAGCAGGTTGTGGTTAGTCTTTTACCCCTAACTGGTTGCTCTGATGAATTAATTAAAAATGGAATTTTTTTAATACTGAATGTAGTCTTTTGTTCCCAAGTGGTCAGGTAAGCAAAATAGGAGGTGTCAGTACTGTGGGGAAAAAAATCCTGGTTTCATAAATATTAACTTGATTGATCATTCAGTAAATTATAAGCGCCTTCTCTTTCCAAATGATACAAATTATCATAGTTAAAAGAAAATAAAAAGCTGTATTTTGATGATTAAAATCAAAACATAGACTGCAAGTAATTACATAAGTAAAATGGTACATCTGCTTTAGAATCCTTCTCTAAAATAAGGCAAAATGTACTTCATCTTTTAGATTAGAATCTTGTCATAGGCACTCAGTATTACAAGAAGTCACCCATTCCACCATACATCAGGTCTAATAGGATGGTAATGTAAATTTCATAGTGAAATCACAAATCAGACTGTTATTAGTGAATTGTAGGAGTATAAGAATAAAGTTTATTATCTTACTGAAAATAAATAAACTGCAGGTATATATAGGATCCTGGTTAAATGTAGGCTTACTACCAATGAGGTTTTTTCCCATGGGTTAGAGAGAGTACCAAAGAGACATGGGGCGAACTGGTGAAGAGGCGTTCACACTGGTTAATAGCAAGTAATAAAATCTGTCTTGTGGCTAGTAGAGGGTGTGTAGAATTCAATAGATTTGCCAAGGGCCTCATCCTAAAAAGGCAATCTGTAACCTTGTTAAAACTGTTTAGGAATAGGTTTAATCCATAGAACAAGTACAGTAAAACATTTCTGTCCACTATTTCTAATAGTAAAATACCTTCTAGTCCAATTACAAGGTTGCCTTTGTGAAAGACAGAAATTTCAGTTATAGCAGTTTTTCAAGAACAACAGTTTTAGTTGCATCTATTCTCACTAGGAAAACTCGTGATGGAGATCATTTTAAGGTATATTTACCATACTAGGTAAAAATTTAGTTTGGAAGATTTCTTGGTTTTGTTAACCCACGAGGTCAGAGGAAGCGAAACATGATTCGGAATAACTAGCTAATGCAAAAAACCACATAAAATCTTTTATCACCAGTTGTAGTCAGCACCTAGAATGTTCTGAGAACAAAACTGATCAATTAAACAAAGTATGACTTTTAATTTAGAGGAAAAAAATCAAAATTTAAAGTAAATAAGGAAAAAGTGTGAAATTAATTTTAGGAGATAGGGGAAATCAAGTATTTGGTGTATTAAAAAGTTTAAGATTTTAATAAGCAAAAGGTTTTTTTTTTTGTAAAGGTTTTGTTGAGACATTATTGACTACCAGGCGCCAAGGTTGGTGACATTATAAAATTGGTGGTTAATTTAGTAGAACTCCTTTTGAAAACTAAGCCAAGCTAAAATAGGTAGAACAAGTTACCTAAAGACTTGTGTGTTAGATGGCAGGTCAAAATACTTAGCAGTTACTTAGATATTAATTTTTAAAGTAATAAGCTGACGTCACAAGGTCAAATGATTTGATAAAAGGAGGTCAGCCATCTTACTTTTATTCGGTCTTTTCAAGTATTTTCTCGAAGCCGTTCGGCACGAAGTTGGTGGAGTCATGCCACCTCTTGTTCGGCGTTAGCAGTACGCTTCAGTATGCCATAGTAACATTTTCATCGTAGTAAGGGGGCCAGGGTGGAAGTTTGTCTTATCTCATGTGTGCTTATCTTGTAGTCTTCAAATGGAACTGTTAGTCTGATTGCCTTTTGCGAAAACTTGAATCTTGGTACCGAACCTTTGTAAACGAACTTTTCTAAAGATTATAATTTTTCATTGAACTCTAAATTGTGGACTGTGTACATTATTTACCCATACCTTTCACGATTGACGTTCGAATCAATCGCGTGGCGACCGCGACTCAAGATATCAAGGGCACCGGTCATTAACAAATAAGTTCAAGCAGTGTTGAGGCTAAGCTCCTAACCAGACACTACTTTGACACAATGGCCATCAATTTTTGACAGTACAGGAATCTAAGCATCATTTCAGATACCTCTAAAATCATTACCATGGAAATGTACTTCGCAATGAATTTTATGTGTTGAGGTGGGCAGCATGGAGATAGGAATAGAAGGTCTTTAGCGAAAACACAAGTCCTTCGGCATTGTGGAATAACCTACGCTCCTTTGGAACTAGTCAATAAAATTACGGTTCAGAAATTTATATGGCATTATACAAGCTTAATAACCACTTCTAAACTCATGCAGTTGAAACTGACCCTATATAAAAAGCAAAAGAAATTCTTCAACAAAATTTGCTAGCGAACGACACCCTAAAATTTTACTTACCACATATCACCACGGAACAGGTGAGGAAAACTAGTGAAATCTAGTCAGGAAGATAAGTATGAAATTGATATCAAATTTTTAGTAATACACTTTCGGAAAGTAAAAGTGCACCACCCAGATGGAGTTGTAATAAATAAATGAAATAAATTTTGCCCAAAGTGTCTCCATATAAAAAGTATTAAATGCTTAAAAATCGAAAGTTTTACATGTAATAGAATGAAAATTACGGTGCTTTTTATTATGCTAAATTGCTATGTTTTTTATCGTATAAATGGTGAACAGTGTGGTGTAATATAACACTTTTTTGTCCACTAGTTCTTGTTGACCAAGTATGCCAAAACAAAGAGTGACGACCCTCTACACCAAAATGTCTAACTGTGAGAGAGAACGGAGAATTGGTGTGTTTGAAATGGCTGCATCATATTGTGAAATCTCCCAAAGAATTGGCCATAGTGCAATGTCACTATACAGACTTGTTACACAGTAGATGAAAGAAGGCTCTAGTACTCCGAGAGCAGGCACAGGTCCATACAGAAGGACAACACGTGAAGACTGCCAAATTGTGTGGGTGGCTGTTACTGGCAAACTGGTAATTGCAGGCCAGATCCAAGCTGTGGTTACAGAGAGAGTCACCACTCCCTCATCCCTATGCAACGTGTTCCATAAACCTGATTTCATTGCCAGCATCATCTACCTGGTGAAACGCAAAGGGACACATGCAGGGGCGGATCCAGGATTTTGGGTTGGGGGGCTTGAGTGGACTTTGGTTTGGGGGGGGGGCACTTGAGTCGGACAAAGGTTAGTATTTATAGTCTCCTCGGGACTCAAATCCGTAGAGTTAAAAAAAAAAAGTGTCCAAAATTACAATGTCGGAGGTGGACCTAGATACTTTTGGGGGGGCTTCAGCCCCCCTAGCACCCCCCCCCCCCCCCATGGATCCGCCCCTGGACACATGAAAGGCGTACATTTGTGGTTAGAGACGAGTCTCGATTCTGTCTGTGGCAGAGTTATAATTGATAATATATACACAAGCAAACCCTGCTTATCCTGTTGTGATTTCACAACGTCACACAGGTCGAACCTCTGGTGTCAAATTCTGCAGCTAGACTGAGTTGGTGGTTTTTGAAGGCACAATGACAGCCCACCTCTATGTAGACAGGGTACCGCGCCCTATTGTAATGTCCACCATCCAAATCGCATCTTCAAACAGGACAATGCCCGACCTCATAATGTGGTCATAACAACACAAGCCTTGCAAGGGGTTACGATTACAACTTGGACCATACGGTCTCGATTTGTCCCCATTAGAGCATGTGTGGAAAGTCAGGAGTAGGCACATTAGACCACTTGGTCACCCAGCACAAGCTGTGCAACAACCGACTACTCAAGACATGCAGGCATAGAGAGACATACCCCAAGAAGTCTAAAGGTAATAAACTTAGCCTGATCCATTTCAATTTTTACAATTTATACTGAGTATGACCGTGGATATATCTACAAATTTTCCTGAAACTCCCACATTCCTGTCGGGGTTTTGAACTTTCAATTCACGTCAGTGTATAGATGTAAAAACGTCAGTTAATAACCACTTTTTTAATTTTTCAATATTCTCGCGAACATATCCAAATGTTTGGAAGAAGGCCTCAAAAGAAACCCGCTCCTGTTGAATCATCAGACTACCGACCTTTAAATTAGCTACCTACCATCTTTAAGGCTCTCAAATTCATAGCTCACGATCAAAGCACTGAGTACTTAATTTCGCACAACAAACTGGACAATTTTCGGTCTGAATTTAGTAAAAACCACAGTACGGCGTCGGCGATTGCACTCATACAAGTAACCGAAGACATCAGACTTTCTATGGACAAACGGAAAAAACTGTGCTAATCCTTCTTGACTTCAACAAGTCGTTTGACATTGTTGACCTGGACATTCTCCTGTCCATACTAAGAGGATTGAATTTTGCTAGTGGTACTGATAATTGGTTCGCATCTTATTTGAAGAACCGACAACATTGTGTACGGATGTCACCGGACGTAGAACAATGGTGCCTCCCAGGACTATGTCTTGCCTTACGTCACTGCAGGGCCCGCTCTAAGGGGGGGCAAACCGGGCATTTGCCCGGGGCGCCATTTCGGCTGTAAGTGTGAGAAAAAAATTAATAATATTAATGGGTTAAATGCCAAATTAATCAAAAAAATCCACATAGGCCTACCGATTTTTTTGTTCGTTAAAAACTTACAGTTCTTAGCTATTTGGGTGCGCCCTTAGAGACTTCGAAGAGACGGGGCGCGGACCTCAAAGGGGCGCGTCGTTGCCTCGCCGCCTCTGTGTGAATTCCGCCATAGGAGCAACTTCAAAATGCGCCGCGTCCGCGCCATGTCTCAGCCCGAAGTCCGCGCCACGTCTCTTCTGTGTGAATAGGGCCTTAGCACGCGAGTATAACGCTTTGTTATCTCAATTTGCTTATTATTGCTAATTACAAAAGTGGTTTCATTACTCAACATCATTAGTCTTACTATTACGTTATTAGTGATAGTTCATAAAATTTACTTCAGGATTTCATATTTTGTAAAGGTAAGTACATCTATGATTAAACTGTTATTTAGTTGGATATACGACATAAGCGCACAACGACAAAAGCACACAACAGAAGCCCAGTAGGTGGGGGCTGTTACACCTGCCCTCGGATACCTGCACTGATTCCGACGTTATACTGCCCACAATGCGGTGAAAAGGAGTGTTTTTCGTAATTGCAGCTAGGAATCGATAGTGATTGGCGGGAGATGCTGAGTATTTATTTTATTGAATTGATGAACCAAATCAATATGGATCTTAGTTATTGGAAATCGAGGTAGAATAATTTGCATAATAATTTCTTCTCGTAATCCGAGCCCCACAGATTTGTTGTACAAATTAGATACAGGCATTGTAAGTGTTTTGTTTGTGTTAAATTACATACGCTAGCTTTGATCGCTTATGAAAAAACTGTAGTTTAGTGAGTGTGGGACAGTACTTACAATCATTAATAAATAAATAATATTACCAGCTGCTGATTACCGATTAGTTACTTCACATACCATTAGTATATTTAATTTCGAATGCTAACATATCCATGATGCTTATTATATATACGAATGCGGTTTACAGATACTCTAATTGCTGCATTTGTAAATCGTCTCAACAAAAAGAAATTCATTATCTATTTTAGTGAATGTGAATAACTTTGTCAGTTGGTTTAATAAGTGCATTGTGCCACAATCACTCCACAACGTCATTTTTTTGTTTGTGAACTTGGAACGTATTCCGTTTAAGCCTACAGAAATTGCCATTCTGAATACACGGTTTCTGTATTTGCAGCAAATTTACGGATAGTATCCTCCGCGAATAAGCTTTGACTGTGTAGTAACACTAGACTTTCTTTATGTTCACAGGGTATGGAAAATATTTTGTGTTGTGCATAAATATTTTTTTATATCGACTGAGAATAATTTATCTTAGTTATGGTTTTAGCTTATTTAGAGCAAGGATAAATATTTACTTTTTATAGTGTACATTGTTTGAGTTACGCGCATGCCTCTTCCAAAATGTCTGACGGTCAAAGAAAACTATCTGGTTACCAGTACAAAAAAAGAAGGTTGGGAAAGGATGCGTAGCGGCAGAATCAATCTGGCGCGTTAAAAAAAAAAAAAAAAAAAAAACCTGTATTCAGGGTTTACCAAAACAAATCTTAGAATCCAATATCAGGTCGGGATACAAAAGAAGTATAGAATCGTCAGAGAATAATAGCGAACAAATGAACGAAGTTTGTAAACCAACTGGAACTGACACCAACGTGAGACTCACAGAAGGCGTTCTAAAACTTTGTGACCAACAATTTTATGAGACGCGGTAAGAAGCTTTTTAGTAAGGCAAGGTTCACCTAAACTATTGCATAATTACAAATTTCCTTCCAATGACACAGATCGACGTTTTAGCGCAAAATATTATGCACGAATTTTCAGCAAGGGAGAGCAAATAATGCGAGATTAGCTACTGCGTTTACTGCTTCTGTTACAAAATTTTCAAAAATTTTAAAAATTGGAAGCAACTCGACGAAACTTTAAAAGAACATGAAATTTCGAAAAATCATATTCAGGCAAAAAAGATTAAATTGTTGTAAAACTGTGGATGCTGCCACTCAAAGAGTTATTAATGCCGAAATAAATCATTGAAATGAGGTGTTCTAAGAATCGTTGCAATTACCAAAATGCTTGGTAAAAGGTACAAGCGACAAGTTGATTGAGCATAATACCGGTAATTTCTTAAAAATAGTTGAGTTACTGTCTAAATACGATCCCATTATGGAAGAGCACGTCCGTTGAGTGCTCTAAAAAGTAGAGACTAAAGCTCAATATCTTGGGAAAAATATACAAACATGGATAGTAGATCTGCTGCATCAAAGTGTAAATTCTCATGTTATTAATGAAATTAAAAAAATTCAAATATTTTTCCATAATTTTAAACTGTACTCCTGACTTTAGTAAGATACAGCAAATTACTCTTGTAATCAGATATGTTTCAACCAATAAATTTAATCCTGATGTTGAAATTAAAAATAATGAAAGCTTTTAAGGCTTCTTACCAGTCGAAAGATCCACAGTAAAACAAATGTCTGACATTATTGTTGGAGAACTTAATGACTTGTGTTTAAATTTATAGGATATCAGAGGACAGGGACTGACAACGGGTCCAAGGCATACACACACACATTTGTGCGCCAGCAATTCCGTGGCGATCCATATAGACGATAAAATGTGTTTGTTAATTGTCTGGTTACCGTCGCGCATGCTCGCCACGTTCAAATACGTAACGATTGTTATTTGGCTCTTGATTCGGCTCGTCGTTAAGCTAGGCATACACACACACATTTGTGCGCCAGCAATTCCGTGGCGATCCATATCTATACTATTATAAATCTGTAAGCAAGCTGCGTTTGTAGTGAGGCTTGATCTCTAATAACGCAAAAACTACCGCATCAATTTGCATGGTGTTTCCAAATTTTTAAAGCTAATGTTGCTGATCAACATCTGCAGAAGTAGCTAACGACTAATATGTACCATGGGAAGAAGAACTTCAGAAATGTGAAACTGTAGACCACAGATAATTATACACATTCAGACGGTCACTCCTTTCATAAAGAGACCTGACAAAATTTAGGATTTCCTTTTTTTTTTTTTTTTTTTTTTACTTCTGCGATTCATTTTTCTGGACCGCAGTACTCCAAAATAAAAAGAATACGTGAATCAAGTATAATCAGCATTTACTTGAATCGTAACAGGTCTGTTGAATTACGAAAAAGTTGTATTACAAATAATGAAGACGTATTGTCTCTGGTAGACTGTTATACAGTTTGTCTCTGGAACAAAATTGCTACGTGAATTCTGTACAATACAGCCACAATACGAAATTCAGTTTTTTCTCGAAGAGCGATGTCTGAAAAACAGCTATTATAAATATCAGCAAGTAATAAAACATACTTCTTTCATAATGACTTGTGCGGAATTGCACATATTTGGAAGTACTTTATTCGATTAATATGTCTCGTGGCTATAACGTGCAAATATAACTAGGCATCCGAAAATTCAGGTACATGCGACTCAAATAATTACATAGAAAATACGGATATATTGAAAGAAACTCAAATAAAAAAATTTTCAGATCCTAATGCTACACCGCGTAAATTATAAAGCTAAAAGAATCGTCCCTTTGGCCTAAAACAAAGCATATCAGCTGTCATCACTGTCCAGGTTGCATTTCAATCGATTTACAACTTGCGATAATTTTGCCACTCAGAAATAATTGCTTGAGTTACATGCACATTAGTACATATACTGTACCGTGATCCATTTTGACATTTTTGAATTAATTATATCTGACTGAAATAATGACAATAATGATACGACGGTTTGAAACCAAGATTAACTCCAATTCACGTAAATTTCTATTTTAAAGCAGGAATAATTGATGGTGTATCAACATAAAATAAAAACCAATATCCAAACAACAAAAAATAAATAAATCAGAAAAAATTGAGATGCTGTGATTATTGGTAACGAATTTTTATTTCAAATATAACTAGGCATCCTAAAATTCTATTCTACACCGCGTAAATTTTAAAACTAAACCCGTTATGCCTGATGCTAAATAAAACGAGTCAATTGTCATCTGGTCCAGGCGGTTGTTTCGCCAGGTACTTACATGCGACTGAAATAATTACATAGAAAATACGGCTATATTGAAAGAAACTTAAATTAAAAATGTTTCATATCCTAATGCTACACCGCGTAGATTATAAAGCTGCAGGCATCGTCTCTTAGGCCTATAACAAAGCATCATATCAGCTGTCAGGTTGCATTTCAAGCGATTCACAACTTGCGATAATGTTGCCACTCAGAAATAATTGTTTCAGTTACATGCACGTTACTACATAAACTGTACCATGATCACATCTCGACATTTTTGGATCTGACTGAAATAATGACAGTAATGATACGACGATTTGAAATCAAGAGTAGCTCCAATTCACGTAAATTTCTATTTTAAAGCAGAAATAATTGATGGTGTATCAACATAAAATAAAACCAATATCCAAACAACAAAAAATAAATAAATCAGAAAAATTGAGATGCTGTGATTATTGGTAACGAATTTTTATATTTCAGCACACTTCCAAGAGGACTAAGTCGTAGATTACTGCTATATTTACATAAATTTATGGCACCGTGGTTATGTTGCAATCCTCGGTACCACATTTAAAAATAAACTTTTTTTAGTTAAGTATCATGGAAAGAATATTTTTCATTAAATCCACAGATACATCCTTAACAAAGGTTATACCTAGCTATATAATCCCAGGCAAAGTTTACACATAAAATCGCAAAAAAATTACACATAATGATTATAATATCAGCTTTCTTAACGTTACAACTGTTATATATCCATTTAAATTTTCGGTACCACGGTTAACGTGGAATCCTCCATATCAGCATTTAAAAATATTATGTTTTAGCTGAGTTAAATATTGCTTTCAGAAATAATATTCGGCTAAATGAGAGTGAAATAGACCGACAACATCGTCTGCAACGTCAAAGAGAACTAGATGAAATAGCTAGAGCAAATGAAAGTAACCTGCACCGAGAAAAGCGATTGACCTATAACCGGGTTCTATACGCTAAATCCATAGCTTCTGAAAGCGCACAGAAGAAAGAACGTCGTTTGAACCGTGAAAGCCTTTCTAAACAATAAATTTTTATACTTCGCACAATAATTACAACCACGAATTACTACTGTTAATTTTTCAGGAACCTTTTCTACTATTGAATCAATTGCATCATGTTAAAATATGAATAAAACAACTCTCTGACATCAGTATGAAAACCGAACCTAACGTATTAACCGAAACAAAACGAAACTATTCAGAATACATTAACAGTTCATGCCTTTCCACGTTAATGTCTGATAAGAGAATAAAATCGGTAAATAATTTCTACACCTGCCAAGGCAAGCGCGCGTGAAGCAGCGGGCAAATGCTAGTAGACTATAAAATGTGTTTGTTAATTGTCTAACGACGAGCCGAATCACGAGAACTTAAAAACATGATTCATTTCAATGTTGTCACATCGCTTGTAACATAACCTCACTACACTTGGCTTGCGATGTTTTGGAACTCCCAGTGAGCCGCGAGCCAGGAAAATCATGACGGATAAATCCGTAGACGACTACCATAAACACAACAATTTGAGCGCGGCGAGCTAGCTGAACGACAAATGTGTATGGGCTCTAACAAGTACAGGCTCGTCGCTAGAATATCCGTGCGTAAATGTTTGGCGAGCTTACTCGCGCGCAAATGTGTGTGTGTATGGGCAGCTATGTGAGGTGCAATAAAGCAGGAGTGCAATTTAGAATTAAACAATATAATTCACGAGCATTCGATGTTCCGTGTAGTAGCCATTCTCTCAGTCTTGTTATTAATGGCAAAAGCATCCTTGGAAGCCGCTAATTTCTTCAACATGGTCCAAAAAATATATTTATTCTTTTTGGTATCTACTTTTCGATGGGCAATACTTTTAAAGCATGTTCAGGGTTCAACTTTGAAAACATGGAGTGACACTAGATGGGAGAGTCGGATAGAGAGGATAGAGGCATTAAAACCTTTAAAATATCATTTGGGAGACATATACGACGCCTTGTTAAGCATTTACGAAAACCAAGAAATTGATAATTTAATGATTTAGTCATTTTGGCAATTGAGTATGAAATTGCTGATGAAGTAAATTTTAAGATGTAATAAAAAAATCGCAACCTGAAAGTAAGAAAAAAAATTTTATGGTGATTTTAGCGTATTTGATGTAATCTCGTTTTATTTTCAAAATAATGGCATTTAGATTGTTTGTGTGATAATATCCATCTATAATAGCATTTAATAACGTAAAAATATGGTTAATTTGTGGCTATGTACAGATATTTCATAATTAATTTCTCTATTTTGTGCCGCTAGATCAAAATTCAATAAGTTTATTTATGAATATATGATTTTATTAAAATTAAATATTTTATTAGATTACAAATTAATTATTTTTTTTAAATATATAATTCTACATAATCTTAAGGGGCGGCAATTTGTCTATTTGTCCGGGGCGGCAATACCGCTAGAGCGGGCCCTGGTCACTGTTACTATTATCTATATGCTAAAGGCTTGCAAGTATATTCAGTGCAACACTAACCCTGACATAAACACTATAATAAATCAAATAAATGAAGACCTAAAATCCAAGAGGCTTGGATTTCAAAAAATAAAAAAATAAAAATAAAAAAAACCAACTAAATGCCAAGCTACTGTTATTGCAAGTTCAAAACTGATAGGCCGCAACTTCATATCAAATCTCCCAAAAATAAAACTTCAGGGAATAGAATTAAGTTATAATGATATGTAAAAAACTGGGAATCATAGTTGAAGATAAGTTAAACTGGACTGAGAATGTCGAAGGCCTTCTCTTTTCTTCATGTTCTTTATAAATTAAAATAGATTTTCTTCATCTATTAGAAAAACAAATGGCGCAGGCCCTTGTGCTCCCCTGTATCGATTACTGCGATGAAAATTTAAGCTTGGTCCATATAAGAAATCCTGAACTCTTTACAAACTCATGTATAAGGTTCATCTGCGACCAGCGACTGTACGACTACATCTCTCCATCATTCGATCGCTTACAATTATTGCGCGCATGTTATCGACGACGGTTCCACGCACTCTGTCTCCGTCACCGTCTCATATACATGAAAATCCCTACCTACCTTTATTCCAACAACATACACTTAATACGTTCCCATAAATTAGCACCAGATTTCTGAACTCAACTGTAGTAACCATCTCCTGCCGTAGTTTCTTCTTCATTTTATACTGTGGAATGGGGAGTAGCTTACATCGCAATACATGTAGTTTCACTAACATGGCGCTCATTAAATTACTAATTCCTAATTTATCTATATCTATAAGATGAAAACCGGATAAATTTGCGCTATAAAAACTCCGAAACTACTGACCAGATTTCGATAGGGTTTTCACCGTTTTAAAGTTTAGAATCTCAATTGAGTTTTTTGGTATGTCTTATGATTCAACTTTACATAACACCGGAACATTAAATGAATTTCTGAACATATGGTGACAAATGCCAAAGATGGAACGACTAAATGTAGCATACTGCGCCATAAACACACAACTGCAATGTTTCTGATCATAGCCTTTAAAGAAAGCAATAAAAGCAGTTTATAATTATTACTATTTTGCACTCTAAACAAAGCTTTCTTTTAATTCGGGATATTCCGTTTATAAGCTCCACAGAGGGCCTTATTGAATACAAGAAATTAATAACTAGAAAACAACAGTGATTTTCTTTGATCACAATCTCTGCCAGGAGAACTACAATGTCTCTAGCTATTAACACAATAAAATGACGCCACAGTAGCATAATGAGAAAATGTTTAGCTCCAGTGGCAGCTCCTCGATGCTTATGGATAAGGATGGTGAAGACGTTATTGAGGATTTGAAAAAGCGGAGATTTTAAGTAACTAGTTTAGTGAGAGCATTAGCGACAATGAATCAGAAATGGGAGGGTCTAAATCGTATAACAAGTTTAACAACACAATTACAAATGAGCAGACAAAAAAAAAAAAAAAATTCATCCTGAGGATGATATCATGAAGGAAATAATAAAGCTGACAAAACATAAAGGGTCTCGTGTAGATAATATTACTACAGATGTCATAAAGATGGCAAGATGTGACATTATATCTTGTCTTGAATCTTTATTTAAATTGAGTTTGGATACTTGCTGCTTACCAGAGGACTGGAAAAGTGCAATAACAGTGCCGGTACATAAAGGGGGGGGATGAGAAATAGAGTCGAAAATTACAGGCCAATCAGTTTGACATCAGTGGTAGGTAAATTAAGGGAGAGGTTGACACTCAACCACATCAGAAATATATGTGAGGAGCGTAAGTGGATTTGAAGTATGCAACACGTCCTAAGGCAAGAATATTCATGCCAATCTCGGTCGGTGGGATATATGCAAGATATTTCGGATGAAATGGGCAACGGAGGCCAAATTGGTAGTGTATCAATAGATTTTTCAACGGCTTTTGACAGAGTGATGTAAGCTACCTTACTCTTTGTATTTTCAATAGTTAGTTTAAAAACCGACGGGAATTGGGGTTAACATTGATACACGATACTGCAGATTAAAACTGAATCCACATCACATTAAAGCAAGAAAAGTAGATAAACAGGTTCCAATAATAATAAAGAAACAGTTTCCAATAAGAAATAACTTGCAAACTTACCGAAATAAGCGTAATCCATAACCATCCAAAAATGTAAATAAGCAAGTTTGGTTACGTGACCATATCACTAATATTCCACACATTTTTCCACTGTAAATCACTTTTACAATAATAATTCTGCCAAGAAGAATAAAAATCCACTAATAACTCATAGTTTCCGATAGGTTCAAACCGGTAAATATGACTTTTAAACAAACCATCCATGTGCCCACTTCAATAAAAGATTCCAATCCAGTTAAGTAATTTCAGAGCTTTAAAAGTGGTTTTTATACCTCCAAATAATATTTAAGCTAATATTCCATAAGTTTCAAATAACTGCCAGCCGTTTAATAAAAGATATAAATAAGTTTAGAGTCGCAAATTTACGACGCAATAACAGCCACCTTTTAAATAGATTTTTGAACCGGCAAACATATTCCAGTAACTAAAAACATGTGGAAATCACTTAAATAAATTAAAGAAAGGTTTTAAAAATAATATCCGGTCGAGATAAGTTGTACATAAAAAATTAGCAAAATTGAGTGAAGTTGGAAAACACCAATTTTAGAAAAATTGATAACTTTTGATCCACCCAACCGATTTTAAAGATTTTTACCTTTTAGGAATCAGCAGTTGGTTAAGACTATTTTTGCAATAATTTAAACAATAAACAATGCACAGGACTGCCAGAGTCGAATTAGCTGTGCTAATCCACCAACTTAATAAATGTTTTACACCGATTTGAAAGCATTGAGAGAAAAAAACACACAGAACACAAAACACTTTTTGAAACACGCTCTACACATTGTGATTTTCTGAAAGCCCTCCGTGAACACCAAAATTTTGAGCACCTTTGATTCTCGCAGTTTTTAGGCATTTTCAATAAATGGAAGTCCGTGACCGGCCATTTTAACAGTATTCAGAAGTCCACGGTGTTAGAAGCACGTATTGCTCGCCAAGCGAATTCAGCGCTTAACCGCGCAAGGGTTCATGGGACCTGTTGATTACCGGAAACAGTAATGGCGCTGCTCAGGGAGGCCATCTTTGGAAAACGGAACTTTTGCTAGACATGTGATACCTCAGACCTCAGTTAAAGAGCTTTTATTTTCCGATCGGGGTTAGGCGGTTCTGTTCTGCTTCTTTACTTGTGATATTTCGTTTGATGATTGGTCTGATGCCTTAGCTAACTGCAATTTACGGTACTTAATGAAATTTCCAGAATATATGTTTTTCGTGACTTTCAATAACTTTCATTTCTAGTTTATTACCCTCCTTACATAGGGTTTGTTTATGTAAGTGGTAAGAGCAGTTAGCATGTCTCCAAAGGTTATCCACGGTTTCAGAACATTTCTTTGACTTTTATCAGTATTTGAAGGTATCCAGTTTAGGTGGACAAACCGATACGCACCCCGGTATCCGGTTTATTCCCTAACAGTGAGCTATAAAATGGTAGTAAATAATATAAAAACTATTGGAGTGAATGAGAAAGCGATTTGCTGGGTAGAAGAATTTTTAAAAGATAGAAAACAAAAAGTTATGTTAGGAAATTAAGTATTAAAAAAAAAAAAAAAAAAAAAAAAAAAGAGGAAGTAAAACTGGGAGTGCCAAAGGGTAGCGTATTGGGACCATTGCTACTCATTATTCTAATGAATAATTGTGGTGATGGTTTACTCTCAGAAATTATATTGTTTCTGGATGACTTAATGCTATACAGGGGGTTCAGGAATGAAAGGATAATCCTGCAGCCGCAGATAGGTCACATCATTTTCTACTATATGACCAAATTTTATTTTAGTAAAAGTCTCATCATTTTGGAGATATTGATTTTTTTTTTTTTAATCGAAACTTACGACTTTGTTCAGGTTATTTCATACCATTTCTAAAAATTAAGACTTTTTGAACGCTGTTTTTTTTTTAATTTATCCAATGATATTTGAGTCATCTAAAACAATATTCTTTTTTAAAAAAAGTATAAAAATTTTTATATAAAAAGTGTACACAAATTTATTCAAACGGCTTACTGGCAGCCTGTGGTGTAAAAAAATGTACTAAGCGGAACGTTCCAATTACATCAAAAATTCCTTCGTTATTGCCAATTTTTAAATCGTATAATTGCTTATATATAAAAATGAATCGCAAAATGTGTTGGTAAGCGCATAAATCAACAACGCCTGTACCAATTCGGCTAATTCTTTTTTTTATATTTTCGTTAAGGCACAAGGAAGGTTCTTATGGAGAGAAAAAACGCAAAAACTGGAAGGAAAATAGTAAAAACAACACTTTCCTTGCCCTCAATCAAAACAAAACAAAGGCGCGTTAGGATTATCTTTGGTATGACTTCAAGTTGATTAGGCTCTATGGATATTAATCTATGCCTGCGTGTGATCCATGGAGGAAGGAAATATATGGAGACGACGCAAGAGACCTTCATCACGCATTGAAGTGAAGCAGGGTGGAGGAGGAGTGGGGGGCATGGCCGGAGTGGAGGGGGCATGGCCGCTTCCATACAGACACGGGGAATATGTACAAAAACCTCAAGGGGACTCTAGGGTAGAGGTGACGCCGCAATCTGGTGATGGATTATTATGTAACTCGATATGACAAACAAAAAATTAAGAATAAATTTTTTTGATATCCTGCTTAGTTTTCGAGATATTCTGTCCCAAATATGAAATGGTTTTGGTTGAAATTCAGAAGAAAAAATTGGTCAAAGTCAAATTTGATGATGGATTCTTATTTAAAAAGACGAGACAAATGAAAAATAAAGAATAAAAATGTTCGATATCTCACCTAGTTCTAGAGATATACTGTATCAAAAGTAAGGTGTCTTGAGTTGAAATCGAGAAGAAAAATTTCGCAAAAAGTCAAATTTAATGATCGATTCTTATGTAACACGACGAGACAAATCGAAAATAAAGATTAAAATTTTTCGATATCTTGCTTAGTTTTCGGGATATACTGGGAACATCGCAATTGTTTGGAAGCGCATTATCGCCGCTGCCGCCATTGCGCATGCTTCACCAATTTAACCTCACTTCTCCTCCATATATTTCCTTCCTCCATGGTGTGATCAGCGAAAATAATATCACTGACGTACGTGTTATCATTGTTTCCTCCGTGCATGGCATTTTCTTGTTTGCTTTTAAATTTTCGTTCTCTCGAAAACCATTTGTGTGTTTATTTGTTCAGTGTGTTTACATTTATACCATGCCGCCTACCACGAAAGTTTCGACTATGAAAATAGAATGTATCAGTTTAGAAGGATGCAATATTAAGAATACCTAAAAAGCAAAATCGTTTACTGGTATTTACGTTGAGAAGCGATATGCATTATCGTCTGACGATCGAGCCACACTTCTCCTATTATTTTAAGAATGCAATGTTCTGGTAAGCCTTGTGGTGATGGGTTCCATTCGTTTTAAACTATGTTCGGGTAGAATTCATGGTGATTGAATTGGTTGCGACTAATAATACTTTCTAACTTTTAAAATCTTCTATATAAATAAAAATGAATCGCCAAATGTGTTGCTAAGTGCAAAACTCGAGAACGGCTCGACCAATTCGGCAAATTATTTTTTCCTTCATATTTTCGTTAATCCACAAGGAAGGTTCTTATGGAGAGAAAAAAACGTAAAAATTGCGAGGAAAATAGTAAAATCAACACCTTTCTTTCCCCATACAAACCAGCCAATCAAAATAAAACAAAACAAAGGCGTGTTAGGATTAGCTCTGGTATGCCTTCAAGTTGATTAGACTGTATGGATATTAATCTATGCCTGCCCAAAATAAAGTTCGAAGGAAAAAAAAGGTTTGCGTGTCATCAACGAAAATAATATTACTGCCAGTCAATCAAAACAAAGGCGCTTTATGATTATCTTTGGAATTGCAAAATGATTGATCGGAAGAAATGGTTTCAAAACAACTCATTGGCATTGGTAAGGACAAAATCCCTGTAAACGTTTTGAGTGGGTGCATTACATTTCCTGTCAATTTTTTGGTTGAACGACCGAACTATATTACAGAGACAAAAACACGGGCGTTAGTTAAATAAATTTCGAAATTCAAAATGAAATTTTCGGTGAATTAAGGATATACAAATCAGTTGTTGCGCAACTAACCAAGATGATGTCGTCAACTATCCACCAGAATTTTTTAACTCACTGGATTTGCCAGGATTACTACTTCATAATCTTATATATATATATAAAAATAGACGAGTGTTTTCATATATTTCACTTTTCAACCACCACTACCAAACACAGATCACCGGTCTTTGTGTGTTGAAGTAACATGGAGTTTCCTGTCGTGCACAACGTTGGCCGAATGACAATAGCTGTGGGGATGTGGGAGATATGATGATTAAAGTTGGCCAATGCATGGCGTTTTCATATTTCGATCAAAAATTTGTGTCTTCTTATACTTCTCTTTCCTGCCACAACTACATAGCATAGACCATTGGTGTTTGTGTGTGGTAGTAGAATCGTGTCTCCTGTCATGCACTATGGTTGTTAGATGTCGGTAGCTATGGGGGTTTGCCGTTTGTGTGTGGTAGTAACACAGAGTCGCCTTTCGATCACAACATCGGCCGAATTTCAGTAACTGTGGTAGTGTGGGAGATATGGTGGTTGAAAGTGGCCGGTCAAGGATATTTTCGTATTTCGACGAAAGACATATGCCTCCGCAAATGTCACTTTTCTGCCAAAACTACATAACATAGAGCATTGGTGTTTGTGTATGGTAGTAGAATCGTATCTCCTGTCGTGCACTATGGTTGTTAGATGTCGGTAGCTGTCAATACAAATTCTTTACAAACACGAACGAAGTCGTGGGTACCAGCTAGTTCCTTTTAAAATTATGTTTTTATTGTAGTTCTAAAGCACGAAGGTTGGTATTTTGACTTTATTAAAATAGAAGTATATCGAATTGAAGTTATCGCTTAGTACTTTTTTTTTACACCACAATCTGTTAAAGTTATCCGTTTGAATATATTTGTATACACTTTTTACATAAGATTTTTTATCATTTAAGAAAAAAAGAACATCGATTTAGTTGACTCAAACATCCTTGAGTATTTTTTTTTTTTTTAAAAAGAACAGGGTTCAAAAAATCTTAATTTGTAGAAATTGCATGGAATATTAAAAACACTGGCCTTTAAACCAGAAAAAAGAGAAACTTTTAAAACATCAAGTCAGATGTTTCGATTTAAAAAAAAAAATACTAGTAGGTATCTCGAAAATAGAAGACAAAATAAAATTTTGTCATATAGTAGGACCTGATATGACCTATCTGCGGTTGCAGGATTATCCTTTTATTCCTGGACATCCTGTATAAATGGATCAGAATGGTAGATGACTGGAAACTGTTGCAGGGTGATCTGGACAGAATATTCTAGTTAGGTTGGTAAACACATGGAGGAAGGAAACCCTCCATGATCTGGACAGGATATTCTAGTTAGGTTGGTAAACATGGAACAAAGATAAAAACAATTTATTAGATACATAGATAAAAAAAGTAAAGGTTGATTATTATTATAAGGTTGGGAGAGAATTGCTTGTTGAAGACTTGAAATGTAAATATCTTGGCATTACATTTGGTAACAAGCTTAACTGGCGAGACACATTGGACAGGTAGTAGGAAAGGTTTCAAAATTCCACACTTGGAGAGAGTGATGAGGGGATGTACGAGAGAAGTAAAGGATTTGGGTTACAAAACTTTGGTCAGACCAGACCACTGCTTGAATATGGTAGTGTAGTGTAGTGTAGTATGAGTATCAAATGCAGGAGTTGGAGAGGGTGCAAAAAAGAGCTTCAGATTTGTTTCTAGAAATTACCGCAGAACGCAATCAGTAACGGATATGATAAAATAGCTGGAATGGGATTCATTCTGAGACAGGAGGAGGGTGAAGAGGGTCATGGGAGTGTACAAGGCGTATATTGGTAATGAGCCATCGAAAGATATGAAAAGTAATGTGTGGAAGGGAAAAGATGACCATGACCACAAGCTGGCATTCGATTTCAGGCACAAGGGTATGGGAAGATTCTCTTTTTTAGGTAAGAGTGTCAGGTATTGGAATTAGTTACCAAGAGAAATGATGAATAGTTTACCAGAAACGTTGAAATAATTTAAGGTTGAAATTCGAAGAGGGCAAATGTAGGTGGGTGCAGAAAAGGGGGAAGATGGCTATGTAGGGAAATTGTCACCGGAACTTGCGCTCCATTGTAATTAAAATTAAATTACTAAAAGCGTTACTACGTATTCTTTCTTCCAAGTACTTTAGCAGAAATTATTACTTTCAAGTTAAAGTAAATCCATCATTGTAACCTACAGGTTTGTTTTATCCTAATGCCGATGTTTATACTGAAGCATTTAGGTATATCGAAATAAATTTTTAAAATGTTTGCAGATAATTCGTTCCACTAGATAGGTGGCGGAAGTTTGATAAACATTAGTCGAGTTCAACTGTTTTGACACTACTTACTTGCCCGTGCGTAGAAAACATTTTTCGTCTGCGGCAAAGTACCGACAAGATACTTAATCTGCCCATTTCGTCCTGCTTGTAGGAGAATCGCTTACACCTACCAACTGTTAACAATTACTATAGTATGTGTTCTTCCAACGATACTACACACCACCAAATGACTTTGAAATGAATCCTTGGCTGTAATCCCATTTCATGGAATCAGTTCAACTAAGGCATTCCGTAGTGTTTAACAGGGATTGATATACCTTTTAGTGAATACAAATGCTCCTTTCTTACATCAACTTTACGAGTAATCTTTTGATAACAGTTATTATACGATGTCTAAAATCATTTTGGCGCGGGAGGATAGAAACAGAATTGATACGAATAGTTTAAATCTTAAATAATAGCAAATTTTCCAAATTTTAATGTGCCATTTTTATTGTTGAAGGCTGCAAAATGTTTATTAGCCTCGTTTTGTGTTGAGCTCTGGTCCAATAGCGGCATACCAAGAAGAAATTGTCCTTTTGGTCTGAAATATGATCCATGCGCTCCCAAGGGCACATCTTTCGAGAAAAAATGCATATTAAAGTTAAAAAAAAAAGAATCCTTAGACATAATGGTACACGAAAGTTACAATGAGCGTTGGCGGCCATTTCCAAACTCATCTTTGACGCCAGCGATAACGATAAAATTAAGTGACCATGAGTCATGGAGGAAAGATTCCTCCGATGGCTCCATGGCATGAGTTATCAGTGAAAACAATTCCTGGTGCCCTATCTGCCTCTGCGCCCCATGCACATAATAACAAAGTGCTTGTTTTTTTCTTAGTCGGGTTTAATTTTCATTGATATCTGAGGGGATTCGACGATAACCGTGGCGCCGCAAATTGATGATGGATTCTTATGTAACTCGACGAGAGAAATTCAAAGTAAAGAATAAAATGTTTTGATATCTCGCTTGGTTCTCCAGATATTGTATCTCAAAATTGTCTTGATTAGGTTGAAATGCGGCCTGGACCAGAAGAAAAATTTCGCCACCGCCAAATTTGATGATGAAATTGTATGTAATTCGACGAGACAAATCGAAAATAAAGAATACTTTTTTTATGATATCTCGCTTAGTTCTAGAGAAATTGTATCTCAAAAGTGAGGAGGTTAGGGTGAGATCTGGCATGAACCAGATTTTTTATTTTTTTTTCACTAAAACCACTATGTCTACACGGTGGAAATGCACTATAGGAGTTTTATTTTCTTCCTAGTGGTTGATGTTTGGTTGAAATACGGCCTGGACCAGAAGAAAAGTAACCAAAAGCACAAAGAACTATATCAAAAACTAATTTTTAACATGCTATATCTCGTAAACCGAGCGAGATATCAAAAAATTTTAATATTATTTTCGATTTGTTTCGTCGAGTTCTACAAGAATTGATCAGATTGTGGCGCCACGGTAATGATAGAACTGCCATATCTGAAGCTTGCTTGATTTTCCGGTGGTGATATTGAAATGATGACTTGACCAGCATGCAAAACCACGCAATTTGTGACAGTATACGAGCAATTTTGTATTCATTGATAACTTTAGCTGTACTGCTGCGCTATAACGGCAAATTTCGTGTGGCATGTATAAAGCTGCGTTTCCATTACTACAAATTTCTGCCGCAACATGTTGCGGGACAAGTGCCTGCACATGTGCTCTAAATTTGTGAAACGGAAATGGTATTCAACATATTGTGCCGCAACTGTGCCGCAACTTGTGTCCAGGGCCCACTCTAGGGGGGGGGGGCAAACCGGGCATTTGCCGGGGCGCTAAAATTTAGGGGCGCCATTTCGGCTGTAAGTGTGAGAAAATATTTATATTAATGTGTTAAATATCCAATTAATAAAAAATCCACATACCGATTTTTTCGTTCGTTAAAAACCTACAGTTCTTAGCTATTTGGGTGCGCCCCTAGATACTTCGAAGAGACGGGGTGCGGTCCTCATAGGGGCGCGCCGTTGTCCTGCTGCCTCGGTGTGAATTGCGCCATAGGAGCAACTTCAAAATGCGCCGCGTCCGCGCCACGTCTCTTCTGTGTCAATTGGGCCTTAGCACGCGAGTAGAACGCTGTTTCGACTTTTGTTGTCTCAACTTGCTTATTATTGCTAGTTATTAAAGTGGTTTCATTACACAACAGCATTAGTCTTACTATTACGTTATTAGTGATAAGTGGAAGTTCATAAAATTTACTTCAGGATTTTATAATTTCTAAAGGTAAGTACATCTATGATTAAACTGTTATTTAGTTGAATATACGACATAAGCGCACAACGACAGAATTGCACAACGACAAAAGCGCACAACAGATGCGTGGTAGGGGGGGGGGGCTGTTACACTTGACCTTTGCTACCTGCGCTGATTCCGACGTTATACTGCCCACAAGTTACTAGACACGGCGAAAAGGAGTGTTTTTAGCAATTGCAGTTAGGCTCTAAAACACGGAATCGATAGTGCTTGACGGGAGATGCTGAGTATTATTTTATTGAATTGATGAACCAAATCAATATGGATCTTAGTTATTGGAAATCGAAGTGGAATATTTTGCATAATAATTTCTTCTCGTAATCCGAGGCTCACAGATTTGTTGTAAAAAATAGATATAGACATTGAAAGTGTTATGGTTGGGTTAAATTACATACGCTATCTTTGATCGCTTGTGAAAATACTGTAGTTTAGTGGGTGTGGGACAGTACTTATAATCATTAATAAATAAATAATATTAACAGCTACTGATTACCGATTAGTTACTTCACATACCATTAGTATATTCAATTTCGAATGTTAACTGCTAATATATAATAACCCATGATGCTTATTATATATACGAATGCGGTTTCTAGATACTCTAATTGCTGTTTTTGCCGTTTCAACAAAAAGAAATTCATTAACTATTTTAGTGAATGTGAATAACTTTGTCAGTTGGTTTAATAAGTGCATTGCGCGACAATCACTCCACAACATCATTTAAATATATATATATATTGCGAACTTGGAACGTATTCCGTTTAAGCCTATAGAATTGCCATTCTGTATACACGGTTTCTGCATTTGCAGCAAATTTACGGATCGTATCCTCCGCGAATAAGCTTTGACTGTATAGTAACACTAGACTTTCTTTATGTTCACAGGGTATGGAAAATATTTTGTGTTGTGCATAAATATTTTTTATATCGACTGAGAATATGGTTTTAGCTTATCTAGAACAAGGATAAATATTTACTTTTTATATTATTTTATAGTGTACATTGTTTGAGTTACGTGCGTGCCTCTTCCAAAATGTCTGATGGTCAAAGAAAACTATCTGGTTACCAGTACAAAAAAAGAAGGTTGGGAAAGGAAGCGGAAAGGCAGAATCAATCCGGGGAGTTAACAAATATACTGTATTCAGGGTTCACCAAAACAAATCTTAGAATCCAGTATCAGGTCGGGATAAAAAAAGACGTACAGAATCGTCAGAGAATAATAGCATACAAATGAACTAAGTTTCTAAACCAATTGGAACTGACACCAACGTGAGACTCACAGAAGGCGTTCTAAAACTTTGTGGCCAAGAATTTTACGAGACGCCGTATGAAGCTGTTTGGTAAGAGAAGGTCCACCTAAACTATTACATAGTTACAAATTTCCTTCCAATGACACAGGTCGACATTTTAGCCCAAAATATTATGCACAAATTTTAAGCAATGGAGAGCAAATACTGCGAGATTAGCTACTATCTTTCACAAAACTGCGTTTACTGCTTCTGTTGCAAAATTTTCGGCTGTTTAGTTAGTTCTCTCTCAAAGGAGGGTTTTAAAAATTGAAAGCACCTCGGCGAAACTTTAAGTGAGCATGAAATTTCGAAAAATCATATTCAGGCAAAAAAATCATGGCTATAAATGAACGAAAGATTAAATTGTTGTAAAACTGTAGATACTGCCACTCAAAGAGTTATTGCGTAATGCCGAAATAAATCATTGGAATGAGGTGCTTCTAAGAATCGTTGCAATTACCAAAATGCTTGGTAAAAGTTGTCTGGTTTTTCAAGGTACAAGCAACAAGTTGTTTGAGCATAATAACGGTAATTTCTTAAAAATAGTTGAGTGACTGTCCGAATACGATCCCATTATGGAAGAGCACGTGCTTGAGTGCTCTAAAAAGTAGAGACTAAAGCTCAATATCTTGGGAAAAGTATACAAACCGGGATAGTAGATCTGCTGCATCAAAGTCTCATGTTATTAATGAAATAAAAAAAATCAAACATTTTTCATAATTTTAAACTCCAATAGTTTTCAACTTATCTCAAACCATTTCATGGCTCACTCTATCAAATGACGTAGGAAGATCTAGTGCACTTATTCTCTCTTGTTCGAATCATCCGAAATATCTTGCATAAGAAAAAGGTCCATAGCATTTGCTAACTCTTGCTACCTGGCTAATCTGCTACTGCATACAGTTCACCATCTGCGACTCAGATACATATCTTTGCCTAAAGCTATGTAACTATGTTGTCAATTTGCAAACTCAGTTTCTTGCCTCAAAATTATTTTTGATGTAGTTTCATATTATTTGCTTCTTCAATTACTGGTGTCATACTAATCAACCTATAATTTTCAACACTATTTCTCACTCTTCCTTTATGAATTGGTACTATTATTGCTCTTTTACAGTCCTTTGGTAAGCATCAAGATTCTAGACCTAGAGACATTCTTCTGATTTACTCCAATCTCAGACGATAGCCCCTAATCATCTAATGGTCTCATTATATATATATATATGTCATTTCTAAACCCTTAGTAACTTATTTTTCATCTTCATTTACAGTTGTCTGAAAATCTTTGCTTCTCTTCAGTTTTCTAATATAGGAATACAATATTTTCTAGATACATCATTCATTTGTAGCCCTGCACCAATGATTTCTTCATAAACCCGTCTTTATCTTCCGTGTTTGTTACTATTAATTCTTTGTTTAGTTTTATCAAGGATTCCCTATTGCCTTACTTGAGCCTCCCCTCTATTTTCTGAACCTTCACTTGAAATATCTATTAAATTTGTGCCTTTTTCTAATCACACTTATTTTCGTATCCAATTTTTGCCATTGGTTTATTGAATCCCCTTACATCCATCAGTACTGCCTTGTGCTCACTTATTCCATCAGTTACTTGAGACTCCACAAGCTTTATAGAAGGCTTTATTAGAAGATATTCCATCCCCTTGTGTCCTATTCTACAATTTGTGTGAAGCCTCCTTCCCTTATTCAGGTTTTTGGAAATCTCTGTTTCTTTGTGTTATTAATCTTATTTCCTACACAATTGATACCTGTTAAATTTTAAATCCCCACCAATAATGACCATTCTACACTCTCCTATGAACTGTGAATATGAATTTAGTTTTCCCCCAATTAATTCATTCTTTCACTATGATAATCAGTCAACACCCTAATGTTTTCTTTTTTATCATTCCAGAAATGTACCCTACTAATCCACGGCCATGATCTATGAACTCAGAGAACTGTAGTAATCATTGCTAACCAAGATGAATACCCCTCCACAAATTGCTCCTCTATCTCTGTAGTACACACTATAATCTTCAAGGAAAACATCACCATTTAGTACTTTAAAAAAAAAAAAAAAATCTATTCCTGTAATTACTCGTGTTTCTTGTATCTCTATGAACTTTTCAAATTCTATTCCTTTGTTCATTATATGTCCACAGTTCTTCCACAATGATCCCAGTTGTACCAGCATTAGAGATTTTTTCCACTGTGCACCTACAATCAGTATCAATTTGATTACTTATTTTTCTCCCCACACCTGCAGCCCCTAATCTAAAAAAGGCACAATTCTGGCCTCATAACTGGAAGTGGGCTCCCTTACAAATTACTAACAAAATCCATTATAAGTCAACATTCCACAAGGAAAGGTTTCACAAGTGCACACATGTTGTCCTTGTCATGTGATATCCTCTTACATGATTAAGGAGTCACCCAAAATATAGTGTAATTACATTCATATCTTTTGTCACCACAGCCCTTCTGCCTCAAGCTTTGGTGAATGATGGGTTTACTTACTATGCAGATTCAACTGGTTAATATACTGAAAAGCCAGGCCCCCAACATTTTTACCACTCTAAGTTAAGCAACATAGAGAAATTGAGCATTTCAAGGCATGCAGCCAAAATCAGCGTACCCATCAACTTTGACAATAGGCCACATGTAAAAGAAGATGAGTGGTGACTGAGATAGATAAAACAGACATCAGATACTGTCAAATTTCCAAACAATATAGAGTGTAATGGCCTCTATCTACATGATGTATGACACTCTCAGCTAGAGACATGGCACTAAACTTGCCATGCTTGGTATTTTTCAGTAATTAATAAAAATACTTAAGTTGAAAGAGGTACTGTTATTTACAAAAGTGTGTCCATCTTCTTCTTTCTGACAAGGCCTGCTGAGACCACATGCCAATTTAAATTCTTAATCCTTTGTTGTTGTTTTTCTGTCCAATCCAATATTCATTCATCATTTCACTGTTTTTCTTTTCTCTCCTCAGACCACTTCAAAGCAGATTTCTTTCCTATTCTGCCTTTGAATCCTTCCATACTTAATACTTTCTTTCTAAAGATCCCTCGTTTCATAATTTCTTCTTATTATTTCTTTCTTAACATCTTCAATTATTGTTGATTATTTTCCCTAAACGAATATAATTCGTTCTATAAATACGTCTAAAAAAAATAGCAATATACTTTTTCGTATTAATTCTATTATATTTTCTATGTTCTGGTATATTTCCTTATTACATTTTAATTTTCATATTTTTATTGTTTTAACTGAATCCAAGATTTTTCTCATGATTCTTATTTCTAGTAAATCCAGTTTATCCGATCTATGGCTCAACTTTAGGCACTCACTAGGATATAGACATCCTGGTTTCATGACTGAGTTGTAGTGCCGTATTTTCAGATAAGCAATTTTTTTATAAAAAGTTTTAGTGATACCATATGCTCTTTCCTTCCTGTGTATCCTTCCTTCTATGGTGGATTTATCTAATTCATTTTCTTGAATTATTTCACTCAGATATTTAAATTTCTTTTCTTTCTCTATTTGCCCATCTGCTATTCAAAATTTGGTAGCATTTGTAATGTTGGTAAAAAAATAGTTTTTTCTACAGAAATTCTCAAACCTGTTTTGTTGGCTATTGCTTCCAAGAAATTGATCAGTGTTTTCATATTTGTAATACTCTCTGAAAGTATAGCGAAATAGTTTGTAAATGCCAGGCAATTAATTTCAACACCTTAGTTTTTTTATCCCAAAATTAATTGGAAATTTAGTGTTCCTTAAGCTTATTATTCCAAATTCTTACAACTTCCTCTAAGAGATAGTTGAAAAAACAGGTGACAAACCAACTACTTGCCTGATATTTGTATTTATCTTGATAGGTTTTGAGAATTCTCCTATAAATTTTACTTTTTAAACTGTGTTTTAAGTATTAGGTTTGCCCATTTAGATTTCATTTCAAATTCATGAATTGTTTTATCCAAGGTTTTCCTATCAATATAGTCAAAAGCCTTTTTAAAACCTATAAGTATTACTATTATGCCCTTGGAATTTAATATTTGATGACAAATCTATCTCTTTCATGTTTTAGATTTGCTAATCAGTGCTTTTTGTTCTCCTTTAAACTTACTGATTAATAAGGTAACACGTGGATAATGGAGACAAAGAAACTGCCATTAGGTACTGAAAATAAGATAAGATAGGGAAATATAACCAGTCACTTACTACAGATGAAGGCAAGAGGGTAAGATGAAAATGTAAAAAAAAAAAAAAAAAAAAAAAAACACAACATAAATCACAATATTTCGGTGAACTTTGAGTTCTTTGTGTGTTTGTCTTACCCTCCTGCCTTCATCTGTGGTAAGCGATGGTTTATTTTTCCCTATCCTATCTTATTTACTGATTAGTAAAATATAAATTTACAAAGTGAAGCATCAGAGATAAAGTCAAGTTAAGGTAACTGGTTAAACAGCAAGTTATGAAATGTTCGCTAATATGATAATGTTAAGAACAGTTAAGCTTGATTCAAAGCTATGTACTGCAATGACTGAAGTTAGTAAGAATGGTTTATATTATAGTAAAGGTAACAATGAAAGGAAAGAAAAGCAATGAGGCAATATTTATATGGAAAGACATGAAATACACCAAACACACACCAAAGTTAAAGGGAGGAGGACAGCAGCAATACAAAACAACACAAATCAAAGAAAATACAATATTTCGGGCAAAACCCTTCAAATCAACAACATCTATTGACTTTTCAACTTTGGTGAGTGTTGGGTGTATTTCATCTGTCTTATATTATAGTAATGATGCAACTAAGGAAAATGGAAGCGGCTTCTAGGCGATATAAATAAGAAAAGAAAGGGAAATTAACCCACCACATACCAAAGTGGATGGATGCGATGAGAGAACACTAATGCGGACAAACAACTACACAATATTTCGGCATCTGCCTTGCTCACAAATAGAAAAACGGGCCATTAGGCTCGGAACGTGTGCGCACACCGAACGTTACCTAATGACTAACCGTGTAGTGGTGGAGGGGGGGGGGGAACGGATAACGAGTAGAATATCGATATCGGTATACAATGTCTGAGATAATATATTTAATATTTTGGCAGGCGGTGGTAAAATGAGCAAATGTAGTGATGGTACGGTATAAACATGGCGAAAAAAAAGGGTAGTGATGGGTTAATTAGATTTTAACGGTGGTTTAGTCCAGGTGGGTGTCTCGTATCCAGGATATTCTGGTACGCTAGTTCCCATCTCCGGAGTTCTGCTGCAGTGGTGCTGTCAGGGAAAACTCTGACTGCTCTCACAGTAAAACAGTCGTTGAGGTTGTTGGAATCATGGCTATTGGCATGTTCTGGTACTGGAAGGTACAGGTTACGAGTATGGACTGTTTGTCTGTGGCCATTCATTCTAACAGAGAGTTGCTGTGTGGTGAGGCCTATGTAAGAACTGGTGCAATAGTGGCAAGTTAGTTGGTATATAAGATGAGTGGTTGAACAGGTGGCATGTCCAATAATGGGGAAAGTTTCTCCTGTGGTGGGATTGGAATATGTAGTGGTGGGTGAAAGCATGCTGCAGGTTTTACAGCGGGGTCTATTACATGGATAAGATCCATATGGTGCTTTTGGAGAGTCTAACGGAGGATATTTGTGGACTAAGATGTTCTTAAGATTGGGTGGTCTGCTAAAACATGCACGGGGGACATTGTGTAGAATTTTGGGTAAGCCAGGGCCTCAGTGCCCTAGAATACTACCTAGACCTACGACCACCACATAGCCTGCCTAGTACATACTTCATTTCAACCTTGGCCCATATAGTTCTCTCCAAAAATTTCTTTACCTTTAATTCTGTAGTATATCACCAAATCCGCGGTACCGCTATGGGCACCCGCATGGCCCCATCCTATGCTAACTTATTCCTTGGTCGTCAGGAGGAACGTTTCCTGAACAACACTCCCTTTAAACCCACTGTGTGGTTCAGATACATAGATGACATATTTATGATCTGGACCCACAGCGAAAACCACCTCCTTGAATTCCTCCACTCCGTTAACAATAGCAACAATTCCATCAATTTCACCTGGACTTACTCCCGCTCACACATCACATTCCTCGATGTTGACATCATGCTCAGGCACGGTGTCCTTCATACCGCAGTCCACATCAAACCCACTAATTTACAGCAGTATCTACACTTTGATAGTTGCCATCCATTCCATACCAAACATTCCCTCCCATACAGCCTTGCCATCCGTGGAAGTCTCATTTGCTCTGACGCTCATTCTCTCCATCAATACTCGCAAAACCTATCCCAAGCCCTTATTTCCCGTTGTTACCCCAGGGATCTTGTACATAAACAGATCTCCCGCGCGATCAACCACCCTCCACGTAACCACTCTCACTTGTCTCCTACAAAAACCAACCATAGCCCTGCCTTTGTCACTCAGTTCTCTCCTGGCCTCGAGTCCATCAACCATATCTTGTGACAGGGGTATGACTTCCTTCGCTCATTTCCGGAAATGCGTACTCTTCTACCCAAAATTCTACCCAATGTCCCCCGTGCATGTTTTAGCAGACCACCCAATCTTAAGAACATCTTAGTCCACAAATATCCTCCGTTAGACTCTCCAAAAGCACCTTATGGATCTTATTCATGTAATAGACCCCGCTGTAAAACCTGCAGCATGCTTTCACCCACCACTACATATTCCAATCCCACCACAGGAGAAACTTTCCCCATTATTGGACATGCCACCTGTTCAACCACTCATCTTATATACCAACTAACTTGCCGCTATTGCACCAGTTCTTACATAGGCCTCACCACACAGCAACTCTCTGTTAGAATGAATGGCCACAGACAAACAGTCCATACTCGTAACCTGTACCTTCCAGTACCAGAACATGCCAATAGTCATGATTCCAACAACCTCAACGACTGTTTTACTGTGAGAGCAGTCAGAGTTTTCCCTGACAGCACCACTGCAGCAGAACTCCGGAGATGGGAACTAGCGTACCAGAATATCCTGGATACGAGACACCCACCTGGACTTAACCACCGTTAAAATCCAATTAACCCATCACTACCTTTTTTTTTCGCCATGTTTATACCGTACCATCACTACATTTGCTCATTTTACCACCGCCTGGCAAAATATTAAATATATTATCTCAGACACTGTATACCGATATCGATATTCTACTCCTTATCCGTTCCCCCCCCCCCCTCCACCACTACACAGTTAGTCATTAGGTAACGTTCGGTGTGCGCACACGTTCCGAGCCTAGTGGCCCGTTTTTCTATTTGTGAGCAAGGCAGATGCCGAAATATTGTGTAGTTGTTTGTCCGCATTAGTGTTCTCTCATCGCATCCGTCCACTTTGGTATGTGGTGGGTTAATTTCCCTTTCTTTTCTTATTTATATTATAGTAAGATATATTTATATATATTTCGCTATATGTCTCATCACCCTCAAGGTTATTAGAGGGCAAAGAGGATTTGGGGCAAGAAACAGGAAGAAGTTTGGCCATTGCCTTCCTGAAGAACCATCCTGGCATTTGCCTGGACTGATTTTTGGAAACAATGGAAAACTGAAATCCAAATGGGCAGGTGAGTATCTGAAATCCCAAATGTGAAGCCACAGACAGCAGGGCCGGCGCTAGGATTTTGGGGCCTGGGGTAAGCTTCTTAGCAATTACGTAACCAGTTGGGGGCCCTTGGCCAATTAATTGGTTATAGGGCCCTCTCAGACGAAATCGGCGACATTTGGCCCTACAACTTGTCGAATGGAGGGTCCCTACAGCCGGTGGTCGGGCCCCCCATGAGCCGGATGGGCCCCAGTACAATTGACCCCCCCCCCCCCCAACGCCGGCCCTGACTAACAGTTTAAGTGAATTCTGTTATCTGCAATATCTGGCACAGAAAAATGAGCAAGGGAAAATACAGAACAATATGGCATACAGCAGAATTTCTTACTTAAATTTATGTAAAATAAACAAACATCTGCATTTTTAAATAAGTATAGGGAAATTTCTTTTATTTCCTTGTATGATACATAATTTCATTGGTGCAGTAAAGTACTCCCCACACCATACTTCTCTTCTGACAAAGACTTTAAACCTGAAAATTTCACATCCTTGGATTCATCCAAGTCTGTTTTTCTTTTGTTCTACTCTCAGCTATGGTTTCTTTCTCTGTCCTTATTTATCAAATATATTATTTCTATAAGGTGTTTCTCTTTTTTTTTGTCACAAGCCATTATCTTCCTTCATACTTAACCAAATTCAATGAATGAGGTGTCATTTTAAAGCTTATGGTTTCCACTTTGGTCACATCATATTATAAGAAAGTAATTTTTCAGAATTCGACCCTAAAAGGGCAAAAATGTCAATATTTCTAAAATGCTGTTTTTTTGTGTTATGAGTCATTTATCTCCCTGGATATCTATCTGAAATTGTTTAGTGAAGAATCATTTTAAAGATCTCCACTTTGGTGACATTATCTATTAAGACAGGAATTTTTCGGAATTCAAACCTTAAAGCGCAAAAGTTTCAATATTTCTGCAACGCATTTTTTGTGTCACAAGCCATTTATCTCTCTTCATATCTAACTGATATAGATAAATGAGGTATCAAATTGAAGATTAAGGTCTCTGCCATGGTAACATTATATTTTAAGAGAGGAATTTTTTGTAATTTGAACCTTAAGGGGCAAAAATGTCAATATTTCTAAAAAGCGTTTTTTGTGTTTCTTCCTGGATATCTAACCGAAATCTATAAATGAAGTAGGATGATTTAGAGTAATTTCTCAACTTTGGTGACATGATACATTAAGATTTTTTTTTTTTTTGGAATTCAGCCCTTAAAGGGAAAAAGTATCAATGGTTATTCAACACGTTTGTGTCACGAGCCATTTATCTCCATTAATATATTACCGAAATAGATAAATGAGGTATCAAATTAAAGATTAAGGTCTCCGCTGTGGTCACATCATGTTTTAAGAATAGATGTTTTCTGAATTTAGCTGTTAATGAGCAGAATATTTCTAAAATGCGTTTTTTGTTTCTCGAGTCATTTATCTCCCTTGATAATTAAACATAAACTAGGTATCATTCTAAATACTGGTGTCTTTGTAAGGTCTCCGGTTGGTTACACCATATTTTAGCTAAGGAATTTTTCAAAATTCGACCCTTAAAGGGCAAAAGTATTAGTATTTCTACAACACATTTTTCTGTCATGAGCCATTTATCTCCCTCGGTACCTAACTGAAATCGATAAATGAGGTAACGTTTACAATATTTAAGTATCCGCTTTGGTCACATCATATTTTAAGAAAGAAATTTCTCCCAATTCAACCCTTAAGGGGCCAAAATATCATCATTTCAAAAAATTATTTTTTTTTCCCTCACTTGATGCCTAACCAAAGTCGATAAATGATGTATCATTTTAAGGACCAAGGTGTCCGCTTTGGTCACACAAGTGTTTTTTAAAAGGAATTTTTTGGAATTTGACCCTTAAAGAGTAAAAGCATCAATATTAGTTCTATAATGTGTTTTTTTTTCCTTTTATTATTTATCTCCTTCGATACCTAACCAATAAAAGACATGTCATTTTAAAGATTAAGGTCTCCAATTAGGTAAAATCATAAATTTTTCAGAATTTGATACTTAAAGTGGTTGCGCGTATTGAGACAGTTCAGAGCTAAGTCCCTAGATTCCAGCAGCAGATATCACAGAGATTTCAATAAACTGTTTTTATACAATAAGTAACTTTTCAGATATTTTTTTTTTTATGTTACGGAAACATTTTTGTTTTGCTACACAATTCCATTGTAAACATTTTATTCGCACAGCAATAAATGTCACAGAGATGTTATGCTGTGTGCATTTTGTTCAGGTTGGGTGTATTCTGTTAATGTCAGTGGCATTTTCTTGTACGTACAGTCTGTTTTAAATTTTTCTGATTGTTTTGTAATGTGTTTTGATGCATATCTAATACACTATACAAATAAATACTTGCTAGAAAAGTGCGGTTCTAATTTTCATTATCTTATAAGCATTCAACTTCACTATTCATCGTATTTTATTAGCGAAATTTTTACACCGGTCATCTAGTTTTTGATAATAGCTGATTCAACACACTTCATTTGCCACTAAATCCTACACGTTTGTTAGATATTGTTGGTTTCAAAAAGCGCACAAATTATCATAGGAAGATCAAACTGTGTCAAATAGTCTTTATTCTGAGAACAAACTAAGTGGTTCTAGGCTTATTTTTAGCTTCTTAACACACTTCCTCCCTACTATAAAATTGATGATTTACATTTAATAGTGATCCATGAAGTTGCTGTTTAATTTTAATTCCAAGAGCAAAAAAGCTAATTAATTGTCCATACAGTTTTACCCTTTAGAGGGTGCTTAAAAAACTAAAAGGTATTTATTTTCCAGAATAATACTGCATGCTCTAATGTAAATGCAGCAAGTTCAAACTGTACCCATGACAAATATATACATAAGATTTTATTAATATGTAGCCACCGAGATCACAAATGATGGCTTGCATTTGGGAAGACACCAGTTTGGTACTGGATTAGCCACATAGCAAGAGTTAGCAAATGCTACGGGTTCCACACCTTCTAGGGTGGGACCCGCTGCCTTCTAGGGGGCCCTGCCACACCTAGAATTCTTGGGAGCTTCTGTGTCAGGCCAGAAAGGCGACCTTTTTTCACATTTGATACGGGCCCTGCACTGTTTTAATCCAGCCCTGTGCCAGTTTGAATCCCCGTCCGGGCATCCAGATTTGGGTTTTCCATGGTTTCGCCAAGTCACTCCAGGCGAGTGCCAAGATGCTTCCTTTAAAAGGCCATGGCCGAATTCCTTCCCGACCCTTGTCCCATTCCCAACCCACCTCTAACGACCTTGACGTCGATGAGGATGCACTCGATAAGAAAAAGAAGGTAAAAACAAAACAAATCGTGCTTTGATTTGAAATCAATGTGTGTAATCTGTTTAATGATTAGAAAACTTATTATTTTGTAAATTATTTGCTTGTCAATCCTTAATGAACAAAAAATTAGAAGATACAACTATTTATTTTCTCCAAAGCAATGTTGAACTATGCAATACCACCGGAACAATTATGGCATGAATATTGGTGCAGGAATCACATAAACCTATCCTCTTTCACCCTTTTTCATGAGATACCACTGCTCTCTTTATTTAATTTCAACTAATCAATTATTATTATTAATCGTGACAGAGTTGATACCCTGATGCCAATTTCCCTACATACCTATTTACATTTTTCATATTAAAATTCATCACACACTGACATATATTGTCAATTAACTTCTTATGCAATTTGTCCCAGTCCCTCACACCCCTATCTATAAAAGAAAACTTTTTCACACTGTTATTTCTGAAATCTATTGATAATTTATTGTCATGGTCCTCTGTTACCTTCCACATTCTGTTTCTACATCATCCATCAATGTTTATCCAGGCCTAATCACTAGAATATAGCATGTACATGCCTCCTTATATCATTTCAGTTATTGAGTGCATCCTTTGGTAATTTCCACAGACAAAATTAGCTGCACTCCTTTGCAAACCTCCCAACTCCAGTATTTGACAGCCATAATGTGGGTACCCTATCATCCTCCAATAATCTAGCAAGAGCCTGACCAAAGTTTTGATATCCATCTCTCTTACTTCACTTGTACGTCCTCTCCCATAGACGCAGTACTTTACCTACAATCTCTCCAATGTGGCCTCCCTAGTTTAGCTCACGGTAAGCTGAAATTTCCAGATAATTACATTTTATTCCTTCAGCAAGTAATTTCTCTTCCACTGAATAATCATTAAAAAAACTTTTATTTTCTGATTTGTATACCTAATAAGTTGACTCTTGGCATTTATCATAATTTCATGTCTAACCACCCAACTAGATATCCTGTCTAGAATTGCTCACAATCCTCACTGGATGTATTGTACAGCATTACATTATCTGCAAACGGCCTAAACCTCTAACTGTAGATCAACATCAGTTTTATTTATATTAGCAATGAACAGTAATTGTCCCAGGACACTACCCTGCGGCACACTTTTTCCCACATCCATCTCCCTTGATATTGTCTTAACAACAATGACTCTCTGCTTTCTGTCTCAGAAGAATTCCTCCACCCAGCAAGATAAATTTTGCCTGAACCAAACAGTCTTAACTTTATGGCTAACTCTAACAAATGCTTTAAAAAGCTCCAGTGATACATTTCATCTAAAATATCCTGTAGATAACCTATTCCCTTGAATATTTTTTATATATATATATAAATCCATGTTACTGACTTACAAACCACTTTTCCTAATGTACAACTCTCCATCACTACAGGAGTCCAACTAATAGTTCTACAGTTTTCAAATCTACTGTTGTCATTGCACTAATGAATTGGTACTACTATCACACGTTTCCAATCTGTATGTTGAAAATAATGTAAAAAATTTTACAGTGTTAACTCATTCTTCACTTAAAGTATTTCACAAGCAGAGAACCCTATTAGCCAAATTCTATGTCAACAAGAATCAAGATCATTTCAGATGACTGTAATCAAAAGAAACAATCCAAAATGGGAATACAAATAAGTGCCATTTTCAAATATTTAATTGTGACGGAGCTCAGCCACATGTTTTTTTCTACTTAACAAAGGGTTAGCCCCAAATACTTTGTTTGTATATTATTTTGTGTTGTTGCTGCCCTCCTCCCTTCAATTTTGGTGAGTGTTGGTATTTTTCCTTTCCACATAAAAAATGTCGTGTGTGTTACATATATTCTGGATGAAAAGTGTCTCAAACAATGAAATTCATAATCACATGCAGAAGAAAAAAGAACTGATGTTAAAAATTGAAGATGCAATACTGATAATACTGAAATATATGATATCACCAGAAATACTATTTTTCCAAACCACTGCTTTTGGACAAAGCTAATGTAGTGATTCTACATAACAGGCAACATAGTAGACAAAGACACTTTAAACATGATGACTTTACATATCCATACACTTATAAAAAGAATATTATTGGTCAAGGTATCATTTAAACCTATATACTTTTTAATCTATTTGCAATGTCCTGTGTCTATTTACTAAATTTGAAGAATAAATCTTAGGAAAACAGTTATCAAATAAACTAATACAGGCAACCAAATAGTGCTTACTGCCGGTATCATTAACTTACACATAACAACAAAATTTGGGAAATACTATGAAAGGAACCTAACAATGTGGCTTCATGTATTCAAGAATAATTCCAATTGATAGTGGAAGTACAACGGGCGTAGGTTCAAATCCTGCACCCTGTGTACTAAACGTCTTGATTGCAATTGTAGATTGTTTTCCACAATCACACAGGCAAATGTTAGGATGTTCTCCAATATCTGCCTTATAAACTACATATTTCACAAACAAATTACACCTATCACATATAACACAAGTTACACATTTTGCAGACAGATGGCAACACATCCACTTCCCCAACAGAACTATGACAGGCCTATCAAACCAACAGTACATTGAACGAGATGTGGCAATGTTCAAATGACGATTATGAAAAGACAAATATACCAGCTATTAAACCTCATCACTGAAGGGAAATAACCCAGAAATCAGTTGGCACTCATACATAGTTAAAGAGCACAAGCAGTTTACCTGCATATCGGCAGATATTTTACATTTTTCTGCTTCAAGATCAATGCTAGCTCAATTAATCACTAACCAGCATCAGGAGATAATGTTTTAGGAAGTAGCATATACAGAAAATAATTACTCCTGCCATTTCCACACACGTAAATAAGTGGAAGCTTGTGTCACTTTTTTCATATGCTTATAAATCTAAAATCTCTCCTGAATTTGGGTCTACTGGAGATTGTGATTCCAGTAAAACAACATTCACTAATGATGTCATAATACTGCTGTAGTCAATCACAAGACATATTATTTTCAAGCAGTAATTCCGTTTTAATACAGCCTGAATCATTATTTTTAAGCACAAGTTAGGTTGTAATGCAGCCTGGACCAGGATGACACCGTTAAATGTACTTCGAAAAGTATTTCTAGTGGTGTCTTGCATTTGACTACTGTAGTATTATGTCACCAATTCCTTGTGGAATCACACTCTCCAATAATCCACTGAATTTACAGTCAAAGGTCATATTATCTATATTTCTCACTTTTAATAGCCTCTGATGTCCAATGTAGGCTAAATATATCTAAAGATAGCTGAGCAACATGACAGTAGTAATTAAAAAATGGCAACAACGGGAAGGACATCACTGAATCGTTAAGTATAATTTTACTCCAAATTTTTTTCAGCACTGAAATTTTACCTTTTAACTAAATTGATGTATTTAATGTAAAATGAAATTCAATGAAAAACACACTTCATGTAGGTATTCTGGCAAATCATTTCCTCATGACCTATATTTTGTTGTAACATCTCAGACTGCTGCTAGTCCACCAACGAAGTTCCAGGCACATGATGTCAACATGAACATTAATACAATTTTAAAAAGGAGCAAAGGTCTTGATAGATCAGGATGATTTATGAAATCCTGTATTTTATCTGTGGAGTCTGCAAAATTTGAAGACTTTCTGTTTAGTTTGAAAGGAATTTTCTTACATAAAAGCAGACACTGTCCCCATTACATAAGAGATTATGCCTATGATAAAAACATGGAATCAGCATTTAGAAATCTTCCTAATGTAGTGATCTTTATACCAAAGAAAGAGCTCAATTATCATACACACATTTGTTTCTTCAATGTGGCTCAGTAAAAAAAATTATTTACATTCCAACAAATGGAATGTAAAGAAATATGTTAATTTCCTATATCAGTTCATATAAGTGAAACTCACTTAGTTGAGAAAGAATGCTGACAAATACTTAAGTATTGATATCTCTCATGGCATATCTTCCAACTTTAGAATGATGTCATCTTAATATTTATTGACAAAATGAATAAGATTTTATAAACCAGATGTAGTTAAGCTGTAATTTCCTTTGGAACAAAAAAATTAAATCTTTGTTACTGCTATTCAAGAAATTGCATTAAACCATGACATACATATAATATATACACTCAAATTTTAACAATGATAAATTAACAGCTATGCTCACAACACATCATTACTGACTACACTGTAAACTTTCTTCTTCTTCTTCTTTTGAGCTGCAATAACTTTTTTCTTGATAGTTTCTACATCTATATCCTTGCTACTACTGGGCTGCTCAGTTTTCCTTTCTGGTTCATCCGGAGGGATGAATGATTTCTGTCTCTTCTCTTCCCTTTGTTTCATTGCTTCAGATTGTTTTTCATCCCTCTCTTTACGTTTCTTGAAACGACGCTGATCTTCACTCAGGAAATATTCACCAGTTTCCAATAGTTTATCAATCTTGCTTTGAGGCTGCGGTGGTGGGAATGGCGTATACTCCTTCTTTGCTTTCTTAATTTTAGGTTTCTTCCTGTGACTAAGGTTTTTACTATTAAATTTAGGAAGAAATCGTTCCCAATTTTCATTTTTAAGTTTTGGATCTTTGGCAAGTTCACGTTTTATCATTAACGCTTTAATGTTATAAACAGGATGAATGTTTCGCATCGTATCTTCAGCAATTCTGCGTACTTGTTGAAGACCCTTATATGGTCCAAGAGCTGCCACAGTTTGACCCTGTACCAATACATAACAGTTCGTCAGTAGCTCTATGGCTTTCAAGGTACACCCGTCAGGTCCAATAAGTCTTTGGCGCCTTTTAACAAACTTCTCCCTATTACGCACTAAAGAACCAATTTTAATAATGTCTGAACCAATATCATCTTGCAACACACGCACTGCTTGTTCGTATGGTACACTGCGAGATAATAGCTTTATCATTTCACGCGCTTTAATAATAATATACGGATCCCACGTTTTTCGAGTTGTTCTTACTGTCATGCTACCTTCAACGAGATCTAATTCAGCTTTTATCCCATGCTCATCCAAGGCATTTTGCACAAGCGGCCAGCATTCTTTCAGGTAATGTTCGCGATATTTAGGGAACAGGGTGGCAAAAGAACTTTCTTCCAGTAATCTGTGTGGATTATCCTCCTTGCGGAATTCCGGAATCTTCATGGCCCAAGCATTATCAATTGGTCCTTTAGGAACAGGCGCTCCATCGCTCTCATCAGTTGCCATCACAGCACCGACTTAACCTCACACCAAACAAAACAAAGCTGGTAGTTACCTGTTAAATAAAAAATACAACGTCAGGAGAGAACAATATAATAAAATATCTACACAGACTATGATAAAACACATTTACAATTACATCTCCAACATACCTCAATATCAAACTATATTAACTCCACCATCAAAATAAAACACCACTGACTCCAAACTCCAAAGACAATCTGACTCCTTGTCCAGAGACCATGTCCTTATCAATAATCATTCAGAGACAATAAAGCATTTTTCTGAAAACCAAAGACATAAACTCTAGAGGGAACATAAAGCATGGAGGAAAGAAATATATGGAGGAGAAGTGACGTTAAATCGGTGAAGCAGGCTTGAAACTCTCGCGCATGCGCAGTGGCGGCAGCGGCGATATTGCGCTTCCAAACAAATTGGAAGTTCACGTTGTGTTAGATACAGAGATTATTTCATTTTGTAATGTGTATAAGTGTTTTATAATGCCATCTTGTGTTGCGTATGGTTGCACAAATAGGCCAGACAGGAAAGAACCTGGAATATCATTTCTTAAGTAAGTTAATTATCGTTGTTGAAGTGAGCTGTAGAAGTTGCAAACTTCGCTGCCTGTCTATAAATATTTAGTCATAGCTCTCAATGGGATGACTTTGTTCTCAATTTTTTTGTTGGTGTAGTGTAGAAAATCAGCATACCTTGCTATTTTGCACATAATAGACTAGCATTACTTTTTAACGAGTGTTGAAAATGAGATTTAAGGGGGTGTGTTTTACATCGCGATTCAGTGAATTTAGTATTGCGCTTTCTTTCGTCACGTTGCAGTTTATACTGTATGATGAAATAAAATGTGTTAAATTATGCTATGCAATCTAGGAATCTTTATGAAGCAAACGATGTTGTTACTGCAAATACAGTTTGCGATACAAATACGCGTGTGTGGGTATGTTTACATAGTTTGATTCTGTACGACAATTTAATGGAGATTGTGGTTAGGTCTAAATGCAGTCTGCACCAGAATGGTTTTGTTGTTCCATGAGGGACAAAGAATTTATCTATTACTGTTAGTAATTTCATGAGAACCAAGTTAGTGACAAAACGTATATCGCGATGGAAACTACTTCCAGCCATTTCCAACTAAGCTTACGATGTATGTTAGCAAGATAACTATTTTTATTCTGGTCTAGGCCGCATTTCAACCTAACCACAAGTGGTAGTAAAAAAAACTGAAATATCCATTCTGCATGTAATTCATTGTAGCTATGGCAGAATTAATTTTTGGTCCAGGCCGCATATCAACCCAATCCCAGTATATCCCGAAAACTAAGCAAGATATCGAAAAATTTTATTCTTTATTTTCGATTTGTCTCGTCGTGTTACATAAGAATCGATCATTAAATTTGACTTTTCCGAAATTTTTCTTCTCCATTTCAACTCAAGACACCTCACTTTTGATACAGTATATCTCGAGAACTAGGTGAGATATCGAAAATGTTTATTCTTTATTTTTCATTTGTCTCGTCTTTTTAAATAAGAATCCATCATCAAATTTGACTTTGACCAATTTTTTTTCTGAATTTCAACCAAAACCATTTCACATTTGGGACAGAATATCTCGAAAACTAAGCAGGATATCAAAAAAATGTATTCTTCATTTTTTATTTGTCTCATCGAGTTACATAATAATCCATCACCAGATTGCGGCGTCACGTTTATCCTAGAGTACCCTTGAGGTTTTTGTACATATTCCCTGTGTCTGTATGGAAGCGGCCATTCCCCATCCACTCCGGCCATGCCCCCCCCCCCCCCACTCCTCCTCCGCCCTGCTTCACTTCAATGCTTGGTGAAGGTCTCTTGCGTCGTCTCGATATATTTCCTTCCTCCATGACATAAAGGTGCATAAAGGCAGGTTTTCTTTCCTCCATGGTTTACACCATGGAGTAAGGAATATATGGAGACGAAATAACGCCAAATCGGTGAAACCTCATATAAAAACTCGTCTCCTACTGCGCATGCGTGGCGGACATAGGAATCACCCCAAAACATTGTGCTGTTTGCACTACGTAATATGTATGCTGCTGTGAACATTTTATTTTCTAATATTTCAATTTTTTTTTTTTTTATAATGCCAAGTTGTGTTGCATACGGTTACACAAACAGACAAGATAGGAAACAACCTGGAATAACGTTTCGTAACTAAATCACATTGTAATTATTGTTCTTGAAATGTTTGATAGATAACTGCAAGATTAGAGTCTATCGCTGTAAATTTATTCTTTGCTCTCAATAGGATGATATCGTTCTCAAATGTTTGTTGGTGTAGTGTTGACAATCAGGATATGTTACTACTTTGCACCTAAAAGGCTACACCATGGAGGAAAGAAATATTTCTTTCCTCCTTGGTTTACGCGGTTCACTTTCCGTAATCACTCCGGATGAATCACTCGCAGCGAAAAGCAAGTTACTATGTTAACAGAGAATCATCTAAAGTGACCATCCAAGATGACGGGTGAACGAAGTAAGCTCGGGTTCAGCTTTTCGACCAACTTTTGGCTTTTCACTCGGATGAATCATCAAAAGTGACGCGTGTAAACATTCAAAATATTGAAGTGAAACATACTCCTTAATTGGTCGCAATTTTTTTGTTTCTGATTGTTGTTATTTTCAACACATAATGATTTTTAAATGGATATATTTATTTATTTTTAAGTTATTTCGTTAATAACGAGCGTTTATAGAACACAAAATTTGTAACTTATAAAAATTAAAACAAAAGGGATAGTGGTACAGAGGACATGATTAAAGTATTTAATATCCCGCTTTTGACGAGAGAAGCTCAAAATTAAAAGTATCCGAACCAGGTATTCTAGTGAATTAACTAAAGTTTTAAAACCAGACAAATGTGGTGAAAATTGTGCTTGTAGGTAAAGTGTACTGTATGTGTTTCAAAGCAGTTACCAGTTGCAAGAAACGTGAGTAGTTTCTAGCTTCGGTTTAGCCGGAAGACATTTTCTTATTAGTGTCATGTTTTGTAAGTAGTGTCGACTTTTTTGACAGCAAATCTTTGTGATTTATACATTCGAAGATGATTTTTAAATGCCATTTTGTCCTCAAATACCCATTCTACCACGCCGCAAGATCCAATTCCTCGTCCACAAACTTCTATTTTTTCAGTTAACTTTTTTCTCGATGTAACTTTTAATTCTTTAGGCAAGGTTTCTGAAAATTAAATCCATTCCAACACGCACAAGTTTGTTTGTTGTCATCTTGAAGTGAATTGAATGTTTCATTTGTGATGATATGTGAAAACGAAAAGTGAATTCACTTTTTTTTTTTTTGCGGTGCGTAAATATTCGACGCGCTAACATGTGACACATAATTGTCCATGCGCGAAACAGGGGAACTCCAAGTTGATTCCGCAAACTTGCAACGTCTAGCCTTGCGATTTATTTGTGGTCATCGCAAAGGCCAGACGCACGGGAAAATCTAAACGCTTAAAATCGAATGGCAAATTCGTTGGAATCATCGGTATACGCGGTATCAAGACATTCTCTCCTTTGTATTTTCCCTTGATGATATTGGCCTCGATCACGTTATTCATTAGCTTTTTCGCAGCCAGTCTCGTTCCATTGCAGTCGAGGTTGATTAATGTTACACAGCATAATCACAACTGATTCTACTTTTAATTGTAAATTGTAAGGTGGTAGCCCAGGCAATTCCAGTGAATTTTTTTTAAAAAAAACTCTGTGGGATAGTTGACTACATCATTCTGGTTTTTAACTGTGTCAACTGATTTGTAAGAAAACACCTCTCCTGGAAGAAAATTGTGAATGGTCGCATTGAGATCATCGACATCTTTCTCGTTCATTCAGCCAATTATGGTTACTGTTCTAACGGAGCGCATTACTGAATAATCGATACTGAGGTACGGAATGCTGGTAATGTTCTAAAGAAGACTGAAGCTATGTATCGTTAAAATAAAACGCAATATCGTCTTGTAGATAGTGTTTTATTTCATGATAGTCAATTGTTTAAGGCATGAAGCGTTGCCAGAGAACAGTTTGTATTGGAAAAGAGCAGCCGACGTTCATGGAGGAAGGAAATATATGGAGACGACGCATTGAAGTGAAGCAGGGCGGAGGAGGAGTGGGGGGGGGGGCATGGCCGGAGTGGAAGGGGCATGGCCGCTTCCATACGGGCACGGGGAATATGTACAAAAACCTCAAGGGGACTCTAGGATAAACGGGACGCCGCGATCTGGTGATGAATTATTATGTAACTCGATGAGACAAATAAAAAATGAAGAATACATTTTTTTGATATCCTGCTTAGTTTTCGAGATATTCTGTCTCAAATGTGAAATGGTTTTGGTTGAAATTCAGAAGAAAAAAATTGGTCAAAGTCAAATTTGACGATGGATTCTTATTTAAAAAGACGAGACAAATGAAAAATAAAGAATAAACATTTTCGATATCTCACCTAGTTCTCGAGATATACTGTATCAAAAGTGAGGTGTCTTGAGTTGAAATGGAGAAGAAAAATTTCGGAAAAGTCAAATTTAATGATCGATTCTTATGAAACACGACGAGACAAATCGAAAATAAAGAATAAAATTTTTCGATATCTTGCTTAGTTTTCGGGATATACTGGGATTGGGTCGATATCTCCCAATGATACAATGAATTACATGCAGAATGGATATTTCAGTTTTTTTCACTACCACTTGTGGTTAGGTTGAAATGTGGCCTAGACCAGAATAAAAATAGTTATCTTGTTAACATACATCGTAAGCTTAATTGGAAATGGCTGGAAGTAGTTTCCATCGCGATATACGTTTTGTCACTAACTTGGTTCTCATGAAATTACTAACAGTAATAGATAAATTCTTTGTCCCTCATGGAACAACAAAACCATTCTGGTGCAGACTGCATTTAGACCTAACCACAATCTCCATTAAATTGCCGTACAGAATCAAACTATGTAAACATACCCACACACGCGTATTTGAATCGCAAACTGTATCCAAATTCAAAATTAGCCAAATTGTTCCAGCCATTCCCCAGTTTTAGCGAGACAAACGAACAGCAATTCTTTTTTATATATAAAGATTACAATAACTTTTGAATTTTACACAATGATCTTCATTTGCAGTGGGCACAGTAGCTGATGAGTTACTAAGTGTTTTTGATCGTCTGATTGCTTGTTGATCCCCTGGATTGCGTGAAGTCGGAGCAGGCAGTAGCTGAAGAGCCTGATGATTTGTCAGCTGATGTTTCTTCATTTTCTGGCATTCCTCCTTTACCGGTGCTTGTAATACTTTTGATCACCACTACTTGTCTTCACAACTGGTATAAAGTAAAAGTCAGTAATTTTACGAGACATCTTCACTTCGTTTGTTAAACGAAAAACGTACGAGCTAGAATTGTCTTTTACTTCGCGGTACTTCCCTTACACTGTTGCCACATCTTCTGAACTTCAGAAACGTAACATTCGAAACTCTGGAACAGATCAACAATGCTACAGGAATTATAAGGAAATTAATTATTAGAATTTAACATTGATCACGCAAAACAGAAAACGAAGTATTGAAATGTAATTTTTTTCTGCTTCTTTGATGGAGATTGCAGGCGTAAAATGAAAAAATTGAGGCGTAATTACGCCTAACACCCGGTCAATTTCGAGCACTGGTGCGAATCCACATACGATACCGTATATTGGGTTTGTTTTTTCACGATATTTTCATCACATACATTTTTTTAAAGAAATGTAAGTATTTTATCTTTTGCCCTGCAATACTGAATGACAGTAATCAAATTTGAAACTGTTTAGTTTTTCGGTATACATTTAGAAAATACATAAATCACATTGCGCTGTTGTTGTTCGTTATTGTTCCTTACATAGATCTGGGTGGAACTTGTCGTAAAAATGTGTGGAGCACAGTACCCCTAGGTTTCATACTCGGCACCAAATTCCACCAAAATCTACGTGAGCAACAATAATGAGCTACATCCATGTAATGCGATCTATTTATTTTCTAAATATATACACAAAAATTAAACGGTATCAAAATTAATTGTTGTTATCAGTTTTGCAGGTCTATTGAAGAAACACATATTTCTGGAACAAAATGTTCATGTTGTTCGTGAAGAACTACCAGCATACGGGAACGGACATGTGTCCGCAGGTTCGGAAGCCACCGCTCACTCTGGACTATGCAATAATCCAATTTCTTCTATTTTTATTTCTTTTGAGTGATTTAAAGATTCTCTTGTTTATATTTTATTATATAACAAGTATTTTTATTTTGCTAGTAAAATTCTCTATATCCTTTGGCCCATACATGTTCTTAAATTCCTGTGTATGTATGGTGGTTCAGTGCTTAAGGATTCTACTAGAAATTAAAAAAAAAAAAAAAACCATTTCGAATACCTAACTCGGCGGGGATTTTCAAAGGCCCTTAACTCAACCTTTAACTCTGATAGATCTTGCTGTGTAAAGTAGGACAGAACGCTTCTGTAGTTTGGATTCTACAATAAACTCTAGGTTCCCTTTATCCCTTACGAAAATCACGACAGCGGCGCATGCGTGGCTTGTCGAAACTCTGGCGATCAGAGGTCGAACCCTTCAGGCTAATATGTGATACGCAATATTATATTTTTAGTATTTTAGAAAAAAAAGTTGATAGTGAATTTTTATTGTATCTGATTCTATTATTTTTATTTTTACATTTATTTTATTAAGAGACTGAGATGGATAATGCAATAAAACATGCAATGTGCCGTATTTAGCGGGTTAAATTGCAGTCAGCGTATGTGGAGAAAATTCCCATTCGACAATAACGCGGCCCTTGGAGAGGTCGTTCCCGGAACACACTACCTAACACTTTCTGTGGACAGATACAATATAAGAGCTGAATGAGCCGTGTTTACCACGGGGGAGGTACCCAAATCCCTTGGGTCAATGTAGAAAATTTTGCACATCCGTCTCGAGCTGTCAAGACTGGCGAGACTATTTCTCCACCAACGATGAAAGAGCGATATAACGAACAGATGAAACTGTTCTCGAATAGGAACTAGTATTCTCGAAGCTATACAATTTACCCAGCCAGCAACAACGAACATATCCCAGGAAACTTCAGGGCGCTTGAGAGAGAGTGTATGAGTTAGCCAATAGAAGAATTGTTTAAGAATGTTGCTATTTGTTTATCATTTTCTTTGAGCCAATCAGAAAATATGCTAAATAAAATCACCCCCTTGGTTGGTGGACGACGGAAGACGTTGAGGCACCATGACTGTCGAGAGGCAACGAAATACGAATTCTTGTCCGATTCCGTGGAAGTGACGGATCTGACACGAAGTGACAGCTTCGACAACATCTAGTACTTAAAGTTTTGAAGTGGAAAGGGACTCAGGCTTTAGCCAGCAGTGGCAGGAATTGTAGATTCTCTCAGATGAAACTGTATCGTAGAACATATCACTGTTATCTCCTAGTGTTTGCAACTATTACCGCAGTGCAGTAACGGACTGTTTCTGAATTTAAAATGTTTGCACTTACATGGTGCTCTCACGCAGTGCCGGATCTAGGGGGGGGGTCAAACCGGGGCTCTTGCCCCGGGCGACAACTTCAGGGGGGCGCCAAAGTCATGTGTTGGTGGTATCTTTTTATAAGCGCCTGGGCGAAATATTCATGTGCTGCCCAACCTTTTATTAGGTAAAGCGCCGTGGTACACTGACCGCGCCGGCAACTTGAAAGGGGGCGTCCATAAATTACGTGAGGTGAAATAGGGGGGGGGGGGTCCGGCGAAATCTCACCAAATCTCACCAGGGTGGAGGGGGGGGTCTACGGAAATCTCACGTGAGATTTTGCGAAAAATTTGGGGATAGTAGAGCCAAAAAAAAGGTCTACAATTTGCGCCTAAGTCGATTTTAGGAGGGTATTTCGTGAAAAAAGTTAGGGTGTGACCTAAAAAAAAAAAAAAAAAAAAAAAAAGGTCTACAAAAGTTTCGAGTGCGATTTCTAGGGGGGGTTCTCACGGACCTGATCTCACCAGAGGGGGGGGGGGGGGGTCCGGCCAGATCTCACGAAATCTCACCAGGGGGAGGGGGGTCCAGAAATCCGGAAAAACACCTCACGTAATTTGTGGATGCCCCCAAAAGACGGAAAATTCATTGTTCTGTAACGGAGCGGCCTCTATTCAGGGAGTGGAATTCATTCCGTCATTGTTAGCGGGAACTCCCGATATTCTTGGATTTATATATTTTGCCATCTGATGTTCGCTTTCTTACAGCTGCGTTCAAGTGATTAGCCCAGTTTTGTTTCAATATCTACTTTTGTGCTGAACGAGTTTAAATATTTATTACTGGAAAGGAACCATTAACAGGTAAGGAAGAATCTATCGTTATCAAATATCTCAGCGTTTCTCATCCTTTGTCAATCCGAGGACCAGTAAAATGTCAAAAAAATTGGGATCATTAACTTATATGGTCCTTATTTCTTTCCTCTGTATATATTATGAACCAAACCTATCAATTGTTATTGGCATATACCGCCGTTACTCAAGACATATACCTACAGGCCGGGAGCACATTGACGCGCAGTCGACGCAGCGCAGCGCAGCACAGTTTCTGTGTCTATGTTTTGGGGCGGAACAGCGCGTATTGAGACGCAGAGCAGGGCAGCGCAGTACTGCGCCGCACGTGGCCTGCGCGACGTTGTGATCACGACACAGAAACTGTGCCACGCAGCTCACTCGTGCCGGTTTTTGCCGTAACACTTCTTGCGTTATTTATGATCTTGCTTTACTTCTAATCATTTTCAACTATGGAATAAGAAAAATTGATTGATCTAGTGCGTAACCAACCTGCGATTCACAATATCAGTCATAAAAAATACATAAAAATTAAATTTAAACAAGCGGCGAGTAAATTCAGCATTTATTTATCATACAACTGTCCACTTACAATTTTCGCTTTTTTTAAATTCATTTTTAATAAAACTTCGTGAAGTGAACTACACTTAATGGTTCCTTGAGGTTTATTTCTATGTACACAAAACAACTGGTAACAATAACAAATGTGGTACAGTTAGCGGATGACCGTCGAGAAATTTAGCCTGGTCCTGATCCGGGGTAGAGAGAGAGACGGCTTCTACTTCTCGCGAACTTCCGGTGGTCTTCTGTAGTTGAAGCTGGTTCCGCGGTCAGGCCGGAACTGGCGGTGGAGCGGCCGGCTACGCTTATATAGGCGGCCTGGCGCAGGAATTCCGTTGTGTGGTAGTACGGCGACCTCTGTAAGAAATAGTCCCACTTAGCCTCTAGATGATTCTATTTGTTTTCCTGTTTTGTTTTGATGCCTTTGCGCCTGTTTGGAGTCGTATATGTATCCCGGCGTGCAGGCGCGTTGTGTGTGAGGTCTGCCTGGCAGGGGCCTTTACTGGCAGACTGAACATACCTCCCTCCCGAGGGGGGGGGGAAGCGATGTCTGCGACGTCTGCGAGGTCGTCTGCCGCGGCGCCCTGGAGCAGACTATGAAGGCTACCTCCGGGGGAGTACGGAGCTGTTCCCCTGGCGATGCGTGCCGACCTGCGTCATGGTGCAGGTTGTGGTGGAGGTACTTGTGGAGCTAACGGCATCGGTTCGTCGGCGTCGATGGCCGGGGGCTGTACGGGGGGCGCTGAAGATGGTCCCCGCAGGTGGTCGAGAGGCTGCGGCTGAAGGGTGTCGGAGCGACCGACAGGTTGTGGCGTCGGTGGTGGCGCTGTAACTGTCCCTGAGCAACGGTTAGATGGCAGGAGTGGATGGCCGTGGCGTGGTGGAAGAGGACGGTGCCGTGGGGTAGCGGAGACGTAGTTGGTTTCGATGGCGTCGCACTATCCGGCCATCCAGGCTGACGTCGAACAGTTGGCGGCCCCGGGGCCGCTGGATGCACCCCCGGAAGCCAACCGGCCCGGGAGCCAAACCCGCGGGCCCAGACTAGGGAGCCCGGGGTGAAACGGAATGGGCCCGAAGGTACCTGTACTTTGGGCGGGGGTAAGAGGAGATGGAGGAGAGTGCGAGGTTGGCGGCCATGCAGCAATTCCGCCGGGCTTATGGCCCCCACTGGAGTGGTTCGATAGGAACTGAGGAAGAGTGTCAATGCCTCTTCGAGTTTGTGACTTGTGGTGTATTTGGTCATTTGGGTTTTGAATGTTCTGACTAGCCGTTCCGCCTCCCCGTTAGATTGGGGGTGGAAGGGCGGGGTGAGGAGGTGTTGGATATTGTTGGCGGTACAGAAGGATAGGAATTCCCGACTTCGAAATTGCGGTCCGTTATCTGTGACGATGGCGTATGGTAATCCTTCGATGGAAAAGATCTTCGTGAGGGCTGAAATGGTGACCTCTGTGGTGATTGTGGAGCAACGGACGACATATGGGAAGTGGGAAAAGGCATCCGTCACTAGGAGCCACTGGTGGCCTAGGAATGGGCCAGCGAAATCGAGGTGAATGCGTTCCCAGGGTCCGGACGGTGCCGGCCAGGAAAGGAACTTTTGAGGGGGGCGGGGCAGTTGTCGGGCACAGATGGTACAGCGCCGCACCATCTCCGTGACATCCGTGGTAAGGCCGATCCAGAATACATGACGTCTGGCAAGGGATTTGGTGCGGGCAATTCCCCAGTGTCCTTGGTGGAGAGTTTGGAGCATTGTCGGCTGTAGGGATCTCGGAACGACGACCCTCGGGGTGGAATTTGGTTCTGTGCGGAGAAGCACTCCCTCTACTACTGAGAGCTGGTGGCGGATGGAGTAGTAGAACTTGAGGTCTTGATGATGGCGTGGAGGGGAACGTGTTTGCCACCCGTGTTGGATGTGGTGTCGGATGACACGGAGGAGGGGGTCCTCCCCTGTGGCTGCCGCGACTTTTGAGGCCGTGACTGGAAATGTCTTCAGTGCTTCTTGTATGTCATCGTCGATCTGGAACACCAGAAGTTCCGACTTGTCGAAGGCAAGGTCTGGTCCCTGCGGTAGTCTGGATAAGGCGTCTGCATTGGCATGCCTGGAGGTGGTACGGAAATGCATGGTATATCTGAACTGGGACAGGAATAGTGCCCAACGCTGGATGCGGTGGGATGTTTTGGTAGGCAGACGTGTGGACGGATCAAATAGTGATAGGAGTGGCTTGTGGTCGGTAATGAGATGAAAAGAAATCCCATATAAAAGGGAATAGAATTTGGAGCAGGCAAAAACAATAGCTAGCGCCTCTTTCTCGATTTGAGAATATTTAAGCTGAGCAGCCGATAGGGCTTTGGAGATGTAAGCTACGGGGCGTTCCGTGCTATCTGGTAATTTATGAGATAGAACTGCCCCCACACCGTAATCGGATGCATCTGTGGCAAGAATCAAGGGGAGGTTTGGAGTGTATGGCATGAGGCATGCTGCGGACTTGAGCTGCTGTTTAAGGGTGTGGAATGCGGTCTCGCAAGCTGGGGTCCAACGGAACGGGACATTCTTGCGACAGAGGTGGTACAGGGGTGCTGCCACTTGTGCTGCTGAGGGTATAAATTTTCTGTAGTATGAAATCTTGCCTAAAAAAGATTTCAACTGATGTAGATCCTGAGGCCGAGGTAAGTTGGAAATAGCGTCACATAGGAAAATGCTGGGGAAATGCCTTCCTGAGCGATGATGTGACCCAGGTAGGAAATGGATTGTTGAAAAAATTGACACTTGGAAAGGTTGCATTTCAATCCTGCTGCACGGAGGCGGAGGAAGAGTAGGCGGAGGTTGGTCATGTGTTCGGCAGCGGAGGGTCCCGTGACGACTATGTCGTCGAGATAGTTGATGCATCCCGGAATATCCTGGAGAAGTTGTTCGAGATACCGTTGAAAAATCGCTGGAGCACTGGCCAAGCCGAACATGAGCCGGTTGAGTTGGAAGAGGCCAGAGGGAGTGTTGATGACTGTGTATTTTCGGGACTGGATATCCAAAGGGATTTGAAGGTATGCTTCTGCCAGGTCAATTTTTGTAAAGTAGGTACCTCCTGCTAGTTTACGGAAGAGGTCGTCCGGTCTCGGAAGTGGATAGTCGTCTACCAGCAGATGCGGGTTGACGGTGGTCTTAAAGTCACCACAGAGACGTAAGCGGCGTCCTGGCTTCTGAACTATGACCAACGGCGTGGCCCAGGGGCTGAACCGCACCGGCTGGAGGATCCCTTCGTCTTGGAGACGTTGAAGTTCTTCCTGAAGTGGTTGTTGAAGCGCTACGGGTACCTGGCGTGCCCGGAAGTATCGAGGCCGTACGTCCGGCCGGAGTTGGAGTGATGCTTCGAAGTCCTTTGCACAGCCGACGCCTGGTGAGAACAGGTCCTGAAACTCGGTGCAAAGGGCGTCCACTTCAGGAAAAGGAACATGCTGAGATACGAGGTGTATGTTATCTTCAATTGAAAATCCGAATAAGCGGAAAGCGTCCAGTCCAAATAAGTCTGCTGTGAGAGAACTGTTAACTACTAAAAAGGGGACTGAACGATGTACAGACTTATACATGACGTTTGCTGTGAATTGTCCCAGGAGTGCTATTTCCTGTTTGTTGTATGTCAGGAGGCGCTTGGGGGCCGGCGAGAGGGGGGGCGAGCCAATTTGCACATAAGTAGTATAATTAAGCAATGAGACTGCTGCTCCTGTGTCGACTTGTAGGCGCAGGGGCTTGCCATTGACCGTAACGTCAATAAAAAGTTTGGATGCTGTGGAAGTGTCTACCTGATTGATATCCATAGGTGCGCCGCTCAACCTGTCTTGGTAAGACCCTGGGCGGCGAGAGCCGGGATTGGCATTGGTGGTGTTGGTGCGGCAGACGGACGCCAGGTGTCCTTCCTTGCCGCAACGTGAGCATTCAGCCCAACGATCCGGACAATTTTCCCTCTCATGTGCTGAATAACAGGCGGGGCAGGATGGTAGGCGGAGCGGGCTGCGGCGTCGGCGCTGCGGGATCCGCTGCTGCTGCCGAGACTTGGTGCCCCTGCCGGAACGGGCCGGTTCGATGTCCTTCTGAGGAAGCGGTCCCCGGTTGTGGTGTCGGGAGGAGCGCGACTGGGAGCTCTGGATGGCGGCGACGTCCTGTGTGTCCTCTACGTCGGTTCGGATTGCGGCCACATCCGCCCAGGACTCCAGGCGGCGATCTGCGGCCGTAGATATTTCGAATTTGTAGGCAAGTTCGATGACCTGCTCCAGGGATGGGTCCTCTAACTTGAGGGCGTCATGCCGGAGTGCGGCATCTGGTGCAGCCTGTATGATGTGATCACGCACCATGTCGTCGGCGTAGGATTCGTGGGAACAACGAGTTTGAAACTTACATTTTCTGCTAAGGCCTTGGAGTTCGGCCGCCCACTGGCGATACGTCTGATCGGGCTTCTTCCGGCATTGATAGAATTCGACGCGGGCCGCGACGACATGGTACCGGCGTCTGTAGTATGCATTTAGTGTCGTACAGATGGTCGTGAAGGTGAGGGTGTCGGGGTCTTGTGGCTGAAGTTTGGTGAGCAAGACATACATCTTCGATTGGTTCCAGGAAAGGAAATATGCACGTTGGTCTTCTTCTTTGGTTATGTGATGAATTGCGAAGTGTTGTTTTATGCGCTTCTCGTAGGTCTCCCATTCCTCGAAGTCGTCGTTAAATGCTGGGAACGGAGGCGGGGCCGTTGGTTGGCGGAGATTCCTGACTTCCGCAATCAGTTGTCTCTGAGATTCGAAGAACTGATGTAGAAGTCCTTGGAGGAACTGTTGCCATTCCGTAGGTGCTGCTGGCGTAGCCATGATGGTCGAGAGTTCTTATCCCAACCTTGTCGCCACTGAAGTGAACTACACTTAATGGTTCCTTGAGGTTTATTTCTATGTACACAAAACAACTGGTAACAATAACAAATGTGGTACAGTTAGCGGATGGCCGTCGAGAAATTTAGCCTGGTCCTGATCCGGGGTAGAGAGAGACGGCTTCTACTTCTCGCGAACTTCCGGTGGTCTTCTGTAGTTGAAGCTGGTTCCGCGGTCAGGCCGGAACTGGCGGTGGAGCGGCCGGCTACGCTTATATAGGCGGCCTGGCGCAGGAATTCCGTTGTGTGGTAGTACGGCGACCTCTGTAAGAAATAGTCCCACTTAGCCTCTAGATGATTCTATTTGTTTTGATGCCTTTGCGCCTGTTTGGAGTCGTATATGTATCCCGGCGTGCAGGCGCGTTGTGTGTGAGGTCTGCCTGGCAGGGGCCTTTACTGGCAGACTGAACACTTCGAAAAAGTTTGATATATATAGGCAATTATCACATTATTTGTTTTCTTATTATTTGTACTACATCATTCAATAGTGTCCCCGAGAAACACTTAATTTGTTGACACTGCTTTTTAAGTTTCAAGTGTTTATGTTCTGTTATATAGTTTTCTTAAAAATATAATATGAAATAAAAGAGAGAAACATTCTTATAAATGTCATGTACCGTCAAACGCTAAATAATTAAATAAATAACCACGAAAATACAGCGAGATTTTCTTCAGTTCTAATAGATATTTGAGCTTTGTCGAGAAAATAACAGGTTACATTATGCCGTGAATCTCCGCTCGAGTCATCCGGAAATTATCTTTTGAGAATTCTCTTTTCACTGCAAAAGCCAGATGAGAGTTTCTTCTTTTCATATACTCACTATCGCATAGTTTTATCTAACCCAGCTTCTGTTAAAGTAATAACAATTTTCCAAGCTCGGCATCCCAACCTGATTCAGAAATCAAAAATCGAGTTTTTTGCATCGACATGTTTTTGGTTACGCTTTATTGTCGGTTTTTTCGCACAACACAATGCTTTGTAAACTGCCGCACGAAACTGCGCTCTAATATGCGCGAGTCAGTCTGTGCTGCCCTGCCCTGCTCTGCGTTGCCCCTACTGCGCCACGCAGCTCAATGTGCGCCCCGGGTAAAGCACTAATAAAACGTCGCTCTCCGAAAACGTATTTGGGGAATAGGCTGTTAAGCAGATTTTTGATGGTAGTTGAAATGGGATTGTTTTTAGAAAGTTTGGATTGTTAGCTTATTCTCGCTTGCAGTCTTATGCAGGACGAGACGATATCCAATTTTTTGTATTTCACTAATATTTTTTGATATGATGCCTTTGAGAATCAAATTTTTAAAATTCTGCCTTCGGATAACTTGCACCATTTTCGCATAACACAGATTGGAAACGCTGAAATATATTATAACGTTAACTTATTTCTTTCTGGTTCATTACTGTTTTTGTTAGCGCTTAATCTACAATATAAAATAATGAAAATTTTGCCCACGCATTGTCTCTCACATCAAATAAATTAAGATGATTGAATTTGGTATCGTTGGGAAGGGCATGACTTGAATTTATGCCTTTGGTAGTTTCAACTGTTTCTTGGTTTTCTCAGTTATTTGAAATATGTTTAAATTTTTCGCCAAAGACGACCGTTCTTTTTGTTTTCCTTCTTTCAATCAACTTATGATTTACTTTATCGACGTATATTGCTGTTATTGACAAATAATGGACATTGAGTAATGACATTATTTAAATTATAATCGCAATGTTTGTAACATTTTGGTTGGGAAACAGTGCTTATTGTTATAAAAGCAATCTACCGTGTTCATAGTATCGAATCGAGTTTATCTATTTCAAAAAAAAAAAAAAAAAAAAAAAAAAAAAAAAAAAAAAAAAAACAAACAAAAAAACAATTCTTGTAAAAAAAAAAGCAAATTCTCGTGTTTGTTTAGTGACAAAAAGATATGAGATCTTGTTCTGAGCTAAGTCTACACTTTGCAATGTGTAGTCACTTTATTTCCGTGATGTTATAGATCATTTATTTAGAATAAGCCAAAATTCTTGTGACTTGGCCATTACGCGTTCCACGTTTTAGTAAATCTAAATGAATGTGTTGCTTTATCAATTTTACAAATATGCAAAATGTGCAAAGTCACCAGACTTTTGTTCAATCTAAATAAACGATCTATAACAAACAACTTTGATTCAGAAAGTGAAGTGAATGCACATTGCAGCGTAGATTTGGTTCAGAGCAAGATCTCATACTTTTTGTCTTTGAACAAACACGTGACTTTGACCTTGCCTTAGCCTTGTTTACAAGACTTGTTTTTGTAGGAGCTCATTTCATTTCGTGAGTTGACCTCTTATTCTGAGTCGTCGCTCAAATGTAAAGATTCCATTTGAAAATCGGTGGATATAGGTCATTTCAGAATTCAAGACTTCAATATACATTACATTACCAATAAAGCCTCCACACTCTGCAAACAATCGGCGTTCGTCGTGGCTCCAGATTTAACAACCACCATAAGTAAATAACGAGTAACTTCCAAACTAAAAGTAGGAATAAAGTAAATTTTAAGACGTTAGTTACACATACTGGTCTGTATAGATAAAAGAAATTTCAGACATATAGCCTTATCCAGAGCAAAGCAATTAACTAGCAAATATGCGCCAAAATTTTTCACGTTTCGGTTTGCTAATTAATAAACAAGTAGAAAATCATCAGTATTACACTTTACTTATCATCTGAGGATGAAACCATATGTGTGTACCAAATTTAACCGTTTTCTGAAAACACGGGAAATACAGTGGTATTTTGATGTAGAGTCGTAGTCGAATTTGTTTTTTTTTAATTACACTAACTTCCAAAAGTAAGGAAAGGAACGAAGTAAAATTTAACAAATTTTGTTTTTTTAATTAACTTTCAAAGTAAGAAAAAGAACGAAGTAAAATTTAACACATTAGTTAAACTTTGTAATCTCCGTCTATAATGAAAATCTGAACCATATAAAGTAATTGTGGTTAAAAAAAAAAAAAAAACCGCTTTCACGTAGATAAAAACGCGAAAATGTACGAGTTTTAGACTTTCCTTACAATCTGGGGCTAAAACTTTATCTGCGAGCCAAATTTCAGCATTCTACAACTACGGAATGATCTTGTGGGCCACTTTGGAAGTGCATCGTAACTCCGCTGGCCGCATATAAAATTATATATCCCGACTAGAGGCATTTTTATGGAGTGAAAAATTGAAACATGAGTTATTATTGTGTTTACCGTTATTCTTATATGTAAACATAAATAATACGATGATAATAATACTAAACGCACAATGTAAATAAATATATAACACTAAAAATGGAATATAAAAAATATTTTGTAAAAGTGTGATGAATTTCGCGGGCCGGAAAAATGTTCAATGCTGGTCGCGGGTTGGCCACCCCTGCCTTAGAGCGTTCTAGTAGCTCAGTGGAACGCCATTCGCTTGCGGCCGGCTGTAGCGAGCGGTCGCTTCGCATTTTCCTGGTGTCTGGTGTTGTGTGGTTAAGTGTTTACCAAGTAGATACAACAAAACCTAGTGAAAGTCATGGAAGCAAATCAATTCGTACGAAAATCTACGATAAAATTTTCCTTCGCTTACGGGTACGTGCGTCCAAAGGCAGTGGAAATCGACGAGTGGCTCTACAATGAAATCGGCTTACGAGAGGAGAGTGTGTACGGCATTCAAGTCGACTTCCTCGCCAATGTGGTGTACGTCAAGCTTCGAGATGAAGAGGAGTGTCTGCGTATCATAAAGGAGACTAATGGAGAAAGAAAATTCGTCCACAGCAACGGCGAGGTAAGCAGCGTCTCTATATCGCATGCTGGTCTAGGTATAAGAAATGTTAAGGTCCACAACGTCCCCTTTGAAATCTCAACAAATAGCATACAGAGAGCTTTCGAAAAATACGGTACAATATTCAACGTAACATCGGACAAAAGATATGGTAGTAGGAGATTCGTGGTAGACAGTGGTATCAGATCTGTCAAAATCGATCTAAAATCCCACATACCCTCGTATGTAAATATTGCAGGGTTTAAGGCGCTTGTCATTTACGAAGGACAGCCGAGAACGTGTGTCATATGTAATTCCAATGATCACCTCAAGGCGGAATGCACTCAAAGGAGACCCTTGCAACTACCATCTGAACGGCTGGCCCCCCATACAGCCATTACAGGGGAGCCGCTAAAAGAAACATATGCTAATGTGACAAACGGTACTACCCGAATCAATACAACAAGAAATGATGAACCTGTGCTAGAAATGGAAACGGATAACCCACCAAACACCCCAATGGAGATTGAGAATACACTTATAAGAGAAGCACCCCAAGAATCGATGTACGAAAAAGAAAACAGTCTCACAATAGAGCAAGGAAACAACAAAAATGTCAAAACACGCTCTTCCGAAACACCACTGAAAGACGAAAAAACAACCGTGCCAAATGCCAAACAATACCCATTGCTTACAGTACCCTTAGAGAAAAAGGAAGCCTTATCAATGGGAGAACGAAAGCATGAAAATACACCCAATACCAAAAGGCCAAGACTCGAAAGGAGGAGAGTGGACTCAATAGCAGAAGAACTAGCAGAAAAATCAAGGAAAATCCCCGCCCTTCAAACAGAAACAAAATCCGCTGAACTTCCCTATAGCGGAAACCACAACAAGGAAGCAAGCAACAACGAAAACAAGACCGTCGAAACACATGACATGGATATAGCCCATGAAGAGAATATATCCTTATGGTCGGAAGAACTAGATGACACCGAGGAAGAAGATATATCAAATGAAGCAGAGATATGAACGATACAACTACACGTGACTGTAAAGATACATAATGGCAGATAGAAGTACAACGCGGACTCAAACATACTGTGTGTCAACCCTAAATGTAAATGGGATAAAGAACCCAACAAAAATACAATGCCTAAAAGAATATCTATGGGCGGCGGAGGTAGATATAGCGCTCCTTCAGGAAGTGGCCTGGGAAGGTGCATTAAGCATCACTGGATACAACGAATTGAAGAATCCCGGGATAGGTAACGGTCTAGGAACGGCAATTTTAACCAAGGAGGGTATCGAAATCCAAAACGTCGAAATCTTAGAAAATGGAAGGGGCATAGCCTGCATGATAGCCGGAGCGCGCATTATAAACATTTATGCGCCTTCCGGAAATCAAAACAGAGAAAGCAGAAGATATTTCTACAAAACAGAGATAACCCAATTACTGACAGATACCTGCAACAGTCTAATACTTGCAGGAGACTTTAACTGCGTCATATCTCCAAAAGACCAATACCCAAACTTCAACAAATGCAAAGAACTCGAGTATTTAATTAAAAAATTAACACTGTCAGACAGTTGGGAAGTAAAAAATGGGCAAATTCCTGGTTTTACATACACCACTGAGAGCACAGCAAGTAGACTGGACAGAATATATATCTCACCTGACATAACCAGCAAAGTTTCCTCAGTAGAGATCTGGCCTTTAGCCTTTTCAGACCACAATGCATACCACTGTAAAATAAACTTAGACCCGCAAAAAATAATCAGAAAAAGGGGACAGTGGAAATTAAATACCTCCCTTCTAAGCGACAACGAACTGAAACACGTAGTCAACGACAAGTGGAACCATTGCAAGAGGCAAAAAAGTAAATATAATACAACAATGCAATGGTGGTTGGAATGTGCAAAACCCAAACTCAGAGACGCCATGATAAACTACTCCAGACAGAAAAAGCAATGGGAAAATAGCACCAAAGAATTCCTTTTCATGGCCTTGAGAGAGCTATGTACCAATAACATAGAAACGTTGCAAAACAACCGGAAAATAAAACAACTCAAAGCCAGAATAGTTAAAATAACAAGCAGGAAACTGCTAGGATATCAAATAAGAGCAAAAACGGGCTCCATCCAACAAGAAGAAACAACATCAACCTTCCATCTTGTCAAAGAAAAACAGAACGCAAAAAGAAAGCTAATAACTGAGCTAAAAACAGAAGGAGGAGACAGACTTGTGGATCAAAAACAAATAGAGGAAGAAGTAACAAAATACCTAAGCAAAACATATACAGAAGAGACAATTGATAAAGAAGAAGTCAACAAAATATTACAATGCATCAAGCCGGTGTTATGTCAACAAGACAATGAAACCATAAACCAGAAAATAACACGGGAAGAAATAGAAAACGCCATAAGAAGAAGCCCGAAAATGAAGTCACCTGGCCCGGACGGACTACCAATAGAATTTTACATGGAATTCTGGGACTTAATAAAACAAGAATTTGAAGACATGTACAACGAGCTATTGACTATGAACACAGCTCCAACTGAACTAGTAGAAGGATTAATTATATTAATCCCCAAAGAACCAGATAAGAAAGACATAAAAAATTTTAGACCACTCACTATGCTGAACTCGGACTATAAAGTATTCAGTCGAATTATCGCCATAAGGCTTAGAAATGTATCCGAGAAAGTAATAGGGGAATATCAGACCTGTACTGGGAATGGCAGATCGATAATTCAAACATCAGAGATACAATTGCACTCTCGAAGGCTGCAAACGCAAAAGCATCCGTCCTGTCATTAGATTTCAATAAAGCCTTTGACCGCATAAATCATACATATCTAAAAGTAACTATGGAAAAGATAGGCTTCAGCCAGCAAATATGTAATATAATCTACACGCTGTTACACCAAGCGACATCAAGAGTACTCATAAACGGGGTAATAACAAAGCCATTAAGAATAACAAGATCTATTCGACAAGGATGCCCACTCTCCATGCTTTTGTTCGCACTCGCAGTTGAGCCCTTTCTAGCAGCAGTCTACAATACGGTTACTGGATTAAAAATCCGAGAGAGTAAAATTGCGGTGTGCGCGTACGCAGATGATATAAATATTATCACCACCAACTCATTAGACATACAGAAAATACGGGAGTTACTAAGGACATACGAAAGGGCTTCAAACGCAAAACTCAATGTAAAAAAATCCGCAAGTCTGAAAATAAGTGATACTATGGATGCGGAGAGCACAAGCTGGATACCAACACGTGACAAAATAAAGATCCTAGGCATTGAATTTAATAATACACCACAGAAAGCATCGGTTGCAAATTGGAGGACGCTATTAGCAGCAATTAGGAGCAGATGAAAGATTTCCAAACAGAGAACTAAATACCATATAAAAAATACAGCTGATAAACACAGTTGCCCTCCCAAAACTGTGGTACCTAGCTCACATATTTCCAATACCGATTGAAATAGCAAAGAAAATGGAAATGGCGATAAATTGGTTCATACAGAGTGGACACATTTTTAAGATCCATCACAAAATACTTAAGATGCCATATGATAAAGGAGGACTGAAGCTCGTGGATATACAAACGAAATGTACCGCCATCTACATGAGGAACATGTACAAACACCGTAAAGACATGGAAAGTAGTATAACAGGGTACACATTAAACGAACTAGAACCACGAAGCAGTACGGCACCAGTCGATATTAGCCATATAAATGCAAATTTAAGACATTTTCGCATATTCTACATAGAAAATAGCTATTTAAACATAACGAGCGGTGAGCCTATTCCAACAACTAAGAAACTGTATGACATGTTGCAAAGAGAGACGCAAAGCAAACTAGAAATTACGTACAGAAGAGACGACTGGAAAAAAATATGGCAGAATGTTCACAATGAATACATCAATAGCCACGCACGTTCCACTTGGCATAGAGTAATACATAGGAAGATAAACTCAAATGAAAAGCTGTTCTCACTACACCTTTGCCCTTCCCCACAGTGTTTACGCTGTAATCTAGAGGATACGATACAACATCGTCTGCTGGGATGTGAAGTTCCAGACATATGGAGGTGGACGAAAGCAAACTAGCCATAATCAATAGAACTACTCCACAGAAATTCACACCCGAAGATATTTTATTCCCAGATGTTACAATTTATCCTGCGACTAAAAGAAACGCTCACTTTTGGCTGTTGGGCAACTACACCCACTACGTCATCAGAAGAAGAGGAGAGATGTCAATAGAGGATTTCTGGTATTACCTAACCATCGAACACAACAAAATACTTAAAAGGGAAAAATACAAAGATAAGTTCGCACGCTTCTTGAGCGTGATAATGCCTCCATAAAACCAACAGAAGAAATAAGAGTTCCAGCACCCACAATTATCAAGCGATACCAGTAAGTCAAGACAACGATGGTGAAGCAAGACGGAAGATACCGACCCCGAAGAAAAGACGCCGGTAAGAGATGTTCCCACGTCAGAACCGACGCCCAGCAACGAACTGAAGTGCGGACTGACGCAAGAGGAAGAAGCGACCGCCCCCCACGAGGCCTTGCAGCAGCCACGGTGGACCCCTCGAGCTTGCCATACGCCCCGGGCGCCCCGTCGACAACGAGTGAAGAGTCTGAGATGAGGACAAATTGTAATCCTTTAGATTAGTTATGACCAGAAATCCAGAAAGAAATTCTGTTATTCAAATTTGTAAAATTTGCTGTTATGAATGTCTAAACTGTTTGTTAACAATAAATTGATAAGGAACTGGCCGTCCTACCTCTGACACAATGGCTTACAATGCCTCCTTCGGGAGGATCCAACCAACCTTCGGGTTGTGGACTAAGAAAAGATATATCAGTATATATGTGAAATTTTCATAGTAATAATATCCAAATAAAGAAGATGAACAGAAGTTTGAGACATGTAGCATCAATAAGACCAAAGAAATTGAGGTACTAATATGACCCAAATAGCTTCGAGGAAAGTGTAGGCAATGCTACCGTTGACTCGACTTGGCAGATGCACAGTTTCGGTACATGTTTAACTTTCAGCTTAAGTTGTTTATTGTGCCGCTAACTCCACAATCGAAATAATTGTGGTTTCTAGCCACAAATAGTTTTTATTTTATTTTAAAAGAAGCAGCCTATCTCATTTAAACTATTTCCATACCCAATTACCTAGCCAGATCAGGAAATATCACACGATATTGTTGGAGTTATTTTTTCTGCCTTTTAGGGTTCCTGAAATTGTAGTATTGAAATAACCACGAATTTCGTAAATAAAAAAAAAATCTGTATAAGATAATAAGAAGCAGGGAACGGCGTTTGAGCCATTAATGTTAATGACTTTTGGATGATTAGAAAATAGAACAGCTTATGAGATTAATTTTGATGAAGTTATAGACTCTTTCGCGGAAATAAAAGCTCTACGAGTGAAGTTGTAGGAACATTTAGTACAAATTTTGCTAGGGCCTAAGGACTGCAATTGTGAGTACAGTCTGGCTCGTGCGTTATGTAGCCTATTCTGATTGTGTGTATTCTATATAATGCAAGCAAAAAAAGAACTCATTTCCTATTATGTCTTTTGTCTTACGTTAGTTAATAGTACCCAACTGAGTGTGCTGTTTAGAGTGGGGGGGGGGGGCGCCAGCGTGAAGTTTTTGCCCCGGTTCGGAAAAATCCTAGATCCGCCACTGCTCTCACAAACCCAAATATCGCCCTGAGCGGAGCGTTTCACATGATTAAGAATCTCTCTTCCGAACCAATAATGAGCAAAGTCGCGTGTTGTCTTTACGAACTTTAAACTCAGCACAAGATCGCAATTTAAAAAGAACATTGAGTGTGAGACACTCCGTTCCATGTCTGTGATTAGTTTTTCATGGATAATTTTTAATGTTAGGTTAAGCTAATTCCAACCAATCTGACTGTTACGTGTTTTTCATTTAACTTTGAGATAAGTGATCGTTGATGTAAGACGGAGGTCTATGTTATTTGATTGTTTATGGAATTCATAGTGATTAGATGACGCGTGCGAAAATTTCGCGAATACAATGAATTGTAATTTGTAATAGGACGAAAGAAGAACCGCCTCACTTGTATAAATTGTTTATTTGTTTAATAGGTGCGCAACAAAATTCGACGCCAGTGAAACAGTTTATTAACATCTCTGTGATATGTGCTGCTGCTATCTAGCTGCTTGGACGTGAACTGTCCCATACGCGCGACTTTCACAGTTATTACGTTTGTCCTTCAATCAGAAAAATTTCGTTCTTAATTTATAGTGTTGCCTTAATCTTTTAAATGATACCTCATTTATAGATTTTTTTTAAATATCAAGGGAGATAAATGGCTTGTAACAAAAAGCACGTTATGGAAATAATGATACTTTTGCATTTTAAGGATCAAATTCCAAAAAAATTATTTTCTTAAAATATATTGTGACCACAGCGGAGTCCTTAATCTTTAAAATTATACCTCATTTATCTATATCGGTTAGATATCAAGGGAGATAAATTGCTCGTTGTCCTTTAAGGGTAGAATTCCGAAAAATTCTTTCTTAATATATGATGTCACAAAAGCGGAGATCTTAATCTTTCATATCCCGTCCGGCCATCCTGACTGCGGTTTTCCGTGGTTTCCCGCAGTATCTCCAGGCGAATGCCGGGATGGTTCCTCTTGAAGGCCACGGCCGACCTTCCATCCCCCTCCCTCCCCTTTTGGTTAGTTTAGCAGAACTAAAACCTTAAAAAGATGGCATCCTGTATCTTTAATATCAATGTTAAACACCTCTTTCACCCAAAAATTAGTCAGCTATTAATGAGATGCAAAGTAATTAATTATAATTAAATGATTAAAATTATAATCTTTTAAATAGAAGAGGCTCCCTGCATTTCAATGAAAAAGGTCTCTTTTCTGTTTACTGGAAACTCTAATACACTTAACCTGTTCAAAGTTTTTCATGTTGAAAACCGCTTTAAAAAAGTGTAAAGATATATACTCGTATGTAGAAAAGAATCAAAATTTCTGTTAGCACCATTGAAGTGTACAATTCTGACCAATTTTTGCTATTTAAGCAATATATTAAATATTGTTTTTATGAATATATTGAAATATAAAATTTTTACATATCAAAATTATTTTAATGAGGAAAGGGTTGTTAATTTTATCATTCTGGAGATTGAAAACCCACGAATTTGCAAAAGAACTATTGACATATTTATTTTCCTTTTTGAAAAATCAAGTTAAATGAATTTTATTTTTTCAAAAAAAAAAGAACATTCCTGATTGAGAATACTCATTATTTAGCAATTCATGTATGGTCTAGCTCGGTGAAAGGTATGAAACATCTCAGGCATTACTGGGCATCTGAAAAATGAGTTCTGGTGAAAATTGTTGTGGCACGAACTATGTTCAGTTACCATTCATAGGTAAGAGCGCCGAGTGATGAGCGGTGGCGTGGTATAACTGCTAGTTGCTATTACGTGATCTCGGCTCAGCGCAGGGATGGCTGCGACAGGTGGAGTCGTGTTGCGGCGGCAGCGTCACTCCTGGAGCCCGGCTGTCAAGGCGTGTTGGGCAGACGGGCTGAACAGCTCTCGGCAGTCAGGAGCTGCTCATAAGGCGTTGACTAGGTCCAAACACCGGCCAGCAGTTCTGAGTCAAAACCCAATGCCTCTCCTGACATCAGCTTGTCCGCAGGAAACCTCGTATTGCCGCCTTCTCAATCGGATTCGTCCATTCGTGTTCTCCTGAAACCAAACTCGGAGCCCGATAGGCAGGCTTAAGCGTATTTTCCTGCCATACCGTTGTCTTATTCGCTATTCCATTTTCACTTCTCCACGTACAACAATTACGTGCATTCATTCGCTGCCGCTAACTCCAGCCATATTCTGTCCTACGTCACTGGAATTTTCCGAAATCTGCCAAAATATACATACTGTCAGAAAGTAGTGATAAATTGTATTTAGTGTCTCTTGTCTTCAAAACTTTCATAGACTGTCAATGTCAAAGGCTTAGCTGTATAGATGTTTCCCGATAATCCTCCTGGGACTGAGAAAGCCTTTTGTTGGCTCGTAGGTTAGCTGGGCCACTGGCACTGATGATCAACCTTCTGTGTTTGCATTTCTGCAAGTGTGAATAACGCACAGATATTATTCCAAGTTTATTGCAATGGTCTTGGATATGCATTTTTTTTTCTTGTGTGATTCCAATCAGCATATATACAAAAAAAAAATTGAGTTTGTTTTGGAGATACACACTAAACAGAGAAAAGTTGCAAGTGTAAATCAGTCTTAAGAGCGGTGAAACTGGAGAGCGGATGTCGTTTTGTAAACTAAATATAAACATCATTTTCACTTATTTTAAAGCGTACGTGTGCAAACTTCCTTCGACATCAAAGAAAAACTGTAGATTTGTGTGTTGTCACAAAAACTTTAAAATAATTTTAAAATTCAAGTTCGAATTTCTTGGTCAGCAATTGTCAGATCGTAATCTGTTCAGTGCTGTTTAACAGGAAATAATGTGTATTTTAATAATGTTGCTATCTACTTTGTCTAATTTCCCCACCGTGTTAGAGATAATTCCAAAAACTGAATGGTTTCAAGTGTAAATTTTTCTTAATTAGGGTGATGGTGAAATTGCGTGGGTTTTGTAAACCAAAGGTAGACAGCATTTTTCTATTTGCTTTAATTTATACATGTGCAAATCTCCATCCACACTGAATAAGATAGTGTAAGGAACATTGAAAATTAAGAGATGAGGCAATAAAGGGGATGAGAGGTTGGGATCTGGGAACAAAGTGTAGAGTTGTAGACAGTATTTTTCTCCTTGTTTTAAAGTATACATGTGTGAAGTTCCATTGATATCAGATGAAAACTGTGAGTATGTATAAAGAACATTGGCAAAAGAAGAAGGGGGGAGGTAAAGAGAAGAGGGTTTCGGTTCTTGCAATCTAAATATAGACCATATTTTTCTGTCTGTTTTACAGTTTTCGTGTGCAACGTTCCATCGATATCGTATAAAAACTGTGGGTATATATATGAAATATTGACAATAATTAGGGGGTTGGGGTAAAGGGGGATAGCAGTTTGTTGTTTAAAACCAAATGTAAACAGCATTTTTCTCCATGAGAATACAATAGCAAAGTTCCAACAAAATCATATAAAAAGTGTGGGTGGAAATTAATAGCGGAGCGGTAGAGAGGCAGTTTGTTTTAAAGTACACGTGTGCAAACTTCCTTCAAAATCAGATAGGAACTGTAGCTTTGTATAAAGAACATTGACAATAATGAAGAGGTGAAAAAGGTGAAAGGGATTGGGTTTTTGTGAAACTAATGTGCAAATTTCCATAAAAATTGACTAAAATCCGTGTTTTTTTTTTTTTTTTAAATTATGGGATGTAAGGAGTAAGGGTCGTTTTGTGAGGGAAAAGGGGAGAGGGATGGGTTTTTATGAAACTAATGTCTACAGTATGTTTTTAAGTATATGTGTAAAAGGTTCTATCGAAATCGGATAAAAAGTGTGGGTTTGTGTAAAAATTAAGGGGTGGAAAGGGGGAGAGGGATTGGGTTAACTAATGTACTTTTCAATTTTTTAAAAAGTATAAATGTGCAAAGTTCCACCGAAATCGGATAAAAATGTGAGTTTGTGCAAAAATTAAGGTGGTGGGAAGGGGGAGAGGGGTTGCGTTTTTGGAAATCATAAGTAGGTAGTATTTTTCTGTTTGTTTTAAAGTATACGTGTACAAATTTACATCAAAATCGAATAAAATCTGTGGGGTTTTTAAATTATGGGGCGTGAGGGATAAGAGGGGGTGATTTTGAGATGGAAAAGGGGGAGAGGGATTTTGTTTTTGTAAAACTAATGTCTATAGTATTTTTCTATTTTTTTAAAAGTATGTGTGTACAAAGTTCCATCGAAATCGGATAAAAAGTGTGGGTTTGTGTAAAAATTAAGGGTGGCAGGGGGGAGAGGGGATGCGTTTTTGGAAACCATATATAGGCAGTATTTTTCTGTTTGTTTTACAGCATACATGTTCAAATTTCCGTAGAAATCGGATAAAATCTGTAGGTTTTTTTAAAATTATGGGCTGTTATGGGGAAGAAGGAATGGTTTTTTGGAAATTTTATTTCTTAGGAAACATCTCCGAAACGCTCTCGACAACTCACCAAAGTTTGACCGTAATCGGATGAACGGTTTAGGAACGCATAGAGAACAAACAAACTCACATTGATTTTTATATATAAGATTAAATTGTCGTTTGTCGTATTTTCCTAGCAATTTTTCCATTTTTTTCTCACCTTTTAAACCTTTCCTGAACCTCCATAAATATTTCAAGATCAAAATTAGCCAAATCGGTCCAGCCATTCCCGAGTTTTAGCGAGACAAACGAACAGCAATTCATTTTTATATTAAGATTAAAACTATCAGCTGGCCAACCAACACGATATATACGGATACCCGGAAGCGTTTTAAGTTGAACCTTGATATATACTTCGTGGTTTAATTAATACGATAATTAAGTAGTCCACGATATGTTTCAATTTAAACTTGTTTATTTTCTTAAACACATCGTCAAAGATACTGGTTACATGCATTCATACAATCCAGAGACAGGATACAACACTTCTTCCACAGACAATACAGTTCCCGGCCGTCGCAAACTGAGTTGGTGAAAACTTTGCCGAAAAAAAAAAAAAACAACTGTTTCTCCGGCTCGGATGTTTGCTTTATATAAACTCTATCGAAATTTCTAGAACACTTCAAAAGCTTCCGCCAGATAATTCTCGAACATTAACAATACTTAAACAATTGAAACATATTAAAAACAATCAGAATTAATACATAATCATTTACCATCATTACAAAATGGCAAGCAATGTAAATCAAAAATACTTAAACACAAAATTATTCACATAAATCATATTAAACTGTACCAAATTGTCCTTTAGATATTAACTTGCATTAAAACTTGGAATTACGAACATTTAAGCAATTCTATTGCACAATTCTGTTCTTAAACATATTAAATAGCATTTAAATAATTTCTTTTCTTAAAGCAAAGTCTATAGACACTGATTTACAGTTAATTGAAAAACAAACCTACCAGAACATAATTAACCAAACTCTAACTTATTACAAATGATTCATAAAATACAATTCCATTTAATTTCAAGTTTGAGGGCTTTTACAACCTGGAAAATATCGTAATTGAACTCTAATGAGGAAATGATAATTTACTGAGTTAATATCGCCATCAGTCAGACGCCAAAACATGTTAAGTTCTCAGAGATTGTGAGGAAAGATTTCCTATTTCTGCAACTTTTAGAGAGGATAACGAGGGATTGTACATGGAAAGTAACGACACCCGGCTATAAATCCTTTGTTAGGATTATTCTTGAACATAGTAATATGATTTATGCCAAATTGTTGATGTTGGACGATACACATAGGACGGCTGCGAGATGTGTCTGTTGACATTTATAAACTGTACACTCTGTAACCGATATGATATATCTGGGTTCGTATTAATTGGAGACAGGAATGAATTATCAGATATTTGGGTAGATACAAGGCGTATGTTGGTTATGAAGATTGGATCAGTATGTATGGTTGTTTTGCTGTAATATGTGCAAGGGAAAAGATGGTAGGTATGTGGTTAAATTCGGAACAATAAATCCGACCCCTTGTAAAGATTTAAAGTTGTAGCTAGCTGTTGCTTGCAACTTCGTTCGCGTGGACTGTTAATGTAGGCACCTTTCTTTTAATCTGGTTGTTTTACAGTTATTACATGCAAGCGAGGAAAAAGAAACCTGTAATTTAATTTTTTCCGAATAATACTATGACACTCGTGTGCTGAAATCAAATAGACATTATATTTGCGAGAAGTAACTTATCTTTAAATGGATACTACTTTGGTGACACTGTCTTAGTTTTTCGGCGCCATATAAAAATAAAACACATGATTTTACACTCCTGGGATCGTGGGTTGTTCATTGTTTGAAAATCCATCAAAATTTACCTGTAGTTTTTGATTGAAGCACCTTCAACGAAAAATAAATAGTATTTTGCCACCATTTTAATCTTCAGTGCTCAGCGTTTTGATATAACATCAAAATGAAAAATGCCCTATTTTATCCCCGGATCTATGGACTGTACATTATTCGAAAACACATCAACATCAAACTAGTAGTTTTTACGTGAATCGTGGTCAACGACAAGTCGATACTAATTGGGGGAAAAAATGTGTCTCGAATACATGTGTATATGTGCAATCACTCTACAGGCATTTAAGATTTCGGGTTTACATTCCGTAAACAAGTTCCTTGGGCTCTAATATTGAATAAAAAGTGTTTAAGAGCAACGAAACACAGAACTAAAGGCATTCGAAATGAGGCCGCTGTCATAAAACCTGTAACGCTAGGAAGTGTTGTTGTAACATGCTGAAACTTGACGCCGCCGTTCCTTAAACAAGTGTTTTTCAACCTCCTTTTTAAATACGTGACCCCTTTACAAGTTAAAAAAATGTGCGACCCCTCCAGTGTTCCCCCCCCCCCAACCCCCAAGTCCATGCTAAAACTATGTCAGCGATTTAAAAAACGACCTATTTAATTTTCGTCTACCAATCAAGAAATGAAGTGCTATGCAAGGTAGTCTCGGACACTCTTTGGGCAGCGATATATTCTTTGCCGCGCTGGCGACGCGGGAGGCGAGAAGTACGGACCAGCTTCGCTGTGAGCGAGGATAAAATGGAGTTATCAAAAGAGCTGAGCAACCCTGCACGTCTGCTACGTAGCGGAAGCAAATGAAAGCCGAAAAAAATGTCTTTATGACGAAAATTACCTGAAATATGATAGAAACTTATTTCGTTGTTTGCGTCTCAGAAATACAACCACAATTCGACAATTTACTAAAAAATAATAATAATAATAATAAACGGGCACAGTATTCTCACTGAAAATTTGTATTGTATTGTAATACCTACAACCCTTGCTTTTTACATATACCCGGCTGGCGACCTCGACCCCTGGGAGTCGCGACCACAGGTTGGAAAACACTGCCTTAGACTAACTGCTGTAAAAATTGGACTGTACATTCATAGATCAGGGACAAGTAATGTCACACAAAATAGTAATAATAATATTTGATAAAATTGCGATGGAGCACACGCTCCGGTGGCAATCTCCCTACACACCCGTTTTTCTCCTTTCCTCTTCCTACCTACTTTGCCCTCTACTAATTTTAACTTCAAATTCTTTCAATGTTTTGGTAAATTATTCATCACTTTTCTTGGTAATTTCTTCAAATCTTTTTCCTATGTAAGAAAATTTTCCCACACCCTTGTGCCTGAAATCAAGTGCCATCTTGTGGTCATGGTCATCTTTACCCCTTCATGCACCTCTCTTAATTTTGCCACCAATATCTTTCCATGCTTCATCACCAATATATGCTATGTACACCCCCATGATTCGCTTCGCCCTCCTTCTATCCTCCAAAGAATCCGACTCCAGTTCATTTATCATATTAGTTATCGATTGTGTTTTGCGGTAATCTCCAAAGACAAATATAGCAGCCCTTCTCTGTACCTCCTCCAATTCCTACATTTGATACCCAAAATATGGACCGAGCGTGGTAGTGTAACGGTTAGCGTTCTGGCCTCGCATTCAGGAGGACGGCGGTTCGAATCCCCGTCCGGGCATCCAGATTTGGATTTTCCATGGTTTCCCAAATCACTCCAGGCAATCACTTCCTTCAAGAGGCCATGGCCGAATTCCTTCCCATTCCTTGCCCCCCATCCTTTCCCATCTCGAAAGACCTCGCTGTTAAAGAGACGTTAAGCAATTAAAAATAATAATAAACCAAAATATGGGTCACATACTACACCACAATATTCCAGCAGTGGTCTGACCAAAGTTTTGTACCCCAATTCCCTTCCTTCTCTAGTGGACTCCCTTATCATTTTTTCCAACAGGTGAAGGATTTTGAACCCTTTCCCTAATACCTGTCCAATGTGTCCTGCCCAGTTAAGTTTGTTATCAAATTTTATGCCAAGGTATTTACATTTCGAGTCTTCAATTAGCAATTCTTTCCCCACTTTATAATCATAATCAACCTTTAGCTTTGTATCTGTGTATCTAATAAGATGGCTCACCTTTGCATTTATCTTCATCCCATGTTGAATCACCAAGCTATTTATCCTATCTAGATCACAGTGTAGCTGTTTACAGTCTACTACGGTTTTGATCCTTTTATATAACATTATGTTATCTGCAAACAATCTAACTTTTGACAGTAAGCCATTAACACAATCATTCATCAGAATAACGAATAGCAATGGTACCAATACACTACCCTGTGGAACTCCCAAGCTCACTCTTACTTCTTTTGATACTGCATTTCCTACCCTAACTTTTTGCTTTTTACCTTTTAGGAATTATTTTATCCAGCAAATCACCTTTTTATCAACTCCAATAGTCTTTACCTTATTTAGCACAATTTTATGGCTCACTCTGTCAAAAGCCTTTGAAAGATCTAGTGCTACACAATCAACGTGACCTCCCCTGTCCATTTCATCAGAAATATCTTGCATATAGCCTACTAACCGAGATTCGCATGAATATCCTTATCTAAAGCCATATTGCGGACTTGAAAACCACTTACGTCTGGTATGGTTGCATATTAATCTCTCCATTAATTTAACTACCACTGATGTCAAGTTGATTGGCCTATAGTTTTCAACCCTAATGTCACCCCTCTCTTATGGATCGGTACTATTATCGTACTTTTCCAGTTATCTGGTAAACAACTTGTATCCAGACTAATTTAAAATAATGTTTCAAGTGTGCAAAACTGCACAGGCATGTTGTATTGTCTGTGAGATTAACAGACGGATGGCCGGATGGAGATTCGAACCCACGTACTCCTGAATACAAATCTAGAGCTTTAAGGCTCGCTCACCATGTTCGGCACCTCTCTTGGATCGGAACTTTCTAGCAGGCAGGCGACATAGTTTCAGATTTAAACATGCGGAAATACTTTTATCAGCAAAAAATCTGCATCGCAATGCCAGAAGAGGTAAGATCAGAGGAATGGGGATCTGTTCTGATGCCTATACGTATTATTTCATCTCTTAAGCCATTAAGGACTGGAATGCATAGAGGAGAGATTTGTTTTAGTAAATGTACTGCCTGTGATTCACACTTTTGTGAACTTCAGAACATAGATCTAGCTGAAGGCCGATTTCTGGAATCCCAGACTCGAACCGAAGCACACCTCTGCTCGGAGTGGTCTACTTCCGGGCGGCGTAGAAAGCGCCTCAGTGTCGGTGGTGGGGACGCCTGCTACCTGTCTGGTTGCCAGCGTCCTCAGAGTGGCTGGAGATGTCATCGCTGCTGTCGCTATTACTACTTGTCGTTGCCCAGGCGACAGGTAAGTGATCCCGTGTACCGCTAGCTGTGATACTTGGTCTCGAATTATTTTTCCCTACTTTTCGCACATCTATACCTATGTTTACGTTTCAAAATGTCTCTCAGCGGTAAATGAAAAATATCAAAAAAATTCTATAACTTTTTTTTTTGCCACTGTATGTGGAAACAATAATAACTGATATTTTTTTTTCATAACGTCTGTGAGTATAAGTATTAGTAATTGGACTTAAATCTAATTTCTTATTTAGTTAGTCACTTGTGGGTCTCAAACAAATTAGACTTGGTTTTGTAGCCGTTATTTAAGTCTAATAATATGGGATTTTTTTTTTTAAAATAAAAGAATCTTGGTATTATTGTATTGATAAGATTATTGGCCCAGTATCTCAGTAGCGAACGACCCATGTAAGGGTCTGAATGTCTACGGGCATCTATTCTGAATTCTACCATTTGCATAGGTTCTATCTGTATGTCAAGTACATACGTCAAGCTTACAGTAACGACGGAAACGAACTATCTCTCCTACCTCTGACACATTGGCTTAGTATGCTTCCTTCTGTAAGATCCATCTTACCTTTTGGTTGTGAACTAAATTTATAATAATCAGTTTTTACACTGAGGTCGTTAGTGAGATTATTCCAATCGACAATAACACTTTCACTAAGTACGCTCTGCTGTAAGTTAAGGAAAAGTATTGTATTTTTTTTTTTAAGTTATGACTTTACACCTCGTCGACGTTGAGGTCATAAGAGGCGGGATGGGTCTGGGGACAAGGAACGGGAAGGAATTCGGCCATGGCCTTTTGAAGAAAGCTTCTCCGCATTCGCCTGGAGTGATTTGGGGAAACCATGGAAAACCCAAATCTGGATGCCCGGATGGGGATTTGAACCGGCGTCCTCACGAATGCAATATTGTGTTGTAATTTGTCGGCTAACCGTGTAAGCTTTGGGATATGTGTAAGTTTTGCGATATATGATACGCGTATTTCTAAATCAGAAAGCAGAGATTGTTTGAATGGTCACCTTCTTGACTATGGTGGAAACCGACTGAAAACTACATTGGGGGTGCTAATAAGGCGGTAGAGTAATTCGAATGAGTGTACATGCGATTAATTGGATTTATTACATTTTGTAAATCGAAATTATGGATCAAATTACGATTTACATACATCTTCCAGTGTCTCTATTTCCACCGAGAATATACATAGCAGCGTAATCTATATCATAATTTCAACTCAAAATGTTGTACCAAAACATTCAACAAGGGGGGGAAACCCGCTGAAAATGCTTTAATATATGACCTGGACAAATGCGGGATTGCATCATGATTAAATACGCTCCACTCGTGTAATTCAGTCATTAAATATAGCACATTAAGCTGTGTTAAATTAAGACGCTGACAATGAACATCGCGAAAAACAGTGGTCCATCGTCTACAGAGATGAACCACGTGGTTCAGAGTTCAGAACAATGAGCTTATTTCAGAACTTCGTGTGACAACACGGAACGCTATGTATTACTGTAATAAGCATATAATCTCCATTAAAGATAAAACACTGTGCACTATATGACTAATTTGTGAAAGAATACATAGTAACAATTCTAACAACTGTAAAGTTTCACTTGGAACCGAGCCCGGTTAACGTGCGATCCTGGTATTCGGGATCCCTCGTCCTAACATGGTTTTCCAACGTTTCCGAAATCACTCCAGGCGAATGCCGGGATGGTTTCACCAAATATCTGTGGCCGAATGCCTTGGAATTCTCTGTCCTCTGAGGTGTATCGCCGAATGTGTGCGATTAACATCGCAAGAGAGACTTATAATTTTTAAGAGGTATTTTGAGAAACTGCACAATTTGTAATCGGTATGTTGTGGACCGGGTTAAAGGACAAACATATTCACGGTGAGGTTCTATGCGGGTGGCTTTACCGAGTCTGGTGGGTGAGTGATAACGCACTGACCTCGCATTCGGAAGGATGCGGTTTCGAATCTCCTCCGGCCATCCAGATTTCGGTTTACCATGGTTTTCCGAAATCAGTCCAGGCAAATGTTGGGATGGTTCCTTCAAAAAGCCATAGCTGAATACCTGCTGTTCCTTGCCACAGCCCTTTCCCGTCTCTAATTACATAGACGTCAGCGAGGCGTAAAGCCTTAAGGAAAAAAAGAAAAAATAGCGGAAAGCTGTAGTTTCATTCATTTATGCTTATATGCGGATTTCCGCAATCAACTGGGTGAATGATGGGGGTGGCTCTCACTTTAATTTCACAGAACTCATTACCAGAAAACGTATCTAGTTCGGAGGCAAGTGGAAACAATCCCTACCCTCCCTAAAGTAATACCTACATATCCTTGTTATTTTTAGTGCCGAGTTTTGTGTACGTTTAGTGCGGTGGAGAATTCTAAGGGATGAGACTAACCTTCAAGACTTTTACTGGCTCCTCTAATATCTCGAATATCGTCTAGCTTCTGTTTTCTTACCTTGAGGCTTGATCTCTTCTTTCGTGTGGGCTAATTAATAATGTTATCAAGTCGGGATTGACACCGCTTCATTAGTTAAGGTTGGAAAATCGTGGATAGAGAAGACTAAATCTGGATAGGGCGCTAGCTGATATAACTATCATAGGTGAATGACACAGATGGATAACAGGATAAGAATCCTGTTTACTGAACAGTGAAAACTGTGTTATTCATTCGAAAACGTGACCTGGAGGTATACTCCTCGAAATAACATCTTTAGCATGCTAAATTACTGAAGCTGATAAACTTAATGGATACACTAAATGAATGATTGGTTGAATGGTAAGCTAGTTGACTGAATTGAAAGACATGACTGGTTAGGTGAGGCTTCGAGAGACGTTTCTAGATTGTATTTAATCCATATTGACTGGTTGAAAGCTACTGACGAAATGAGGAAACATACTGAGTGAGAAGCCTTGAGGCAAATTTCAATTTACGTCAGAAATTGGCAGTTCCAGCTGGTTAAACAGCTAGTGTCAGTAGTATCAGTATTTTTATGCATAAACATTTTATGCCTAGGTTGCTTGTGTGTCTGCCGACCAGACCCGATACAGAACTAAGTACATAAAATATTACACCCTAATTTCTCCCAATTAAACCCTAAGGTTCAATACAACATTTCCACTTTAATGCCCTACAATCAGGGTTCATACTCCCGTTGGAATTTTTCTAAGACAGATGACTAAGCAGCAGCAGAATCATCTTTCTTCTGTCGGCTTAAAATTCTCCATCCAATGGATGGATTAGCATCCGCAGATTCGTACTTTCCCACCCATCATGGTGAGTGAACGGTGACGTTCTGGCCTGGCATTTCGATGCACGGTCTGGACATTCATATTTCTGTTTTCATTGATTTCGAAAATCACTCCAATCTAATGCTGAGATAGTATCTTTAAAAACCCATCTACAGTTACTTCCACTTCATTGTCCAAAACCTTCCTCTGTCTCTGAAGACCTTTTAACCCAAGTTTTTGTTACACAATGTGGTGATTAAGATTTGTGCGCCAATACCTTTCCTACAGTGCTGACCAAGTGTCCGATATCTCTTTCAGGCAATCTCGTATAGAGCGCTATTCAAAGTTAGTGCGCCTTAACTACCTAGGCGGGTGTTACCTCGACCATTCTTCTAGTTTCTCTGGATGTCAGCACGGCGTTAAACCCCACAAAATTCTTAAGATTGCGTGAAATCAAGTCTTGTTCAATTTGTCTTTAGAGTGTTGTGATATGTCGTGAGATTTGAGCCGAAAAGGGTTGAATGATAATGTAGAAGGATTATAAGGATAAACTGTGTAGTGAGTATCGGGATTGGCGACAGCGTCACTGATATAACGCAGAAGTTGGGTTGTGAAATATTTATTGACTATGTTTTTAATATGGTAGTGCAGTTGTGGGAGCAACATTTTGAGTGTCAAACTGGCACTCGATTTCAGGCAGAAGGGATGGGAAAATGTTTCTTTTGTAAGTACATGAGTCAAGGATTGGAATAAATTACCAAGAGAAATGATGAATAAGGTACCAAAAAATCTGAACGAATTTAAAATTTTAAAGGGATAAAAGTAGCCGGGTACAAGAAACGGGGAAATTGGTGTGTAGGGAAACTGCCGCAGGAGCGTGCTGTCCATTGCAATTAAATTAAATTAAGGTACTGAATAACACTCCATATTCATCTTAAAATTTCCGCTGTAAGTTACAACAATGTATTCAGTTCGTAGTGATGGAAAGGATTAGGTTTCTGCTACGGTTGATGTGTAATGCACCGTCTTGCAAAAATAGCGTTCTCTTTGGTTACATACATTGTAATCTGTGCTACGTAGCAGAGCTATGACTTCCAGCTTTCCGAAGACGGGTGGCAAACGGTAAAGGCCTGAGAGGTGTCAAACTCGTTCTGTCACGAGAGGTTAAGTATAAGCAGTTGCTATCCACCGGTGAATCTCATTACTCATTTCATTGGATTCGCAGAATACCCACGGAGCTTTGTTTTGGAAGAATTAGTATCATAATTTCACAATAAATATTTACTTATAAATGTTTACAGTACAGATACCGCAAGACGAACGTCATTACAATCATTACTTTAATAGGCCATGGGTGAATTTCTTCTCGTTCTTTACCCCTAATCCCTTCCCGCTTCTAATGACCTCGAAGTCAACTAGGTGTGAAACCATTAGCAAAAAAACAAAAACGACCTCGTGTTTCCAAGAGACTCTCAATGGAGGCAGGTACATAAGTCTATATGCCGGATTCCAAGTTAAAAACAATTTTTTCTGCAGCCTGGGCAGATGGGGAAACTATGTTAAATTCAAAGTTGTCACGACATTTCGTTATGATCAGATGAAGTACGTTTGTAATTTCTTACTGTTTTTCAGTTTCCTGTGAATTCCTAATCTTCAGTATCTGATTAATGAATTAATATAATTTTTAAACATTAACGGAGATAAAGAACAACATCCTTTGAAGCTACAGTCGATAGCTTTGTAACCTGATATTTCTGTTTCGAATTCGCCACTTACAAACTTACATTTTCTAAAATTACAGACTGGTTAACACTGTTTGACAGGCGGTTCTTCAACCGTGTCTAGAATTTTTAAGAGTTTATTAGTAGTAACAAGGTCGAAATTTTATCTATTTAATTAATTTTTGGTGTATTTCCATATTAAATTCCCCATTTATTATTTTTTCAATTAATTACACTTAGCCACAGAAAAACGAAAATAAATGACTACCATGATGCTTTATGCTGATAACTAGCATTCAACAGCTGAGAGTGAAGATAATCCACAATTTTCAGTACACCATTTAAACGAAAAACATTAATAAGAAAATTACGATATAAAATGTTACACGGCTTTTCAAAGGAAGGAACTAATTGCAATCAAAATTTTCCTTGATGTTGTCTTCTCGGAAGACTAGCCGAGTAATCAAGGTGTTTCCACCCGATATTTGGCGATCTGTAACTCCATCGCACCGAACGTGGCGGTGTAACAGTTAGCGTTCTCGCCTCGCATTCGGGAGGACGGCGGTTCGAATCCCCGTCCGGGCATCCAGATTTGGGTTTTCCATGGTTTCCCACATCACTCCAGGCAAATGCCGGGATGCTTCCTTCAAAAGGCCATGGCCGAATTCCTTCCCATTCCTTGCCCGCATCCTTGCCCCCCGTCCTTTCCCGTCTCTAAAGACCTCGCTGTTGAGAGACATAAAGCAGTTTTAAAAAAACTCCGTCGCCATCTTCTTTCACCATAAGATGGCGAAAGAGTTACAGATCGCCGAAATATCGCGAAATATCCAGAGAAGACTACATAAATTCTCAATGCCGAGAAAAACTTCGTTCTTATGTAAAATTTTCCTTGATAACCCAAATTTCTAAAAAGCTAACACATTCAAACATTTGGTATCTTATTTGGAAAATTTAAAACAAAAAAATATACATTTCAAAGTGTTACGTAGCAACAGAGTGCTGAGGATAATTAACAAATTGTTTAATGCCAAATCTAAAGATATATCAGAGTTAAAATAAGGACAAGACTATTTCTTACCATCTGCTCTGACGAATGGACAGTAAACGCGCAACCTGTTGCACTGGAAATGAAGTTTCTGAGAAGAACCGTTGCACATACACTTCTAGGCCATGTCAGGAACAAAACAATAACAAATAAATTAAAAATGACCCCATGGACGAATATATCCAGCAGCATAGAGCAAAGTCTCTGCAGCATACGAACAGAACGGACAGATGGAGAATAAAACGACAAATGCTCCAGTACAGCCTCGCTATCTGAAAGACTACCTAAAAGATGGAAACAGACGGTCAAGTTTCAACGTGACTTCATATTCAACATCGATGCACTAAGCATTTTAGCCTATTTGAATTCTATCAGTCTCATTTGTTTTGTTTCAAACCTTAGCCAGACATTCACATCCTCAATTTTACACTAACGTCAATGAGACGACAGTCATTAGCTTAAATACTCGTATAACCAAGCAGTTGAGAGCGGTAATATGCGAAAGACAGGCAGTTAATGAAAATCGTGGTATTCTAAAGTACAGTATACGGGTACCGAAAATTTTATAATAATTACATATCATGTTTAACAATAATGATCAGCTAAGCTTGATATTCCACCCGAAAGTTGGTTGGATCCTCCCGAACAGTGCTGCCAACTCTAAAAAATATTTTATGCCAAATCTACGTTTAGAAAATGCCAAGAATATTCTAAAGTTTTCGGAAAATGTTGGGGGAAAAAAACCCAACAAAATTAAAGAGCACATTATCATGCCTACCAGAAAAATCTCTACCAAAAATAAACTCTACCATTAACCGGTCTACCATAAACATCACTACTATTCAACACTTTTATCAAAACGAAATCCTACCAAAAAATAACTATACCAGTAAATGATTCTACCAAATGTTATTTCTACCTAGTAACATCTCTACTATTTACGAACCCTACAGCATGAAAACTCTACCACGGAAATCTCTACCAAACGCAATATATACCATAAATTGTCTACCACTTTTAATCTTGACCAATCAAAGCCTACCATTAACGTGTCAACCAAATTGAAAACCTACCAAAATAAAACTTTACTGGAATAATTGTATACCCCCAAACATCTTTAATAAAAGAAACTCCACCTTAAGGTAACTTTACCATTCTCTAACATTACCAAAAAAAAACTACCAGAAAACCCAAAATTGTCTATGTACTGTATCATGCAATGGTAAAAGCAGAAACTATTAATTAGCTTGCATATGTAAGGGAGCGTCCATAAACCACGTAACTCCATTTTGTCCTTCTGTTAACCCCCTTCCTCCCTCCCACGTAGCCCTCCGTGGCTTTTGCCTCGATTCCCCCCCCCCCCCTCACCCCCAACCCCACCCCCAACGTAGCACGTAGCTTTTTTCCCTTTTGATTCCAGAAGACATTTTGTACTGTTTTCTCCTGTCAGACTATTGTAAATTACATACGGAGATGATTAACCGAGGAAATAAATATTCACATGCTGTTGTGTGTTCTGTTCCTCATTTTAACTGTGAAAAATGTTATGAAAGGAAAGCTACGTGGCCTGGCTCGGAACCACCCCTTCCCCCCACGTAGCCCAGTGTAGCCTTCCAGCCAACCCCTCCCCCTTTTTCCTAGACCAGGCCACGTAGTTTGTGCACGCTCCCTAAGACACATTGGTGATACGTAAACTTTATAAATAACTATTAAAGAGTAGATCGGAATTTCAATATTTTCAATTTGATTAGGAAACAAACAGATACAGACGTCAGCGAAAAACATGAACGTAAATAAATATCTTTGCATAGATTCAATCGAAAAGTTTTTGTACGGAGATTCGGAGGCTGCGTAATTCTTTTTTTTTCGATCTCGAGATCATTAAAGGCAGGAGATGACTGGGGTTACGCAATGTGAAGGAATTCGGCCATGATCTTCTGAAGGAACCATCCCAGCATTCAACTAGAGTAATGAAACCATGGAAAATCCACATTCTCCAGAATAATGCACAATCTTATAAGAGATACATGAAATAAGAGAAGATTGAAATTTTCATCTAGTTGCTAATTAAATTATGGTAAACACAGAAAGAACATTGAAACTGTTATGTATAGGAAGAGTGTCAAAAGAAATAAAAAAGATGCAGTTCTGAGGAAACCGGAATATGCTCGAAGCTCGTTGCAACACGCAAGAAGAGAAAGAAACACGAGCGAGAGACGGGTGGGTGACAGACCGCAAACCGTTTGCCCCAGTGACCGACTGCTGTTATGGTGATCCGTATTCAAACGTCGTCCCACTAGCGGGACGCAACTGCCTGCGCTGTCCGACCCACAAGGTTATTACACCCGTCTCAAGATTTATTCCCCTGTTCTCATTGGACTTGCCTTGGCTTCAGAATTTCCTCATTTCATCTTTGGATCCGTCGATAACTTTCGCCAAATTTATTATTAAGATCAGTTTTCACTCTATCCAATAATTTTTTTATATATATCTTAACTGACTAAACTGTTGTAAAGAAAATAGGAGAGAATCTTCCAGTTATACGGCAACTCGTGGGCTATATAAACACTTTGGTCGTTAACCAACGGATCATATAATGGGGATGCTCTCATGTCGTTGTATCCACACTTAGCTTTAAAGGATGTCTGAATAAAACATGGATATCTCTGTTGTAACTGAAATTAGATATGCTCGCTTTGATCCCATACAAGATCATTCTCGGGGATGTCGAACAGGATTACTTACTTATCATGCCAAAAGTACAATCAGTTTCCGTCGTATTAGCTACTATATTTCAGTGCAATTTTCAGGTAAATTCGTAAAAAGTTTCAAAAAATTAATCATACACCTTATCAGTGATTGCGAATAACTTTGTCATCTTCATTTTCTATATCCAAATACTTGTATCATTTTCCAAATCACATTTAGTTTCAAAATTTGCGGTATTAAATCGGTTTGAAGCAAAAAAAATTGAAGTTTGGATTTAAGGACGTAAACTACCAAACCACTTTCCAAACTATCATCAAATTTACAGAGACTATAAACATTCCTTTACGTTCAAGAACACTTATAACTCAATAAGTCTCTAATAAGCAACAGTTAAAATGAAATTGCACAAGGGCCTGCATATCACAAACTTATTGACAACCTAAGAACAGCAGGTATAAGAATAAGTGTTAACAAAATTCCAAGAAAAATTGTGATTAAGCGTCACACTAATCACACACTGTTTGTAGATGCTTTTTATGGTAATTTACATTTCAATTCATCTTTAATAATGTAACATCAAAGTTATTAAGGAATGAGATGAGGAAAGAAAAGTAAATACGAGGCGAGTTTCAAGCTCAATTGAATTCGTCGTAATATAAAAAACAAATGTGGAAGTCAGCAATACTGCCTATAATACGGGAATCGGTAGTAACGGCAACCAAAGGCAATTAACTGACAGATCTGAGTTTTGTTGAAGTACGTTATTCAACATCTCAAAAAGTAAATGTGAATTCAGTAAGAATTTCGTAAAAGACTTTAAAGTTTCGTGAGAAAATTTCGTCATTCATTAAGCTTTCTTAAATCAATTAAATCATACAGATATGGCCGAGAGACTGCACAGAACGAACAAGTCTCCACGTTCGGAAGCATACACAAAGTATAGAATGTTTTCTTCAAAGAAAAACAAGCTATCGCAAAATGGATCTCGTGGCCTGGGAGAGAACTATATAGAAAAATATTAGTTCGTAAATTATTTATTTTATGCGCCGTAGTGTTGTGCATCGCTGTAATGTTATTGTTGTCATGCTCAGCTTCTTCACATAATGAAGACAGCATACCTAGTTGCCTTAACGTTGTGTTTTTGATGAAACGCTCAAGCTGAAGACGTGTGAACGCTATTTTGCAACAACTAGGAAAAATTTTATTCTCACTTCTTCACTTGATTTATGCTACTTTTTGGAAAAAAATAACAGTTTACATCAAATAATAGCCAAATCTGTTCCAAATTTTTCATTCATACATTATAGGCATATAGCCAATTGATGGTCCTCTCTTTCTCTTTAGTCGTTGCTTCAGGGAGAAATTAATTCTCCTACGCATTTGTATGTACCACATTTTACTTAAACCGATTTTTCTATCCCATTATTTGGTAATACAGGACGTGTATGAAAACAGTGGCTCGATTAATTTTCAGTAAAAATGTTTCTGATCTTTTTGTTTGCAATAAATCTGCAGCATTTGTCTTTCAGAATCTTCTGCCTTACCTATGTATGGATGAATAGTTTTGTACGTGCTGTAGCAAGGAACTATATGCTTCCCTTATCCAAGATAATTTCCTTTGATATGAAAGCACGAAAATACAGTTACATGAATCACCTTCTAAACCCTTTATTGTTCGCCTTCGAAATACAAGACGGAGTGTTGTTTTGTTGTTCACATTTATTAAAATTAATAAATGCCCGCTCCATTTTTTTTCGTTGCTTAACAAGAAGCGAAGATATTTAGTACTTGCACGCATTTCCGTGTTTCTTTAACAATTTAGCTGCAGGATTATAGAGATTCTTATGATAGTTTTCACTGTAATCTTCACTGTATTCTTTAATACCTCCGTCGGGTGTAGCTAAGTGCACCGCCTTTCCCCTGACAGGTATGCTGTAAGTTCAGCACGCTTCATTTTCACTTCCGGTGGAAAGGCTGTCGATACTTTCCGGGGACATTTGTCGCTCCAGCCTTGGAGAGAAAACTAAACGTGCACCATCCATAACAGGACAGACAAGCTCGTGCCCCGAGGTAATACGGGCGTCGTTCATTGACCGCTGTTTACAAGTGGAATTACGTGATGCTAGTTCTATCAATACACCAGTGACTAATTTTATCTTTTCCTAGGAGAAAGCTTTATGTCAGAGACATTAATGACACTGAACTAAGGACAGATAGTAACTGTTGGAATCTGACTGCGAACCTCGCAAGCTTCGTGTAAACGTATTTTGTTTTATTCTGTTTGTGTTACGTCTATGTTAGTTTTTGTGACTGAGGAGACAATCCGAACTTTAGCCTAAATGACTTCAGAAAAACCTCCTTGAAAGTTCAGCAGTTCGGAACCTAGGTTAGAACTCTGTGTATGTGCCAATGTCAAGTGTAGCGGCGCATTAAAACCTGTAGGGTATGGAACGATATGAAGTCAGAGTTATATGGAGCAGGATTGCGAATTGGAAGTCGAAACTTAGCATTTCTTATATAAGACCGCTAGGAAACTGCACGATAGGAATTTGTGTTATCTTAATAATTGGATGCAGTAGAGAATTTTCCTTAACTTAAGGTATGATTTACAAAAATGTATAGTTAGTATTATTTTATTTATCTTTCCTATCATATGCATCTTACACGCTGATATAAGACACGTCGAGTATGATTATAAATTAGGACATATTATTCAATTATTTACATCAAGTAACCAAGTTTTTTTCTACTTGATAAAAATATTAATTCATTGAATAAAAGCAATGATACTGAAATTTCAACATTATTTCTTAAAAACTTCTCGTTTTGAAGTGGTTTTTATGTTCTGGTGTAACATAATGGAAAGTATAATAATTTTGTGAAATATTTATTCCTGATATCTTTTATTGTAGTATTTGTATGCATCATTTGTTAAAACAATCATGTAATTCGCTATTTGCTCTTTCAGTGCATGGTCTGTATCTATTTTATTCTTTCATAAAAAATTAAAAAATCAAATAAAAAAAATCAAACATATAAGTGAGCTGAATTGCCCAAACTCATGGGAGAGGGAGGTGAAAATATTCAGATGGCGGTAGCACAGATGAAGATACGTGTAAGTGTGCCGTGCGGTGCAGGGCTTTTATTTGTACTCTCATGGGTCGTGTGAAAAGTTTTCTGACGTGATTATGGCCACACGGAGTTGAATTAATAAGAGGAGTTGCAGCTGGCTAGACGCAAGGGGCATTTCATTTCGGAAATTGTTCTAAATTCAACATTCCTCGATTCACAGTGTCAAGAGTGTGTCGTGAATATGTAATTACCGGCATTAACTCCCGCCATATAAACAACAGTGGCAGACTACATCTACTTATTGACGACGCCAGCGACATATGTGTTGAGGTGTCATTGTTGACTGACGTTTAACGCTGCGTCAAAGGTCAGTAACTCTCAACGTAGGAAGTGAAGCAGTCAGGTCCTTGCGGACAGCGCTGCGAAATTTGGCGTTGAAGGGATTTGGCAGCAGAAGACCGATGCGAATTCCTCCACTAACAAAACGCCATCGTATGCAACTCCTCTACCGGATACAGATAATTGCAGAAAGGTTGCGTGGTCATATGAGTCACAATTCCAGTTGGTAAGATGGAGTTCGGGTGTGGCGCATACCCACGAGGCCAGGAAGGCATATAGCATGCTGGTGGTGGCTCCATCCTGGTATTAGCTGTGTTTACATGGCATGGGCTGGGACCTCTGGTAAAACTGAACCCTCCATTAACTGTAGATGGTTATATTCGGCTACTTGGATATCATTTGCAGTGATTCATGCCCTTCAGGTTCCCAAACGATAAACTTTTCCAGCGTAGAGGAAGCAGAAAGTGAACGGTGACAGTTCGACTATGCGTTTTGTATTCCGGAGCTGTTAGGGTTTTGACAACCTACAGGTTTGAGTGTTATTGTCAATTTGAAGTTTAGCAATCCAAAAATACGAAATGCTGGCCTTTGTAGCGTAGGAGCAAGCGAGCTGGTCTCACGTTGCCAGAGTCGCCGGTTCGAGTCCGGCCGAGAGCATGGGAGGTTTTCACTAAGTGTTGTGTCCGTCCCGAGTTGTGCATACTGGAGAGTAAATTATGATGATGATGATGATGATACAATACCTATACACGTAAAGAAACAAAAACTCACTTACAGCTGGCTGCATGGCTGACACGGCCAAAAGCCATTAAAAAAATGAGACATGTGTTTCAAGGTTACAAATCATTGAGGAGTTTATGTAAGGTTATTTTGCAGCAACGGAAAAAAAGCTACTTCAGTTTACTGAAACACATAATATGAGTTACATGAGAAAGTGGAAGTCCAGCGAAGCAATTTAGCGAAAAATCCAAACACCTGTTGTGAGCTTAAAGTTAGAATGGTAATGCCTGGAGGGTCCGGCGTCCTAAAAAGTTAAGTTTGGCGGAATATATTAGTCCTGTTGACTAATTAGTGATCGCTTCTTGCGGATAACGTGATAATTTTCTCTAGGTTTGCAGCAGTGGTGATTGCACTGTCGAGAAGAGGTAAATGTAAACATTCCGGGAAAGATAACAAATAACTGGTATGGAGGCTCATTGGCTGCAGCCAAATCTTTGCCATGCTACCTGTTTCAGTTGGAGGTGGCTAACAATTGATGTTCAGCCAAAGACTTACTTGGACAGAAGCGATGAAGTCAGCGTTTATCACATTTGTAATGAAACCGAGAAAGCACCACCTAAAACAGGTTTCAGACAAACAGACCTCTGGCCACCAGTCCTCATGAAGCGATAGTGAATAAGACGTATGTATCTAAATTCAAGGTACCGCAACGCTGAAAGCAATCGCTGGCAATGAAAAAGTACCGGATTATCCAAAAATAATAAGCAGATTTTGAATTTTTATTTCTCACAAACTATAAATGATACAAATACATATTACACATCATTAGACAGAGGAAGGTTTTGAAACAAGGCTGCCAACCGCAGGCCCTCGGGGCAAGTATTATGTGGCCCGCAGGCTAACTTAGAATCGAAATCGCAGTCCGCAGGCTAACTTAGAATCAAAATTGTGGTCCATCGCCAGAACTGGTTGGGCAGCCCTGGTTTAAAGTATGTAACCTCCGCCTATTAGTTCCATCCTATGCCGGCAGCGACATTACTGTCTACGTGAAAATGGCGACGCGACAGGAGAAGTCATTTTGTCTCTTTTGTTGCTGTACAGCGTGCATTCCGTGGTAAGTTCAATAAAGTGCCACCTCATCACAAACAGATTTACGATTGGTGTGAGAAATTCGTAGAAGGGTGCACATGAAAATGGAAAATCACTAGTCGTTCTCGAACGTCAAATAAAGATGTTGAGCGTATCCGAAGTCCTTGGAAATTCACTACACTACACTTTCCAATTATTATTATTAACGGGTCCGTGGCTAGTCTCTAAGGGATCCGCCGTTGAAAAAGGTTGGGTAAGGCTGTTCTATACCAAAGTTTGTAAAAGTCGTAGATATTTCAGCAACCAGTCAAAAATCTAAGATGTCGAGGATAAGACAGCATTTTTACTATAGTAAAATAAGTTTACAGCCGCCATCAAAGAGTGCGGCGTTCCTTTAAGGATTATGTTAATGGCCTTTTTATGATAGGCTTATAAGTGTAAGTTTTAACGGACCATGGTATGTGCCGTAAACAATTGGCAGTGTAGGTAAAAACTTAGGTTCCTGTAATTTATTGGTCCGTAGAGTTATTTTGACGTTTTACTGGTCCTCAGGTTCAGAAAAGTCGAGAAACGCTGTTTTACAATGTGTGAAAAATAAAAATGTAGTATCTGTTCTTTCTTTTTGAATAACCCTGTAGATTAGTTTTTCCTGAGGACCACTTAAAGAAAGAGCTCAACCTCGCGTACTACTCATAGCTAAAATGATAAATAAAAAATGAAACCAACCAGAGATGTATAACAGCAATAGACATACACAGTTTGGCTGTCTCAAAATATGCTTTTGTGATAGTAATTGTTTTTTTAATGATCTGAGTGATTACCTTAACCAAGAGATTGCCGCAAGTACCTCTTGAAGCAACGTCACTTACCCCTTGAGGTACGCGTACCACTATCTGGGAATCACTGCTGTAGATGCACCACGGTGACAACATCAGAGCATTTTCAAAAAAAGTAGAATTAAATTAATAATTAAAATCTCAAACCTTGAGGGCATGTGACAGTGTGTGTGGCGTGTATGTAGGCGACCGTGTGGGGCCTCTGGAGCAAGCGCTGCTGTTGGGCGTCTCTACCAACGCGACGCTGAGGGACTGCATCTGGCGGAGGGGAGGCGACAGGGACTTGTGCCCAGACCCTGCCGTCAAAGTCTACCTCTACACCAGGTAACGACTGCAGCAGTGTAACGAGTAAACTTTCTGTACGTTAAGATAAAAAGTTTCAATGCATACTCACCGTAACACGGGTGTTACAACTAATGAAACTAGACACCAATTTCTTTCTTTAAATACGAGTTGCTCTTTTTAAAAATGCTTTTCTTTCATTGAATATCAAAAAGTAAGCTTCGTTTCATCACTATTTTCGCCTTGTGAAGAAGGTTCGATAAGTTTGTGTTGATCTCAGACTGTGAAACGACCGTTTTCCCCCTATTACAGCAGCAAACCACCGACATAGGTAGACTTATTCCCTTACCTAAAAACAAAATTTTCCACTTTCTTAACCTTAAAATCAGATATTAATTTACGGTAATAGTCGTCCTTTCTCTTCCATTTACAACACTTAATTCTTCGCGTAGTTATCCACTTAACCGTCATTGTCAACGTGTGGCTAAAACACAACCTCCAGCTCTCTTCACCCGTATTATGTCTTTCGGCGATTCCTTTACCATATCACTCAGTGAATGTGCTCTAGAATAAGTTTCCCCGTTTTTTATCCTCTCCATCCTCTGTTATTAACTGCAAATACAGGAGTTGGAGAGGGTGCAAAAAAGGGCTGCTAGATTTGTTTCTGGAAATTTTCGCAGAATGCAATCAGTGACGGATATGATAAAGGAGCTGGAATGGGATTCATTGCAAGACAGGAGGAGAGTGAGGAGGGTCATGGGAGTGTACAGTAGGGTGTCCCGAAAATATTTTTTTATGTTTTCCGTAACACAAGACCTCTTAAAATTTGCGTAATTGGTCGTAGAGTACCAAAATGATTTTGAAAATAAAATAAAACTATGTCTTTAGGGTCCTAACGATCTTCAAAATTTTGAAAAATTGATGTTTTTATGGTGGTATTTCGCTATCCTTAATTTCGGCTCCAGGACTAAATATAAAAAAAATATTTACTTTATTGTTCTATTTAGGTGTAATACATACACGACGTTTCGATTTGCATGCAACGACACGCAACCGGCAACTTTGGATTTGTTAGGTTTAAACCAGCAAATACCGTCAAGTTTCAACTTGTATCGATGACATTGTTGACTTGACTCGCGAGTGTTTTCTTTGTGTGTAATTTTAATGCTTTATAGCATTAAAAGTAACACATTTTTTATAGTTTTACGTACAGCTGCGATCGTTAGTGTTACAAGTGGATTTTGTGATTTTTAAAGATGATTTCGAGGCGTAGTGAGACTACTTGCGCTATATTGGGACCATACAAAGAACTTGACGATCGCGAGCTACCAACTATAAAGGACATCATTAAATTTATTTTATTTGTCAAGAATGACTAGAAATTGAAGTATAATGGAAAGGATTCATCCAATTTAGGTATATATGCGATTGTTTCTGAAAAGATCACCAATATTTGGACCAAAGCTTCGATTCCAATCGTAACTAAGGAACAAATTATTCAATTACTGAAATCCTATTTCAAAAAGTACTTAAATTTGAAAAGATACCCCAAAAGCAAACGAAATTATAGTTTTGAAAACAAACTGAAGTGTTTTTTTAGAATCATCTGAGAAACTTTTCGATGTTGCTGCTTGTAAATGCACTTCATTTGAATCTTGTTTGTGTTTGAAACCTAAGAAAGTTCCCATCCATGAGAAAAGTTTTTAGTTGGATCAAAGAAATGACAGGAAAATGGTTATAAGCGGTGGTGATAAGAAAGAAATGGCTAGATTAATGAAACAGCAGCAGAGACGAATTGAATAGTCGATAATGGCAGCAAAAAAGTCATGTTCTATTCAAGAAACCGATTCTGCCTTATCAAATTGTGATGAAGATTCGGTGCGTGAATCTTTCCCAGAAACGTATCCAATAACAGAGGCATCCCCGACAAATATGCCCTTGACAGAGACACCATCGACTTCAACGGGGAATCGGAATACTTTTCCGTTGTCAACAGTTGCTAAGGTCTGTGGTAGATACGGTTTATTGATGCGATCTGCTGCTGCTGTTGCTTCTGCAGTTTTGACTGACGTCGGCGTGGACTCTACTGAAGATATAACTCTGGTTATTGATAAAAACAAGATCCACAGAGCAATATCTAAAGCTCGGACAGATGCTTCAAAACATAGTGGAAGTCTTGTTATAGAAAGCATTTACTTTCATGGATGAAAAGACAAGCCTCCGATAAATGAGAAAGTAGAGGATCATTACCATCGGAAAAAATAGTTTTAGAAGAGCACGTCTCAATTTTAGCAGAACCTGGAGCAATTTATTTGGGACACACAACGCCAAGTAGTGGCACTGCAAAGGGAATTCTTACTTTGATCACAACTTTATTAGAGGACCAAGGTTGGAATTTAGATGACGTGATTTGCATTGGATGTGACGGAACTGCAACTAATGCCGGTTGGAAGGGCGGCGTGATTCAAGATTTAGAGGAGTATTTGGAAAGACCGCTACAATGGTGTTTGTATGCTTCATGTCAATGAGTTATCCCTTTGTTATTTATTCTTAACCTTAGATGGCTCCACTTCGGGTCCTAGAGAATATTCCGGACCTATTGGAAAACAATTAGCTGGTTGCGAAAATAAAACCACAGTGTCTTTTAGCGCAGTGGCTGGTAATTTGCCTGACTTGCCGAAAAATGTGATCGATGAACTAAGTACCAATCAAAAATATCTTTATGAGATATGTCAAGCTGTATCAACTGGTTCCTGTACTCCTGAGCTGGCAAATCATCAACCAGGAAAAATGGCGCACTCAAGATGGTTTACTTCTCGACTTTACGTAAGTACCCTTAATTCATCAGAAAATTTGAAAATGTTAGTCAACTACGTGGTTAAAGTATACGCTCCGATTTGGTTCTTAATCAAGCAAAAGACATCTTTTAGAGACGGAGCCAAACATCTTTTTCAATTGATAATGTACTCTCGATTTTAACTGAAAATCTTAGATCTGCTGTGGACTCTGTTATTGAAAGAAATGCTTTTCTTTTTTTTTTTTGCGCACCCAGAAAACCTACTTGTCACTATGTGATAAAGGACACATTCCGGAGCTGGCATTGTGAAGAATGATAAAAGCGAGAGAAGCTGAAAGTAGCACTAAATGCAGGGTATTTAAACCACAAAAAATTAACTTCTCTGCTAAAGATTACACCGAAATTATTGTGTGGCACGAGTGTCAGGTTACAGCACCTCCAGTTCTTCGAAATATTTTTAATGAGGGCCTTCAAATCATGTCAAAAGATAAGAGCATGGAAACTGTCGATTTCCCTTGTCACAAACAATCGATGAAAGATGTGTGACAAAGGCCTCACAAAGTGTAACTGACGCTACTTCAAGAGATGGTTTTATTAGAACCAGGTTGCAATCTCGAGCAGAAATGCCAAATTTTGGACATAAAAAATAAGTTTAAATTCTAAGTGTTTGTCATTAATTATAAGCTCTATTTTATTTATTTTGTTTTCTTGTGTTTTGTTTCATTCATTTCAATAATAAAATGCCATTTAAACTTGATTTTTATATTATTTTAGGCATACGGTTTAAGTCTGTAAAAACGTAAAATTTACAAAACTTCAAAGAGTGGTAGAGCCCTCAAGATGACATGCATTTCTAGTTCTTTTTCCTTTTTCATAATCTGTGTTAAATTATGCAAATTTTGATACCTCTTGCGATAGTGTAGCTTGAAAAAAAATCTCATACATGGACGGGACACCCTAGTGTACAGGGCATATACTGGCGATGAGGCATGGAAAGATATTGCAATAGGTATGAAAAGTAGTGCATGGAAGGGAAAAGATGACCATGACCACAAGCTGGCACTCGATTTCAGGCACAAGGGTGTAGGAAGATTCTCTTTTTTAGGTAAGGGTGTCAGGGATTGGAATGAGTTACCAAGAGAAATGATGAATAATTTACCGAAAACTTTGAAAGAATTTAAAGATAAAATTTGTAGAGGGCAAATGTAGGTAGGTGCAGGATAGGGGGAAGATGGGTTCGTAGGGAAATTGCCACCGGAGCCTGTGCTCCATTGCAATTAAATTAAATTAAAAAAAAAAAAAAAAACAGAATTTCGCAACTAAGTGTACTGGTTTTATGAATGTTAACACTTTATATGTAAATTCAAGTCAGATTTATTATTAATACACCGTTAATATGTTTAACGACAATGGATTGTTTTCCCTGATGTCAAATCAGAATATGTCCGAGCTCTACAAGTCTCCAGCACGTTCGACCGAGGAATACTACGCTTGTATCTTTAGTCACGAGGCAAATTGATTGGTTCGGAAGCTTGCCTTTTTTTTCAAAAGTAGATTTTATTGCGAAAATTATCGCATAACAGAATCAGTATCAGATATGAAGTCATTCGAAGATAGGAAGTGGATCAAGACAGTTCTGAGATATATGTGTAAAGGATATATTGGCGATGTAGATTTATAAAGTGTTAAGAGCAATACGTAGAGTGGCATTTAAGCGATGTAAAGGAATAGGATGTTTATATTTCTTTATAAAGAGTCATTGACTGGAATTAATTATCGAAGATCACTATCTTTACAAAGTTTCCAGCTACAGGCTAGATCTGCTTTGCATGTAACTGTGACTCCATTTTCTTCTATCGCCGCACAACCTTTTTCCAGTCCTTTCCTCTCTCCAGCACAAATTTCTGCACTCCTCTTCTACATCTACATATATACTCTGAAATTCACAAAATTATGGGTGGCAGAGAGTGCTCAGCACCAAAGCTAATCTCTTTGCTGTACATTCCAATCCCAAATGGTATGAGGAGAAAAAAGAATTCATATAAAAATCAGTGCGACACCTTATTTCGGTAATCTTACCCTTCCTGTCATTCCGATTCAAATAGGTTGGTGGACGATGTATTTCACTACACTCGTAAGTGAAAGTACGCATGTTTACCAATAAGTTTAAACGAAACTTGCGTCGTCTGTCCACCAGACTCTTCCAGTCCAGTCTACAAATCAGTTCTGTGACGCTTTCATACGGACTACAGCAAGCGGTCACGAATCGAGCGACTCTTCTCTTTACTTTCTCTATACTGTCAATCAACCCCTTACGAAACGGATTCCAAACGGCCCAACAATAGTCCAAATGTGGATGAACAAGAGATTTGTACGCTATCTCCTTTGTTTGATCATCACAATTTTTCAAGACTCGACCTAGGAATCGCAGCCTAGAATTAGCTCTACCTACTAACGAATTAATGTGCAAGTCCCATTTCATGTTCCTTTGTACTGTTACTCCCAAAAATTTCACTGAATCGACCATATCAATAACTGAACTGTTTATCTCGTATTTCTGAACAATCGGATTCTTTTTGTTAGTTGTGCTCATTGTCTTGTACTTTTTACAATTTAGTATAAGTTACCATTCAGCACACCATGCCAAAATAACATCCAGATCACGCTGAATTTCTAAGCAATCGGCCGAATTCCATACTTCCCTATAAATAACCGTGTCATCAGCAAACAATCTAAAAATGATTTTCACTTTGCCTCGGAGATCGTTTATAAAAATTAAGAAAAGAAGAGGTCCTACTACACCTCCTTGAGGTACACCCGATGTAACATCTAGATTAGAAGAACTTTCTCCATCAACGACGACATACTGCGACCGACCAATTAGAAAATCCTTTATCCATTCACAAAGCTGATCCGATATACCGTACGCTCGAAGCTTCGCTAAAAGGCGGTTGTGTGGCACAGAGTCAAAAGCTTTCTGAAAATCTAAAAAAATTGCATCTACTTGTGAACCTGCATCAATAACTTCCATTACGTCATGTGTAAATATGGCCAGCTGCATTTCATATGATTTTTTCTTCCGAAATCGGTGTTGATTTGTCGTAAGCAAATTATTCTCATCGAGAAAATTCATAATGTTCGAGCATATAATATGGTCCATAACTCTACTACTCTTAGCTATATATCCCTTCATTTACCTTGTATCCTCATTTGAAGTGCGTTTTCCTAGGTATCTTATGTTTTTTAACGTGCCCATACCATCTTAGTTTGGTGTTCTCTACTGATTCTTGCGGGGATTCCTCTTTTACTGTTTCTCTAATCTTTACGTTTCTTTTCCTGTCCATTTTTGTAACACCTGCTTTGCTTCTTATGAATTTAATTTCACTTGTTTGCATTTACTTATATCTTGCTTCTTCAGTGTTCAGGTATCGATGCCATACGTGAGAATAGGAACATAATACACACGATACATAACTTCCTTCGTTCTGTGTGGCACATCCTTGCTCCAATCAGGTTTCCAATACACCTTAAAAATAAATTATTGAAGATTCAATGAACAATTTCCCTCAAACAGCGAACTAATTTAAATCTAAAATTAAGTCTGAGTAAATTGTTGTCTATGCCCCAATTAGTAATAGTAGTAAAGGATGTGCCAAAACTTTGTTGCAGCGAGAATTCAAGCCGCGTGGAGGTGCCCACGGGGCGCGTCGCCTTGTCTCGCGGCGAGTGGCTGCGGAAGTCGGGGTTCGACCCCCGTCGAGAGACGCTGCTTTTGGCGCACGGATACGCTGGCGGGGACGGCGCCCTGCCCGCCGTTGTGCTGAGGGACGGTCAGTACCAACACCAATCTCACTTAACAACATCCGTGGTATTTAATTAATCACTAAATATTATACAGAAACTAATTATTCAAAACATTATAATACTTACCTCAAAAATAAAAGTCGGCGGGTCGCCAGCTTCCATTTGATACCCATGAAGATTTTCTAAAAAAAATAAAAAATTTTGCTTCAATTCGCCACTTAAACTCTTGCAACTAATTTTAGCACCATTACTTTCTCAAATTTTAAGTTTTAATTGTATTTCTGGCACTGAGAACCAGGATATTGCGCAGTAACATAAAATTAAATAGTTCAGAGCTTATGAAGAATTAACAGACGGAATAGCAAATAAGTGATACCGCAGTTGTTCCGCCGTTTTATTGTTTTTATATCTGGCTTTACGCCTCATTTACATTATTAGAAGCGGGTTAGAATTTCTAAATCGTACCAAAGACTAATGAAAAATTCCGAAATATCACTTAAAAATGCACTGATCCTTGGATATTACAGTAAATCCCAAGAATAATCTTATAGAGCAGGGGTGGCCAACCCAAATGATCTTGCGGGCCACATTGGAAGTGCTTCATAACTCCGCAGGCCGCATATAAAATTATATGTCCCCACTAGAGACATTTTTTTGGAGTGAAAGATTGAAACATGAGTTATTATTATGTTTACTATTATACTTACATGTAAACATAGATAATATAATAATAATGATACTAAACACGCATTGTAAAGAAATATTTAACACTAAAAATGAAATATAAAAAATATTTTGTTAAAGCGTGATGAATCTCGCGGGGCAGAAAAATGTTCAAGGCGGCCCGCGGGATGGCCATCCCTGTTATAGAGGATAATTTTGAGAGGAGTGGTCTGGTGGCTAAGTCACTTGCTCTCTAAAGTTTCGGTTCTGATCACGGGTTCAAATCATGGTGAGGTCAAGAATTTTTGATCAAATGAGTTATGTCAGAATGTTCCATGATAGCCTCCAGAGGGTAGGAATTGGCTGTCCTACCTTGGCTTAGTATGCCTTCTTTGGGAGGATCCAACCACCATCAGGTTGTAGGCCAAGTTAGTTTTTTTTTTAATTTTTAGAGTTCATCAGCTTCAGCACAAAAGAATGTATTGTTTGTGCAGCCTACCTGAGGTCCAGGCAGTACAACCTGCTGGTGCTGGACTGGGGAGAGCTGTCACAGCCGCCATGCTACCCTGCTGCCGTCCACAATCTGAGGCCTGTGGCCCGCTGCCTGGCACGACACCTTGCCGCAGTCAGAACCTCCAGTGGGGTAGCCGTCACCTCGTGTGTCGGCCACAGTCTGGGCGCGCATCTGTGTGGGCTGTTAGCCAGGCAACTGCCTTACCGCATCCACACCATCATAGGTGAGTCCTACATTATGATAGTCTCAGATAATAGGGATCTTTGAGAAGATAGCATAGATCGATTGTTGTGTAACAGCCTCCAATCAACAATGATTCAGTTGCTCCACAAAGGCAACCAGGAACTAATATTTATAATCTTAGCCAGGAGCGGCCCTAGCAAGTTTTTTAGGTGGTGCGAGATCTCATTGTGGCACCCCAAATGTGCAATCACTTGTTCGTAATTAAGATGGCCCAGTAGACAGACTGAAGATAAAATACGCTTTTTACATCCTACTAATATTATAAAAAGTTTGTCTGCTTGAATGTTTTATACTATTTCACGTCGAAACATGTTAGAATAAAATTTAGAATAATGTATTGGCTATCTACTTATATATCCAAATTGAAAAAATAATTCCCATGGGATTCAAATACAAATGTGTGTATGAATGCGTTATGAATTCCAGTCTATCAAAGCCATGGACAGTAGATGGTCTGTATGTAATAATAACAACTCAAACCTCAGAAAGGTAAGTATAGGATAGCAGCAGTATGAAAGAGAAACAACACCAATAAAAGGAACACTACATTTAAAAAGGTTTATTTAAGCTAGTTCGGTATATGCAATGCTCACATCACGTATATGTCAAATTCACATACTTTTTAACACTTGACAAAAGAAAAAAACAATGAGAAAATAAAATTATAACTAAAAGCCCTAGATTTCCATCTTCCTCACTTTTGTCCTTTGGGCAATATAGATAAAACTGCAAGATCTGACAGTCTATCTAGAGTCTGCATTTACCACAAATAAGTTTTGATAAGTTTTAAATCATTGAAACTTCCTTCTCCTTTGGCGACAGTTACAGGCATTGTTAGCAACATTTGAAGTGCTCTCCACACATTCGGAAATAAATCCTGCCAGCCATTTTGTTTCGTAAGTTGAACTTTTATTGGTTCTGCTGATTCAAGACCCATCAACAATAGTTTCAGTCAGAAAGTGCCTCATCCAATTCACAACCAGATATGTCACATTTTTCTCCATATTGAACTTATTGCTAAATCTGCATGGAATTATTCCAAGTCGGACGTTTCAGGAATTGTTTTGATGATGTGTAAGAATGATACTATCATTTAATTTGGATATATGTATAAATTTAATGACCAACACATTCTAAAAACAAATCTACTGGATCTGTTGCAATTTCATCTACGGCCATGTACTCAAAAAATCTTTACTTTCTTTGGGATTTGACGGGCTTCATAATAGAATATGTCCCAGTCTGAGAAGCAATTTCTCTAGCTATTATCAGAGCAGATGAATAACCTTGTACTCTCTCAAATTCTGAGCTGTGAAGCGTTTCATAAATCCACTTTCAGCCTGCATAGCCTTACTTATAATTTTTACTCGAAACAATGTATTATACCAAGTCACCATTGTAACAATGACCTCCACGATCTGACTTATGGACAAGACCTCTTTCTGCAGCAAGGCTAGAAACTCTATTCTCGAAATCAGTTTCGCAAAAATTTTTGGCGATAGTCCTTAGTGCTTGGATACCAGTTCCCAACACATTGTTGATTGAGAGAATAAAACAAATATTAAAAAAGATCCAGACATGCAAACCGATTTAACTGATGTTTTGGCGGCACCTGCTCTTACCAGATTTAATGACAGCTACATGGATTAAAAATGCTCAAAGATATTGGTTCAAAATTATGCTTTGGACACCTTTGTTTCCCATCATACTGGATCCACTGTCTTATCTCTGGCCTCGACAATCGTTAACATCCAAATGAACTTTTGCAAAGTATTATTGATAAAGAGACCAGTGAGTCCAGCTCCTGAAGAGTCACTTTCCAGTCGTAAGCAATGAAACACTCACGCACTGACTTCGTCTTCATTAGTGTCAACAAAACCAATGTTAAAGATATATGCACCAAGGACACACGATACAAATACAGGAGACAATTTCAAAGTCTGGAACAAGGCGACACGTCGGATCGTTTTTCTGGAATTTAATATCTTTCATCAACACAGCTGCATATTTTTTTTTTTTTTTTACCTCTTTTGAGACTGCTTACCTGTATAAGAAAATTCAGTATACAAAAATATTTACAGATTCAAACTGATGAGTGTAGAACTAGCTGCTGAACTGCTGATATTTTACACTATTAAACTTGATTACATCTACAAACAATTGTCAGAGCAAAGTTACAGCCAAATAAATCTCAATCATAAAATTTAATTTCATTACCCACTATGTGAATTACCTATCCATGTCACTTATTGTAAGTTTTTAGCATCAAACCCATATCAGTAATTACAGTTAAAACATTCAGTTTCATTATATACACATAATTTGCATTTCTTAATTGTTCACTAAATAAAAACATTATTTTGTTGATTTACTTACATTATAAATTTAACAATATCATCAATCAGTTCAATAATTAAATGATGTGACCTCTTTGAGTTACGAGATCTGTTAGAGCTTAAGCAGTCTTCTCCAGGTCAAATGATCTTGGGAGATCCTCTGCCAGTTAATTCCAACCACCCTGCTTAGGTCCTTGTTCCATCTATCTGGTGGTCTTCCTTTCAGTCTGTGATAACCTCTTGGGCTCCTCTAAGGCTGTCTTCTCCATGATGAGGGTACTGATCTAATGATGGTTGCTCTCTTCTCGTCTTTTCTAGTTAAACTTAGAATTGACCTTTCCATAGCTCATTGTGCTGTTCTAAATTTTCCTTCATAGTCAAAATGATCTACTGGAGAATGTGATGATGGAATTGGTTTATAAAACTTTGGTCAGACCATTACTTGAATATGATGTAGCTTGCAAACCATATTTTGGTTATCAAATACAGAAGTCAAAGGGGGGTGCAAAGTAATGCAGCCAAATTTGCGTGTGGAAATTACCACAGAACAATATCATTAATGACATGATAAAGATCTGGATTAGGATTCATGGAAGATAGGAGGAGGGGGAAGATAAAATTGGGACTGTGCAAGCGGTATAATGGTCATGAGGCTTGGAAAGATATTGGCTGAAGAATTAAGAACAGTGCATGGAAGAGAAAATACGATTATGCCCTCAATCTGGCACTTGGTTTCAGTCATAAGGGAATGGAACAAAATTTCCTTTGTGGGTAAGGAAGTCTGAGAATGGAATAAATTACTAAAGGAAGTGATGCCCTTCATTACAATTAAAGTACTATAGGCCTACTCTTTTTCTATGTTATTTAGATTGACCTTTTCCTGTTGTGCACTACTAAGTAATTTTATCATTTCACTTGCTAGGGTTTGTCTACCATGTAGATGTTCTGTTCAAATGACCCCAGGATTCTTGATTAGAGTTTCTAACTAGAGTCTTAGAATGTTTCATTTTGCTCATACACACATTATCTTTTTTTTATATTTACCAGATGTTTTTTTACTATCTTTGTTATTTTTTTTTTTAAATGATCCATTTCTGTGTATCAAATTATTTTGTTATATTTTGAAACAACCTTCGAGATTATCCAATTTTTCGACATCACTTTTTCTTACAAGATATTTTAGTTCTTTATTAAGCCTTTTTATTTGGAAGTTTCCTCAACTTTTTCCACTTAGTGCACACATAAAATGGTGAAACTATCATATAGTGATATAAGGTAATGTTATACCTCCTATATCTCATTTATCCAGAAAATTTATAGTTGATAATTTGTCAATGATTGAGAAACACTCCATTGATGCCCACGTGTATGCCTTAATTGTGGAAAAAACTTAACAGCTTTTAGACTAGTGAATATTAAAACATCCCTTAGTGATCTTTCATTTAAATTAGTTTGTTATTCCATACATTCCAGGTAATTCAGGAATAGGATTATTACTAACTCTAGCACTGAAGTCTTCTAAAAGTACAACTTGATTTAACGAATTGAACCTGTTCAATATTTTTTGTAAGAAATTGTACCTAGCTTAGAATTATTCAATTTTATGGTTAATATAATTAAATTAATATCATTTTCCCCCTTTTATTTTTATTGCAATAGCCAATCTTTCACTTAAAATCCATTTTTTTAAAATATTTCTTCTCCATCCTCTATATGTATCTGTATCAATAACTTTGGTTGAAAATTCTTTTTGTTATAACCTATGATACAACACTATAACCTCCCACATGAAGCTGCTTCATTGCAAGCAATTTCCCATTCTTTTTTAGCTATCTATTCTGTACATTGGAGGTTGCTGATCTTACTTTATTCTTAATTTTTATCCTTTTTCTTTGTGTGATCCATCTTATATAAACCATACTTATTTTCCGAAGTTTTTATGAGAGCTAGGTACTATTCTCCTGCACAACCTCTTAACCTGGAGGATAGGATATTTTTAACCAGCAATCCCTTAATCTAGCCATTGGGTAACCAGTTTTACATATTTTCGTGATTTCATTGGATTTCAGAGCCACAATAATCCTGGCTGTTACTTCTCCATCACTCTCCATTTGACCTGGTTTGTGACCATAACAAGCCAACATTGGTTGGATTATTTACATCTGTATCTCAAAAATATTTTGAATGAAATAAATTATTGCCCAACCTGTGCTCAAGAAATTTTCATACAGCAATTAAAGTACTGTGGTAATGTCAATAGATAGTTTACTTTTATAATAAAAACAGTATTATTGTAACGTTTTGATTCTGTCATGCAGTTCACAGTCTCTGCAAAAATTGGGGGAGAGGGGAGGTGTTCATATATCAAGTACCTTAGGGTTCAATAATGGGTCCACTATTGTTTTGTATCAGCATAAATTGTTCATCTTGTGCTACAATGAGAACTCAAAATATTTACATTTTGCAGATAAACATTAGAATTAAAAATCGTTCATTATTTTATGAGAGCTGGGTACTAATTCCCTGCCCAATCTCTTAACCTAGAGGACAGGATATTTTTAATGAGCAATTCCTTAATCTAGTCATTGGGTCAACAGTTATTGCCTTTTACATTATTTTAGTGGTTCCATTGGATTTCAGAGAAACCATAATCCTGGCAATAAGCCTCAACATTGTACTGATACCCACAGCCCACTGAACCAAGGTGTTTTTTTTTTTTTTTTTTTTTTTTTTTTTTTTTTTTTTTTTTTTTTTAAGAACTGTTGCTTCTCCATCATTCTCCATTCGACCTTGTTTGTGACCATAACAAGCTAACACTACTGCCATGCCTACTGAACATTTTGAAAACTATGTCCTCAATCATTTTAATAAGTGATTCATGACTGATGGTGACCTGGGTGGGATGTACAGCGGGGGCGGTCAACAAGCAATGAAGATAAATGCCAAGAGTGGTCAGTTTATTAGATACACATAAAAAGCTAAAGGTTGTTTAAGATTGTAGGGTGGTGAATGAATTGTTTGTTGAAGACTAAGGCCAGTTGTCCACTGCAAGCATATTTGAGCTACTAACAGGTCTCGCGTAGTCGCACGTATTGGTGCGACTGATCCCAACACATGGAACGTTACTGAATGGCGTCCACTGCAAGCGATCTTGAGAGACCGATTGTAGCCAACTTCTGGCGACAAGCGACTGATCCTACCGGAGTTGAATTAATCACTTGTAGTAGCCATTATGTATTCTATGCTCCATTTTCATTCTTGTGTATGTGGCCATCTTTGTTTGTCTTTGTAGTAAATATGATTGGTAATCTTGACAAGTATATTATCATATAAAGTGGGAATCAAAAGTAATGAGCCTTCGTTCAAAAGGACAGATTTATTGAGCAAATTGGTACAACTGACTAATAGTCTTCAAAACAGACATCTCCTTCTTCAATACACTTTTGTAGGCGGCTTTTCCATGACGCTAAGGCGTCCATGTAGGCCTGTTCTGGGATGGCTGCAAGGGCTATCTTGACATTTGCTTGGTTGTCCTCAATTGAGTGGAAGAGTTTCCCTTTCAGCACTGATTTTAAATGCAGGAACAAGAAGAAGTCAGAAGGTGACAAGATCGGACCATAGGGAGGCTGGGGGACCACCGGAATGTTCACCCGGGCCAGGTAGGCGCTCACGATGAAGGCCGTGTGGCTGGCCACGTTATTGTGGTGAAGCTTCCAGCTGTTCTTGATGTCCCTTTGTTTGCATGACACTTCTTTTCAGCCTTTCCAAGTTGTAAGCAGCATTCACGGTCACTCCAGGCAGGACAAACTTGTAGTGGATGATCCCCTTTACTCCGAAGAAGGCGATGAGCATGGTCTTCATCTTCGATTGGCTCATCTGCGCTTTCTTGTGGAGGGGTGAGTTTGAGGTGTGACACTTAGACCTTTGGCATTTGGTTGCTGGGTCATATTGGAAAGTCCAAGTTTCTTTACCGGTTATCACTTTTTCGAGAATGCCGGAATCATCTTTGCACATTTGTTGCAGTTGTTGACACTGGAGCACTCTGTTTTTTTGCTCTTCAGTCAAAACTCTCGACACAAGTTTGGCACAGATCTTCCGCATGTGCAAGTCCTTGGTAACAATGCATTGCACTGTTGTCTCTGATAAGTCAAGGGCCTCTGCTACTTGGTGGAGACTTAAATGGACGTCTGTGTTCAAAAAAATCTCCCACTCGCTGCACATTAACGTCAGTTTGGGCCGATGAAGGGCGTCCAGACTGGGGTTCATCTGTCGCCTCTTTCTGGTCCTCCCTTAAAGCCTTGTGCCACTTTTTCGTTTGAGAATAAGATAGACACTCAGTACCAAACACCTATTGAAGCATTTTGAAAGCTTCTGAAGGATACTTGCCCAACTGGAAGCAGAACTTGATCATGTAGCGTTGCTCTAACGAATTTTCCATTCCACTGTGTTATGCACTACTACACAGGATCCTACCACTCCGAAAGCTCTGAGGCAACAGCATTGTGAAGACAGCACCCCCCCCCCCCCCATCACCACCGCTGAATAAAAAGAGGCTCACTACTTTTGAATCCTACCTAGTAGGTACTTTAAAATGTATACCCTTTACATTTAATGATTCTTTACGAAATTGCAATATTTACGATTACTCGACATTTACATTTAAATTGCATACATAAAGTATACTTAAAAACTAAATTATTACATTAAGTACACCTACTAATAAAATATTTATATTTCTTGAAAGAATATTTGCATTCTTTAGAAAATATATTAATCATTCAAATACTAGATATATTACTAAACCGATGTAACTGAAAGGAAACATGAAATCTTAAAACGGGGGAAGGGGCTTCTGGATAAGATAATTGGCAAGGTAATTTTGGACCTGGCATCAATTCACCATCTTCAAAATTCTGAGTACCAGTCCAATAAATTCGCAATGCTCCAATGCATCCCTTCATGCCACCAACTGGTCCGCCACTACCATCACTACCCAGACTAATTGCAGAAAAATGGATCATATCAATTCTGACAAGAAGTTTCTTTAAATCAAGAGATCGAAATTAAAATAATCAGCGGTGCCGCTTGGGGAGATGGTAATATTCAGTTCTTGCAGTCTGCTCACGTTTATGAAGAATGTTCCTCTTCATAGGGAACTGGAAGTACGTAATAAACTGGAACAAGTTTTCACTGATGAGCACACACTTCCACTTACCTTCTCCATATTCATCGCCCTTGTCCACTCATATTCCATCTCTGACACCCTCAATAACAAATTTCTAACCACCTGAATCCGATGACGCTGTTCACCCAGACCCCAATGAAATTTCTTTGTAAACATTTGAAATGTGCCATAAGAAACACTGTGTTGCTCGAGTATTTTTTTTTGGTAAGGAATGCAAATCTTTATGTAGGTGGTGGAATTCTAATGAATTAACCCAACACAAACTATTTCTAAGATATGTCATCGGGCAGGAAAGTATAGTCTCTGCATTCATTTAATGAAATTTTGATACTTTTAAAACATTTACATCAAATCACTGGCACTGCTATTAGCGACGGGAACTGCTGCAACAATCACAGTTGTCCGACTCAAAGTCGGCTATAGTGGATGGCCTCAGTCGCTCCCTGTCGCCTGACAAAGTCGGCTATAGCTGTTTGAGTTGTTAGTTGCTCAAATACGCTTACAGTGGCTGACCAGCCTAAGATTAAATGTGTTGACATAATACTTGATGGTAAAGTCGATTAGGTAGAATGCATGGAAGAAAAGTTTACAAATCCTTAATTTATTGGAGAGGGTGATGAGATGCACCAGAGAAGCAGTACCGAATAAGCAACATATCAAGAGTTAGCAAATGCTACTGGTCCCGGACCTTCAGGAGGCCTTGCGCCTTTGCATCTATGAGTAAAGGATGTGGCTTATACAGAGAATGATTTACTTAGAAAATTTGATTTGGCTAGTGTTATCTCTAAATTTGTCCACATTAGATCATGAAAAGTAGTTTTTTTTTTTTTTTTTTAAATGTGCTGTTTTATTTTATATCTTGAACTTCAGCACCTAAACCAAACCAAGGGCCTCTTGTTTGCATTTGCTACAGGCCCCACACTGTCTGAATCTGGCACTGCAGAGTAGGGAATATGGTTACAAAAACGTGGTCAGGTAAATGTGGTATAGAACGGGACTGATATTTTGGGTATGGTATTAAATGCAAGAATTGGAGGAAATGCAAAGGAGTGCAGCAAGTTTTTTTTTTTTGTTTGGCGGCGGGGGGGGGGGGGGGGATTACTGCAGAACACAATCTGTATCTAAAAACAGAAGGGTGGAGGAAATGTACAAGACATATATTGGTGACAAAGTTTGGAAGATTATGCTCTATCACATAGAGTTAATAAAATCAGGCCAGTCTACACAAGATTTAGGCTGTCCAATTTCTAGGTTTACAAACTGATCAAATAGGTTATAAGTCTAATAAAAAGAAAAAACAGGTTTATTGTGCTTATTTTCACTGTTTAATGAATGGCATGCAATAAACTGAAGTACGGCGGTTGCCTTTTAAGTTTTTACAATCGAACAATAGGCGGCGTTAATGAGTTGTGGTACCACTGTATTTGTGAACAATGACGTTTGTTATTGTGAAGCCAGTGGAAATTTAGAAATTGACTGAGTAAGTTGTTGATAGTGAACGTTTAAAAGAAGCAAGTTTGTGCAAAAGTGGAAATCACTCATGAAGGCTTACGTTGGATGATTTTTTATGATTTAAAAAAAAAAGGCCTCACTCAACAATGTTTAGAATCGCTTTGTGCAACTTTTGGTAATGAAGCACCATCAGAGAAGACTGTTTACAATTGGTTTGCAGAATTTCGTCATGGTCGTGCGTCCGTCAGTGATGAATGTCGAGAAGGTTGGCCAAAATCGGTTGTCATTCCTAGAAACATCAATGCTGTGCGCAACATGATCAAAGAAGATCGGCATGTGACTTACAGACAGTTAGAGGCGTCTTACGATATCACAGAATGCAATACAATCGATTTTGCATGAACATTTAGGTGTGAGAAAGATATGTTCCAGATGGATTCCGCATAATTTGACCGAAGCGCAGAAAAAGGGTCGTGTTGATTGATGTCAGGAAATGTTGAAAAATTCGACCGAGGACGAGCTGAAACTTGGATATATTCGTATGAACCTGAAAGCAAACAACAGTCTACTGTTTGGGTGTTTGACGATGAACCCAATTCCACTAAAGTTGTTCGTTCACGGAGCACTTCCAAGAAAATTATCGCTTGTTTCTTCAGTTGTACTAGACATGTCGCAACCATTCCATTAGAGGACCGAAGAACTGTTAATGCCGAATGGTATACAACAGTTTGTTTGCCAACGGTCTTCGATGAAATAAGGAAAAAGAACAAAAAATGTTGCATCATTCTTCATCATGGCAATGGCAGCTCCCGTAAAGCACATCAAAGAACTGAATATTTGAAGGAGAAAAACATCGAATTAAAGTCTCTTTGCGCGTATTCACCCGATTTACCGCCTAATGATTTTTTCTTCCCCACTGTCACACAAAAGATGCGCGGACAGCGATTTTCATCACCTCAAGAAGCTGTTGAAGATTTTCAAAACCATGTTTCTGAAATATCAGATTCACAGTGGAAAAAATGTTTCCAGAATTGGTTTGAACGTATGCAAAAATGTATAGACCTTAAGGGAGAATATTTTGAAAAGCAATAAAATACTTTGTTTCGAACTTGTTAGTTTCTGTTTCACTATTTGTAAAAAATTAAAAGGCAACCCTCGTAATTCAACACATGAGGATAACATATTCAGAACTCAAGAAGTTTACAATAAAAATTGTGTGAGATTAACAACACAAATTCCTGCAAAGAGCTTTTATTTGCACTAATTCCGTTTTCTCTGAAGTAAATGACAGAATATAAAGTTACATGACTAGAAATAAAAATGACTACAGTCAATACAAGTTGTCATTTGTTATAAAATGTAGTTCAATATTCAGGCGTATAAATCTACAACTAATTCTCAAATTGTCTCAAATTTGTGGCAGCGGTTAAAATTAATTTCAGAAAAATACTTTTTACTTGACAAACCTTTGTAATATGCACAAGATTTTTTAATAAAAAGTTAACAAAAAATTGTTAAACTTTAGAAATGCAGTTATATTTATTTGAAACTGCATTTTGTCTGTTTTAACATTAACGACTCTGCTGTAAACTGACTCCTTTCCACATCACACAGAGTCAATATTACACTCATATCTAAGAAAAGAGACTGCATTGTACTGTAGACAGATTTGATACAGTGGAAGAATGCTGAATCTATAGTTAAATGTAACAATACAAGAGGGGGGGGGGGACCCAAAGATGAAACCAGACACATTTTGTTAGGTCTGTTTTTGTGTTTTACTCCAGTCAACTGCCACTAATGATCATTTTGTTATCCTTATACAGGGACAGGTGCATAGTAGCAGATCAAGGATTTTGGTTTGGGGGGGGGGGACTTGGCTTGGCGAAGGGAAGGTAGGGGGGGAGGGTTTACGACAGAAATCTCATGTCAACATTTTATTTCACATTGCTGCACTTAAATAAAAAGGTAGAGCTAAAAAAATAATATTACAATGTTGGGATGTGGACCTAGATTTTGGGGGGGGGGGAAGGCTTTGAGCCCCTTTACCTCCCCCCTGGACAGGTGCCACTAAATTACTAAGTGGTTCTACACAAAATGAATATGGTGCATAGGATTAATAGATGATTTTAGTGACTAGAAATTCTAAGTTAAAAAAAAAAGCAAGTCTAAGCTCTAAAAAGTAAAAAAAGGAATCCAGTTTAGTATTTCTTGGTCAGTCTTTACTGTTACAATTTTTTACAAATTAAATTAACAGTAGAATAAATAGCATTCTTAATATCAGTGAAAAGTAATTACTATTATGTAATAGGGGTTTAAATTGTTTACTAACATTATTATGTACAAATTTACATGGAAGTAATAATTTAGTTCATAAATATTTATCACATGAGCCAATATTCAGAAGTAGCAATAATATGTGATCTGAACAATTTCATAAATTATACTTAGTTTCTTCCATCATGTAAGAGTACACCTGGCACTTAGGACACTGTGATAAATCCATAAGAAAGGTAGTCTGAAATGAAATATATTATTATGATAGGCAATTAACAAAAAAAATTTCAGTTCAACGTTTTGAATATGAGCAATCTGACAAGTTTGTGGCCTGACACGGATGCATAGAACTGGAAGTTGTGGATTCTTTTAAACATTCCAAGTTCCACATACTTCCTCCAGTGATATTCTAAGGCTTTTAATCCATTCAGATTGAAGGATTTCTAAATGGTTTGAAAAATAATGCAATAGTCTGAGCTGAAATGGCTGCCAGAAAAACTTTTTAAAATCTGAAAACAGATAGAAATCTCAGGAACTCTGATCATGTAAACAGTGTGGTTGCAGTACCAAGAGAAACCAACACTAATGAATTGTAGCCACATCAATGGGAGAATTGAGGATGGAAGCTCTGTCCTAAAGAAAAAGCATTCTTCTTGACTAATTGTCTCCCTGCTTTCATTACAGTTGATCCACAAGATTAGCGTGATAATGATTTAAATAAAAAAGGATAGGGAGAATAACCCATCACTTACCAAAGCACGAGGGATGCAATGCGTGGATAACATGACAATACAATGTTTTGGTATAAAGCTTTATTCATGCACGAAACAACTAGTGCATGAAATATTGTATTTTTGTGTCACCTGTCGCAGGCCTCGTACTTTGCTAAGTGACTGGTTATTTTCCTATCCTTTATTTATACGTTATATGGTCTAAAAGTTGCTTCCTTTTTTCTTAGTGTCAATTAGTATCATTTTTCATGAAATCTAGAAGCAAATGACCCTCAGAAATAACAATAATAATAATAATGAAGAAAAACACTTTTCCTGCAGAAGGAGCAAGGAAGAACTGTGTGCTTCAGCTACACCTACTTATTTGCTTATGGCTTTACACCTTGTCAATGTCATTAGAGGTGGGAAAGGACTGGCGGCAAAGAATGGGAAGGAATTTGGCCAAGGTATTTTAAAGGCAGCATCCCGGCATTCGCCTGGAGTGATTTGGTGAAATCATGGAAAGCCCAAATATGAATGACTGGATGGGATTTGAACCGGTGTCCTCCCAAATAAAACCGACTGAATTAGCTTGAAAAGAGGCTACAGTTTTCCAGACATGTATGTGCATCTTTCTTGCCTTTTGATCTTCTGTTGAAATTTTCATCAATCAGCAACCTGAAACCTATTATATTCAAGCACTCTAATAAATGCTCAACAGTTCTTTGAATGTTCAATATCTCCTCAGTCTGCAGAACACCAATTCATGTATCCTGTCCACATTTATCTGAATGATAAAGATTCTATTACATACTATAAATGTTCAATGTGAGCACCCTCAGTCACCAGTGTCTCACACTAGGTTACTTAGGAAACTTCATGGTTACAGCATATCTACCCAAATATGGGACTTGGTTGCAGACTTTCTGAAGGGCAGAACACAGTGTGTAGTTCTCGACGGTGAGCGTTCCATCACTTACCGAGGTGAGGTCTGGGGTTCTCCAGGGAAGCATGATAAGTCCTCTGTTGTTTCTCATATACATTAATGATTTGTGCAACATAATAAGGGGGATGAAAAGATTATTTGCCGATGATGCTATTATTTATCGTGAAATCAAAACCCAGGACGACTGCACTTTGTTACAAGACGATATTATGAAAATAATTGCGTGGTGTAAAGATTGGCAGTTGGAGTTAAATGCTAAAAAGCGCCAAGTCATGTGTGTAAGTAAGAAGGTGACACCATTTAGCTCTGAATATACAATTAATGGTACTGTCCTTAGAATGGTAGATTCCGCTAAATATCTAGGGGGTAACAATTCATAATAATTTGTCGTGGAATGAGCATATCGAGAATGTAATTGGGAAAGCAAATCGGATGCTCCGATTTCTAGGTCGTAATTTAAATCAATGCAATCCGAAAGTTAAACTTATTGTATACAAGTCACTAGTGCGTCCTTAGTTAGAATATTGTTGTTCTGTATGGGGTCCCCATCAAAAAGGGTTAATGTAGGCATTAGAGAAGGTCCAAAGAAGATCTGCCTGATTCATGACAGGTATATATAGTTGGAGGAAAAGCGTAAGTGCTGTGTTGAAGGAGTTAGGTGGGAAGACCTGGAACACTGAAGGCATTGCTCTCAATAGAAGCTAATTGAAAAATTCACGACCGACATATTTCAGAATGACAGCAAACAAATATTGCTACCAGCAGCATTCATATCTCGGAATGAATAAGAAAAGAGAAATCGGGGCCAGAACCGATTCATTTCAGTACTCATTTTTTCCATGAGCAATTAGGGAATGGAATAGAAAGGATTTACCGGGCGAGTAAACTTAAAATCCGACAGGAGTAGCTTTCGATAAAGCACTCCGGCCATCCTGATCTGGGTTTTCCTTGGTTTTCCCAGATCACTCCAGGCGAATGCTGGGATGGTTCCTCACATTAGCCCATGGGCGCCCTCCTGCCATATCCTGTATATCCCTTATAAACTATTACCCTTTCGGATAGGTGCAATGCACCCTCCACCAAAAAGTTTTAGTGAATTGCGGAGTAATAATAATAATAAATTGTAAAATGAAACACAGCCAACCTGTTGCAATATTCATTGAATTTATTGTTTACCAGTTTCGGCCCGCCTTAAGGGAGTCTTCTTCAGAACTTGTTAAAAAGTATTACATAAATCTAAAAGCTCTTCTCAATAAAATAGTACATTGCCGCCCAGGTTAGATGTGACGCTGGCACTGTGATACACGTTGGCTGCCGGATGGATAGCTATAAAATGTATTTTAATGTGTGACTTTAGTACAAAATGTACTATTTTATTGAGAAGAGTTTTTAGATTTATGTACCGGTAATACTTTTTAACAAGTTCTGAAGAAGACTCCCTTAAGGCAGGTCGAAATCGGTAAACAATAAATTCAATTAATATTGCAACAGGTTGGCTGTGTTTCATTTTACAATTGAAGAAATACCGTTGCTGTTGATGCTGCCATGCTCAAGATTTTGATAATAATAAATAATAATATCCAGGTACATCTATCCTGTTACCATCTGCTCGATGAAGAAAAAGGGCCCATACAATCCACACTGTTTTCTGCAGAATGCCCAGTTTACAGCTGGCATGAAAGGTTGATTTTTGTAAACAGAGACATGGTCACCTCATGCTGGTCCATTAACACAAACAACCAATGTTATGAAACTGGTGAAACCAATGTAAAGTGCTCTGGTGACTGAGTGCAGCTTTTCTGTATTTTTGTACAAAAACAATGCACATTCATAACTGAAGAACACATTGCATATTCTAACACACAAAATCTCTTCACCTGCTTTTCCACTATCTTGTAACTGCTGCCATCTAGGTTGATCGCCAGACACCAAGTGGGCTTTTTAAACTTGACGATTATATGTATCTGTTCATCTTCATAACTCATCTTTGTAGGATAAAGGAGACTGTGAAACAGGTGTTGAGGTTGTTTGAATTATGGAAGTTCGCATGAATTGCCACGGGATGGTCTGGGTTGGAAGTATAAACTGTTTGCCTGTGGCCATTCATTCTGTAGGAAAGTTGTTGAGTGGTGAGACCAATGTAAGAGGCAGTGCAGTGGATGCAGGTGAGTTGGTAAATAAGGTGAGTGGTAGCACATGTGGCATGTCCAATTATAGGGAAAGATTCGCCTGTGACATGATTAGAGTAAGTAGTGGTGGCAGGGTGCATGCTGCAAGTTTTACAGCGGGGTCTGTTACACGGGAAAGATCCCTGTGGAGGTCTAGGGGAGTCGGCAGGTAAATACTTGTGGACCAAGATGTTGTACAGATTGGGCGGTCTGCTGAAGCAAGTGCGGGGAGCAGTGGGTAGGATTTTGGGAAGGAGGAGACGCATTTCAGGGAAGGAACGTAAGAAATCATGCCCACGGCGGAGTATCTGGTTGACAGATTCCAGGCCAGGAAAGAACTGGGTGACAAGTGTTGGACCACGGTCAGCTTTAGGAGGTGCAGAACGAGGGTTGTGGGTGATGGCATGGGAAATTTGTTTTTCCACCAGATCATGGGGGTATTGGCGGGAAACAAGGGCTTGGGATAGTTTTTTGGAGTAACTGGAGATTGATTCATGATCAGAACAGATGCGTCTGCCACGGATTGCAAGGCTGTATGGGAGGGAACGTTTAATGTGGAAGGGGTGACAACTGTCAAAGTGTAGGTATTGTTGTAAATTGGTCGGTTTAATGTGTACTGAGGTATGGAGGGTCCCCTGTCGTAGGGTGATATCTACGTCAAGGAAGGTGATACAGGTGTGGGAATATGACCATGTGAAATTGATGGAGTGATTATCATTTAGTGAGTTGAGGAAGTCTAGGAGGTGGTCCTCCCCGTGGGTCCAGATCATAAATATATCATCTATGTATCTGAACCACACGAGGGGACTGAGGGGCGAATTCTTCAGAAAAATATTTTCCAGACGGCCCTGGAAAAGGTTAGCATAGCAATCCGTGGCAGACGCATCTGTTCTGATCATGAATCAATCTCCAGTTACTCCAAAAAACTATCCCAAGCCCTTGTTTCCCGCCAATACCCCCATGATCTGGTGGAAAAACAAATTTCCCATGCCATCATCCACAACCCTCGTTCTGCACCTCCTAAAGCTGACCGTGGTCCAACACTTGTCACCCAGTTCTTTCCTGGCCTGGAATCTGTCAACCAGATACTCCGCCGTGGGCATGATTTCTTACGTTCCTTCCCTGAAATGCGTCTCCTCCTTCCCAAAATCCTACCCACTGCTCCCCGCACTTGCTTCAGCAGACCGCCCAATCTGTACAACATCTTGGTCCACAAGTATTTACCTGCCGACTCCCCTAGACCTCCACAGGGATCTTTCCCGTGTAACAGACCCCGCTGTAAAACTTGCAGCATGCACCCTGCCACCACTACTTACTCTAATCATGTCACAGGCGAATCTTTCCCTATAATTGGACATGCCACATGTGCTACCACTCACCTTATTTACCAACTCACCTGCATCCACTGCACTGCCTCTTACATTGGTCTCACCACTCAACAACTTTCCTACAGAATGAATGGCCACAGGCAAACAGTTTATACTTCCAACCCAGACCATCCCGTGGCAATTCATGCGAACTTCCATAATTCAAACAACCTCAACACCTGTTTCACACTCATCTTTGTAGGTCATATACTTTTCAATACACAGTGTTTTGAAACCTGTTCAATCATTTAGTCTAACTCTGTATTCTACAAATGACTAAAGAATTGAATGCAACTTTTGTAAGGTTGAAGGATTTAGTTTTGCTGGTCAGGCCATAAACTTGTGGGATGGCCCTTATATATTCAAGATATAGGTATTCACAGCAAGAATTAAATATCTTAGAATGCAATAAAAACAAATAAGTATATGCCTAGATAGCATCTTTTTTTTCTGAAAAGTGCACTGCATTAAGTATCAATAAATTTTAGTTTTATGTAAATCGATGTTTTCCCACCATTCAGATACAATGCAGTATTCACTGGAGAGCCAATATTACATTTTAGTGCTTGCTTTCAATAAAATATTGCTACTATATTTATACAATTAATCTGGTAGCTACTCAGTCACTGCCAATGTTGAGGAAACTGCAAATTTTGGTTGAAATATGAAACAGTTATTAAATTAAAAAAAAAAAGTCTTAAGAATTCCAAAGTTCCAACACCCTTTATCTATTACAGAAGGTAATGAATGAGTGAATGTTATAGGAAAGTAGAACTGGTCTACGAAACCATTGTTGGGGGGACACAGCAAAATAAATGAACTGAAAATGGCATACAGGAGGGCAACTAGATCCTGGGAAAATTACCATAGAACATTAACAGTAATTGACATGGTAAAGGAGCTAGGTCAGAGGTTACTAGAAGATGCGGGTGGATAAAGAGTGATGGGTTAACATAAACATTGTGCTGATAAAGCCTGGATGAATACTGTATTAAGAATTAGGAGTTGTAGCTGAAAGGGAAGGTTAACAAACAAACTGGCAAATGACTTCAGCCTAACAGGATCAGGAAAGCTTTCATTTATTGCTAAAGGAACCATAAACTGGAATAAGCTATTGAGGGATGTCCCAAACACTAGACTTCACTTAACACACTAGAGGTGTATGGATATTTCCTCTGAGGTGCAAGTTATATGAAAATTAATAACACTGGAAGATGATATGTTGAGATGAGATTTCAAGTTCCATTGTTCTGATTCACCTGTGAGCATTATTAATCTTTTTGTTACTTAGGAAGGAATGATGTAATAAGGTTAAGGTTAGGAAGGAACATGCAATACAAATCCTGGCTGCAGATGGATTGGTTATGGGCTTTCATATCTGCATCTTTAGTCATGTAACAATCCAGCAGCAGGCAATGCAAGAGGTTATGTAGAAGTCAAATTCACTGTGAAAAAAAAAAATAATTTTCAGCAGCAATGTAGTAGGAGAAATATTGCCGTGAAGCAACATTATTATGGAAAGGAAAGAAATTATACTGACCACTAACCAAAGTTGAAGGGAGGAAAGCACCACCAACAAAAAAATAATAGCTACAGACACACACACAAAACAATATTTCAGGCCATGCCATTTTTTTTTTTACAAAATGAGTTTGGCAATATTTTTTGATGCTGCTGCCCTCCTCCCTTCACATTTGGTGAGTGGTGGATATAATTTATCTTTTACCCTTCCATATATAAATAATTTTCAGACACAAAATAATTAAATTTCAGATTCACCGTTTGATGTTTTGAGCACTGTTTTCTCAATCGTCCCTTGGTAATATAGCCACATGAGCGGCATATGACAAGTCGTTTGGGCCTGTCACATATGCAAAATCCATCTGGGATAGCTTTAGATTTGTAATGCTTCTCTTTGAGAGAAACATTTACAGTTTCGCTGCTCATTGTCTGCAAAAACATGAATAAATAAATATTTTTATTGATATCTGATTAGATTATTAAAATCTAGTTAATGGAATTAGGATTTATTAATGCTGTATAAACTACAATATTTCTTTCACAGAAATTTTTTAAATTGTCTTTAAATCTTCAAAATGACTATACATCAAAATATTGTAGGGTAGATCTCTGAATTTAAAAAATATACAACCTTATAAAAATAATATAAAACAGTTCATTACCAGCTGAGAAGTATTTGCAATCTGCATGACATGTGAACATTGTACACCACTCCTCCTTAGATTAGTAAGATATGTTGTGAATGGTAGGTATGCTTTAAAAAATAATAATCAGAAACATCCTTGCTACACACTACAGAGTCTCACTATCACACTACTAAGCTGTGTTTTCCTCTTCATCCCTTTTGCATTACTGGACTTGCATGAAAATATCCCACAATGTATTCTTAACTCCTGTAATGGAGTGGCTGCTTATTGTTTCTGAATTGATTTTCTTTATAGCTTTACACCTCATTAACAGAGGTGATTAGAGATGAAAAGCATTGGGGGAAGAAAGAAGGAATTTGCCCATGGCATTTTCAAGGAACCATGCCGATATTTGACTGGAGTGATTACGGGAAACTGTGGAAAACCGAAATTTGGATGGTCCCACGGGGATTCGAACTTACGACCTCCTAAATGTGAGGCCAGTGTGTTACTGCTCATCAATAACACTCAGTTTTGTTTCTGAAGAACTCTGCTGAAAACCATAGTAATACTGAACAGTGAATTTGGCCCAGACTTCATTTTTATGGACGACAATGTGTGAGTTGAAGCGTGCAGGAGGAGGAGCTCTTGGAATGAGAGGATAATTGGTGAATAAACTGGCTGCCCGTTCGTCCAACTTAAACCCCATCATGCATGTGCAGGATGCATTAAGAAGACTGGCTGCAAAATGTCCACATGCACCAATGACCATCCAACAGTTGTCAATCTTGCCAGTGGAGGAATGGACGTCCTTCAACCTGAACTTCTTACCAACCTATTGGCCAGCATGGAAGCACATTGGATAACATGCATCGTGGTCTGTGGTGATCACACACCCTTTTAAGAACCAACCCTTTCCCCATTTATAATGTTCAGGGTAGAGACTATTCATGGGTTGGTTGTATGAAAACACATAGACACTTGCTAGTTTTGATGAGGCAAAATTAGTATAGATGGTAAATTAATTAAATAGAATACTTAAAATCATTAAAACCTTAAAAATAATTATCTGGTTCTATTAGAAATACCAACAGAAAAGTAATTTGTTAAAAAATGTAGAAATTAAGGGCCTACTGTAGGTATCAAGTTAGCATGCAATGTAAATTTAGGAAAAAAAAACACAAAAAAAAACAAAAAAAACACAAAAAAAAAATCTAGGGGACTACCAAGACTCACAGTAAGTTCAGTGTAACTGTCTCTGTATAAAAGTTTCATTTCTGTTCGTCTCATCGCGTATTTCTTTCAGTTGCCAATAGCACCATACTGCAACAGTTTCATCAAGTTATATTACTTGGCAGTCAATTTCACGCAAACGTTACTGTCATCCTTTAAGTTTTGCACATCAGTGTATATTGCTTTGTATGATTATTTTTGATGTAAAATGTTGGTTACCATGTATTCATAAAAGTATCTTTTACGGTTCAGTTCCAGAATAGGCCCAAATGTTAGTCACCACAAAACACCAAGATTTCAATGCTACCTTTTGAAAGAACAATCTGGTATTTTCCTGGTCTCATTTGGGGAAACAATGGAAAGCCCAATCTGAATGGACAGAGATTCGAACCCACGTACTCTTGAATGCAAGGCCAAGACGTTAACTGTTAACCCAGAAGAATCATCCCACCATGCTACTATATCACTTTTATCACCTATCAGTATCATTTAAATAGCAGCCTCTACCTTAATACATGATATTGTCATAATGCCATCATAATTAGCTGCTTTACAGAGCTTTCGTTTGTACTGCCATAAGTTTTAGGACAGACCCCACGTGTGTCTCCACTGGCACCTTTGTCTCAAGGTAAATGCCAAGGGGAGTCAGCTTCTTAGGTACACAGATAAACTATCATTTAAATAGCAGCCTCTACCTTAATACATGATATTGTCATAATGCCATCATAATTAGCTGCTTTACAGAGCTTTCGTTTGTACTGGCATAAGTTTTAGGACAGACCCCACGTGTGTCTCCACTGGCACCTTTGTCTCAAGGTAAATGCCAAGGGGAGTCAGCTTCTTAGGTACACAGATAAATTATCTTTATGTTGGTACATCGACAGCGAATACCTCAAAACAACGTCAATATGACATCACATCAACGCCGGTCAGTGGCGGAATCGCAGTCTAGGATTAAACCGATAAACTAAACGTTTATGATTATAGGGTGGCGAAGAGTAAATATCATGGAACATTTTTGATAATTCCAGCTGAGCACGACACATTGGGCAGAAGGTAATGAACCAGAGAAGTGAGAAAATTTGGTTGCAAAACTACAGTCAGACCTTTACTCGAATATAGTGGTGTCATATGGGACCCACATTTTGGACAGCAGTTGAAATGGATGCAAAGAACAACAGCTAGATTTTTTGGTGGAAATTAATGCAGAATCAGTAACTGAGATGATAACAGTACTTGACTGGGATTCATCTGAAGAAAGAAGAGTAAAGAGGGTATACAAAGCGAATATCAGTGATGGGAGGTTGGAAGGACTGGTAGAAGAATTAGAAGTAATGAAACACTCGATTTAGGCATAAGGAAGTGCGAAAATTATGCTTTTAGAGAGAAGGGAGTCGGGAACAGGAAGAAATAGCGAAGTTTACCAAAGCCACTGACAGAATTTAACATTCTTTAATGTTAAAAGTAAATGGGTGGGAAAATTACAAACAATTAGGTGCGTAGGTAAATTGCCACCAGAGGTTGCGATCCATTACGGTACATTAAAATTAAAGGTCCAACCCTGCTCGACAATGGCGAAGCAATATCTGCATCATTTCCATGCTGGTATCCTCACATCAAGTGCTGTAATACAAGCTGAATATGTACAGATACCATTTCCTGCAAACTAACAATTTTGATTTGAAATTAAGTTTAACCTGATGTTCTCGCCTTATTAATTTCATAAGTAATTGGAGGTACAGCACACACAAAAATTATAACAGTTGATTTAATGTAACAATAGCAAATAAATGAAGAGTAAAACTAATAATTATAAAAATACTTAACCACAAGAAACAACGCCCGTTTCCAGCTACGAGGACGAAACACAGGTTGCCCTTTCTACCCGATAAGAAACGAACACACAACTGAAGCAATCGACTTTATTAACTACCTCCGACACTAATATTCAACTGCTTTGAACAGTTCACGGAAATCTTCAATACAAACGACTGCGCGTAAGACGTATTGTCATTATATCCTTGACCAAGGATATTATTAAATTTAAGTGATACCAACCATGGAAACCAACATCTCGATGTCCATTGTTCAGAAAACTACTTACTCCGTGTTACAATTGAATCGTTTATTTTTGAAAGGGCACATGTCCATATTTTAGCAAAAAGTATTTTTTTGCAGATTTAATTTGAGAAGTGTAGGATTGTTTACTGTTGAAAGGGCACATTCATAACTGAACTCTCTCCAATGCTGTATCAGTTTGAAATCTGTGTTTATTATTGAATAGGCTCATGCCTAGTGTTGTAAAAAAAAACGTTTTTTTTCTGACTTGAAAAAAAAAACTGTAAAGAAAATTTTTTTTCATAACTACTAAATCTCAAACTTGTAAGGCATTTATCGTTTAATATGACTTTTTTTTTAGAGCTTATACTAAGTAATTATCATAATTTTTAAATCTACTATATTTTTCTGGTTCAGTGGGGGGGGGGGGACGAAAATATTGGCAACATGACTGAAGTTTTCTTTTACGAACGGGGACTTCCCGAAGAGGCTAGGTTGCGCGAGAAGGAATCCCCGTTCCCCGTTGTTTGGGTTGATACTCGCTATTCTATTTGAACCAGTGCTGCCAGCCTTATGAATTTATCTGTAGACCTACGGATCTTTTTAAAAAATTAGGAATTTTAAATTTATCTTCGGTTTTTTTGCCTCTTTTTATTACTTATTGTGCTTTCCTTATATTCATATACTTGTCAGTGGCGTGGTAAAAAATGTATTTATTTTGGGCCCATAGGCCAGATGGGCGACCTTTTTTTGCTTTGTGTTGCTAGTAGGGGCTCCCTGAGCTGAGGGCCGCTGAGTTGTGATTGGGAACCCCCTGAGCGGTGGTTCGGTCCCCCCTGAGCAGTGAGGGCCTCATAGTGAGGAGGCTCCTTGTGTCTCAGGGGCCTCCTTAGACGACGGGGTAGAGCTAAAAAAAAAGGTCGCCAGTTTGCCGTGAAGCCCCGTGGCACCTCTGAACTGCGCTTGGGACCCCCTCAGGTATGCTTGGGGCCCCCTGAGCGTAGGGGCCCTGGTGCACTGCACACCCCTGATACTTGTTAAACTCTCAGCGTGAAGTGATACTGAGTCATTAAATCGTCAGTATAATATACAGTATATATATTATATGAATTGTTTCCTTGCAACCGTTGGTGTAAACCAACGATTGAAAAGAAATGAAGCTCCTATTTTGTATGATAATAGATTTAAATTCAATCTTAAAGGACCGTATTACAGAACAATCGGCGCAGTCTTTATACACAGTGTGTACTTTGCTCATAATTTAAAATTGCAATCACAAAATCATTTGCGTGCAATACAAGAACAACCAGTAAAAGAAAATGTAACTATTTCTGAATTTATGGATCTAGAGGAGACAGAAGAAGAAACAGAAAATTCCGAGACCGATCGAACTAGTATTGGTAGTGTTGATACTAGTGAATGTGGTACTGACATAGAGGATGAATAAAATTATGTTACCTACATAGATATATTTATGAATCAATATGTAAGACATTATATGATTCAGTAAGCTGTAACACACACATGTAAAATGTAAGTTCCGTAAATAAAACTATAATTTATCAAATATATTGTTTTCTGAAAAAAAAACAAAATTTAGAGAAATAAAAAAAAGGTTTTTTTTCACAAAGCTGAAAACAAACTTTTCTTTTCAAATTTGTAACACTACTCATGCCCTTTAAAACTGGTTGTATTATTGACATTTGGGAACTGTTGCGGCATGTTTAAAATACACAACAAAATATTATAATACCACTAAAAAATTAAATATAAAATAATTGTTTAAAAAAAACATAAAAACCGCGTTAAAAAAAGGGCACTAAAATTTTTAAAATAACTTTATATCTCGCTTAGGAAAAAGTAAATCTAAATCGACAATATTTTACATTACGGTCTTTGAAATTTTTACATTAATTAGTTATTTTTGGAGTCGGTGCCAGCGAAAACAAGAAAAACAAAAAGATAAAACCAATAATGAATAACAATAATACATAAAAAATCATGGTACTGTTTACCTACAATTAATGCTAGAAACATGTTTCAACAAAACTGAAACATACAGATGATACGCCGAGATTATACTAACTGTAAATCGTTTACTGCATGATGCAAACTACCAACTGACACTGTAGCGCCAGAGATATGCTGGATGACCAACACGGCCTAGCCACAGATTAAAATACTGTTAATTTGTTTCCCTAAGCTGTCTCCTGCAATAACACTATCTGCCTCACGACATGCTGTAAAATATTGGGAATTTTTGTTCGTACTCCCCGTTTCGCCTCTAACACCAAATGCAGTTCAGGAATTCGATCTTCGTAATATGACAGCTGGCACCGACTCCAAAAATAGCTAATTAATGTAAAAAATTCAATGACAGTAATGTAAAATATTGTGCATTTAGATTTATTTTTTCCTAAGCAAGGTATAAAGTTATTTTAAAATTTTTAGTGCCTTTTTTTGAAGGCGGTTTTTATGTTTTTTTTAAATAATTATTTTATTTTTCAAAAATAATCTCGCTCTGTTTTAATGATGCTCATAATTCAGGTTTAAAACGTATTACGGTAAAATCATGTGTAAACTTATCCTGAAACTCACCAAAAGCAATAGCAACACATAAATTACTAATATCACACAGAAACACAATCATCGACAAAACTCAGTCGAAGGTATCACTTGATCGGTGGGTCACAGGAAGCCCATTGTTCCAACTATTTTTTCTATTGTTAGGCTCAGATTCGCGTAAAACAAACCTTTGTTCCTAATAATATAGTTTGTCAACTTTAAATATAAATAACTATTTTGCCTGTGTAGACTGGTGTCAAAATTGACTTTTTTCCCCTCTAGATTTAGAAAATAACATACTGTGCGTCGGCGCTCTGAGCGAATCTTACGTTTGCAGCCTATGTTTCTGAACAGCTGTTAACACTACAGATGTTTTATAGTTTATAATTGTTTGAAAACACATATGGCGTTGAAAAAAGTTTTATTCAACCGTAAAATATGTAGGAAAGAAGTGCCAAAGCGAGCCAAGTACTTATAGAATCGTAGTAGAGTTCATGCAAAATCTCCCTTTGGCTACATACAAGTTCAGAAATTATTCTATCGGCAACTGTGGGTTAACTGTTTTTGTGTTTATGACTTGAAAACCAAAACAAGCAAAGTCTATATCTACCATGAAGGCACTGCGAAAAAAGGAGGGAATGAGGTTTCCTCTTTCCTTAATCACTACATAGCACTCTTCGTCCCCCAAACTGCAGAAGAACCCACCTTTTTTTCCGACGAATGTATAGGGCAGAACAGGAATCATACGGTTTTACTATTTCTGTTTGACCTTACACTGATACGTGAAGTAACAATCAAGCAATGTTTTCCAGTGGGAGGTCCCAGTTTTCTCCCATGTGATCGTATCTTTGGTGTTATCAAAAGATGATTAAAAAGAGTTTACAGAGTCTACACACCTGATCAGTATTCAAAAATTATTAATGAATCATCTGCAAATGAAGGGTAAATCGAAACAGTTTTTTGTGAAAGACAATGACGTCATCCTAGAGTTTAACAAGTAGTGGCCCAAGCACTTAAAATAGTATGTGTTCCAAAGTGAAGCTCGAAATCAAAAAGCGTTGGGAAAGGAGGAACGACAGCGTGAGTTGTTTAAAATATCAGAACACTACTATTATGAAATGAATGAGGGAGTCCTTTTAGGTTATGACAAAACTGGAGGAATAATAATAATAATAATAACAAATTAAGTTATTGCGGAGCAACACAGGTAGTGCAAAAGCTTTTGCAGGCGTGAATCCCATCAATGCCCCCCCCCCACCCCAAAAAAAAGAGGTTGACATTAGGAAAGTGCTACAGTATGTTCCAAAAGAACACATGCCATTATATGAATCTATAATATTGTGGCCATCTACCGAGAATGGTTCTGTGCTGATTAGTTACATAAAGTAAAATGTATAAGCTGGTGGATTTTGTGCAATACTGCAATAATTTCAATGGTAAATTAAATGTAATTTCATACAATGTAATTTTTTTAAAACTTTTAGTTTACATGTACTGTTCGAACAATCAAAATATCCATACATCATAAACAAAATGTGAAAAAAGTATTTTTTTTATTTTTTCCTTTGGTTTATTATTGGAAGGGCACATCTTCGAGTTTCTTAAAAATCTACAGAATGCACATAATGTACACAATAAATTCCAAATGTACGTCAAAAGTGTATTCTATGTTACTTCATCAGTTGCAATAAAAATATTTAATTTTTTTTGAAAAAAAAAGACTTATTGTGTTTTTATTTATTCCTGTAAACTTATTGAAAATGGACATGTGCCCTTTCAAAAATAAGCGATTCAATTATTATTAATATTAGATTCGCTCAGACTACTGCCCCGAGGAAATTTACATACATATTACTTTTATACTCAAAATGCTTTCACTGTTATTATTATTATTAATAATTTAATTGCGATTGAGCACACGCTCCTTAAATATCATAAGGATTTGGATGGAAAGAAAGTAATTTTCAGTATTGTGGGAGAGAATATACAAAGCTGTCATTGTTGCACCTCCACAAGAAAAATGACTTAATTATTCTAATAACTTTTATAATTTTCCGCTCCGGTGGCAATAGAGGACCGGACAAATTTTCAGAAAGTGTTTTAAATTGTGAATATATTTAGCCAAGAAAAATAGTAATTTACTTAAATAAGCTTTATAAGTATATAAAACCATGTGTAAAAGTTAAACTTTAAATTCACGCGCAAACAGTATATCACGTGATCTCGTCGAGCGTGACGTCATACGTATGTAAAGCACGGCCCACTAAAGATCTTTAGTCTGCCATGTGTGTAAAGCAACTTGACCTCCGATTTGTTATTCTAACAGTATTCAGCGATTTTAAGTGTTTCGTGAAGTTATAGTCGTAATGAACCGAAAGACGTATCATTGGTGCATAGTACCCAAATGTACCAATAATTCTATATCTTCTCCAAACAAATTATTCATTGATGTACCCCGAAAAGCAGAAATACGAATCACGTCGTTACAACTAGCAAGACGTCAATGCGACGGAATTCCAATGCATAAGATTTCGAACGAATTTTGTGTTCTGTTCACATCTTGCACTTGATAGTACATATACCCCAATTACGACGAAGTTGTGCATATCCTATGGCATCGTCACCGTAGTATTGTCTCGCCGATCTAAAAATACGTGAAACCAAAACTTTAAGTGTCTTAGGTATGTACTAATACATAAAAAAACCACACGACGTTCATAACAAAGATTAGCCCACTCGGTAGAGGTTATGATTTTTTTTTTAATTTCAAAATTTAATTTATTAGGCAAATAGTTATAATACAGGATGATCGCCTGGAATCACTTCCCGCTGCTAGTTCTACAACGAAGAAACGGCTCGCGGCGAGCGAGCGGCCAGTTTCCCACATAGCTCGCCCGTCAACCGCGGAACTACTCAGAAACCGCATGACGTATTTTTTGTCACGTAATAAAGTGTGACCTGTCCTAAGTCTGTTCATTAAAGTAATTTCTCTCCTGTTCAGTTCTAGCTGAGCGTACCATGGCTTGCTTACTATGTTGTTGCAGATGGCTCGATGCCAAAGACCCTTTCCCTGGCAGTCGACAAGCTATCTCTTCTCCCATTCAGTCTTCACAATGTTGGTAACAATGGCCTTGAAGTCTGTGTAGGGTACCGAAACGTTTTCTGTTTCTGCAGCAGTAAGGTGGCGACGTGCTGTTCTATCTGCTGCCTCATTTCCCGACACCCCAACATGGCTCGGTACCCACTGGAATTGCACTTGTATTCCTTCTACCGATAACTTCTGAAGTTCCCTGGCTATGTCATAGACTAAATAATTCCGGCATCTTCCTTTTGATACTTCCATTATTGCCTGTAGGGCACTTCTAGAATCTGTACAGATCACTATATTTGACTGAGCTGTCGAATGAATGTATTGCAGCGCTTTTAGAATGGCATAAAGCTCTGATGAGAACGTCGAAAACTGGCTTGGCAACCTGTAGGCTTCGTGAACGCAGCGACCAGGGTCTACAAATGCAGCAGCGGAAGCCTTTCCTTTTTCCTTTGAGCCGTCTGTAAATATTTTGGGCCACGCCTTCCATCTCGAGTTCAGTGCTTCTAGTGTGAGGCCTTTCAGTTCCTCCTCACTGTGATCTTTTTTCACTAATCGGTCTGTCATAAGGTAAATGTGGACTAGAGGGGATAGATCTGACCGTTGCCATAGTTCTTCCTCACTGTAGAAGTAATTGATATCTGAACTGTAGATGGCCCACTGAGCTGTTGCTTGAAAGAAATTCACAAGTGGAGGTGTTTTTCGATACTTAGATAGGTCCCAAGAACGCTCATGAGCAAGAAGCTCCACTTTTCTTATTAGAGGATGTCGTTTGGTGGAACAAACTCTTATCCAAAAATTCATTCCCATTTTTTTTCTTCTTAGGTCTAATGGAAGAATTGCTGTTTCTACCTCCATCGCAGCAACGGGAGTAGTTTTAAGAAAACCGCCTACCACCCTTAAAGCTGCCGATCGGATGATGTCTAACTTTCTAAGGGTAGAAATTGACGCAGTTTCGTAGATAAATCCCCCATATTCGAGTCTGCTCCTCAGTAAGCTATAATAAATGTTTCTCAGGGTTCTGGGATCCGTGCCCCACCTCAGAACTGCTAGGGCCTTGAGGATATTTATTCGCTGTATGGATGATTGTTTTAGTTCTGCTATATGTCTTCGCCATGAGAGTTTAGTGTCTAACTACATCCCCAGAAACTATACTTCGGAGACTACTTCCATAGTATATCCACCTATTGTAATTTTAAAGTCATTATTCTGAAATTGTCTTTGTGACAATACACATAACTTACTTTTATCTACCGAAAGCTCTAGGCCTCTATCTTTCAGACAGATTTGTACTTCATTTACCTGAGTTAAGAGCAAATTTTTTGCTTTTTGTTTGTCAGGATGAGAAACATAGACCACAAAATCATCAGCGTATTGAAGATAGGTTACAAATCCACTCAGGCTATTGCAAACTTTCAAAGTATAAATGTAAAATAGAATAGGACTCATTGGGTCTCCCTGAGGCAAACCTTGGACTACATGTCGACTGAAGCAGTCACCGCATAAAGTAGAGATAATGTGTACTCTGTGCGCCAGGTAATGAAAACACCATGACGAAAGTTTTTTCGAGAGTCCTATATTTTCCATTATTTCCCTAAGTATGTTGATCTGCACATTATTGTAGGCTTCCTTGATGTCAAGAAAAGCTGCAAGAAGGAAGTTTCTCCTAACAAAAGTCAGCTGTATGTCCGTAATTAAGGTACTTAAATTGTCCATGGTGCTATACCCTTTGCGGAATCCCATCGTTCGATCACTAAGCAACCTATGATGTTCCATTTGCCATTCAGTTCTGTTTTTTATCATCGCACTCATCAGCTTTGCCAAACAATGTAGAAGAGATATAGGGCGGTAGGAGGAAACGTTATTTTTTACCTTGTTAGGTTTTGCCACAGGTATAATTATAACATTTCTCCACTGTACTGGGACAAACGTAGCTGCCAGCTTGTCATTGTACAGTTGTAGCAGCACCTCTTTCGCCTTTTGCGGCAGATTGTAAATCATGGAGTAAGTGATCTTGTCCATTCCTGGTGCAGTGTTTTCCTTCTTCAAGGCACAGATCAGTTCTGACATAAGAAAGGGTTCCCCCAATCTGGAGGAATTAGCTTTAGAATCGTTTCCTGATTCAGGTTCCGTATTTAATGGGACGAACAGAGGTGCAGTTTTGCTTAGAAATAGTTCCGCTGCTTCATTATCAGTATTGACCCAGTTAGCAACCGTCCTGTCGCCCTTGTACCAACGTCATGCGGTTGGTGGAATCGCCGATGTGCCTATCGTGTGATTCTGTACAGGATATTTATCACTTCATGCTGAGCTGCAAGCAACATCAATCAGCGAGAAAACAACTGATAGAAGATGGTCTGAATATAACTGATATAACTTCTCTGATGCAATATCTCTCAGTTCCGAGCAAGAAATCGGTCAAGATAATTTCCCTGTATGTTAAATGTACTCAAGGTGTAATTTAAAATTCATTCGAATATATTGTATAAGGTTATTGGCTGTATTAGCCTTTGGCTAAAGCCATAAAATAAAATAAAATAAAACTACTCAGAGATAACTACGTATCATGATATACATATATAAGTATGTGAAAGGATATAAACATTACGTATTCCATTAACTTACCTTACAAATATGCTGAAAGTGTCGCCCCTCTTGCGTTATGCAGATTTGACATCTTTTAAACATGTTTCGAGGCGCACGCAGGATTTCACCTCTCTCCTTGGACATTATTACTTGATAGATATTGTTTTCAAGTTCTTCCAACATGTGAGGATTTCATTCATACACCTTTCCATTAAGCTTTCCCCAAAAATAAAAGTCACATGGGTTTAAAGCGGGGTGATCTGGCACCCCAAGCCACGGCTGATTTTACATTTCTCTTACTTTTTTTTTTAACTAAACGCAGAATCGTTGTTTTAGCGACAGGATATTTGCGACGTTATTTACTGCGACACCTTTTAAAGGACTTTTTCTTCACACACGTATCATGCAGGAATATTCTTTGTTCCAAACTATAACGTGCCATAATTCAATTCACGCTCACACACGATACTGATTAGTAAGAAACTGAAGTCACAAAATAGTTAAACCGCAAAAAAACGTTTACATACAATACTGGAGTCACAAAACAGCTTAACCAAAAAGAAGTCGGTCTTAACTAGTGATGTAAAAAAACTTTTTTTCTGACTTAAAAAAAAAACATGAAAAAAAACTGTGAAAAAAAACATGTTTTTTTTTTTGTCTGGGACACGTTTTTTTTATAACTACTAAATTTCATATTTTTAAGGCATTTATCGTTTAATATGACTGTTTTAGAGTTTATACTAAGTACTTATATTAATTTTTAAATCTACTATATTTTTATGGTTCAGTAGGGGAAAAAAATTACAAAAATATTGGCAACATTGCCTGAAGTATTCTTTTACGAACGGGGATTTCCCGAATAGGCCAGGTTGCAGGAGAAGGAATCCCCGTTGTTTGGATTGATACTCACTATTTGAACTAGTGCTGCCAGCCCTACAAATTTATCAGTAGACCTACGGATCTTTTCAAAAAATTAGGAATTTTAAATTTATCTACGATTTTTTGCATAAACCAACGATTGAAAAGAAATAAATCTCCTATTTTGTATGATAATAGATTTAAATTCAAATTTAAAAGACCGTAATATGGAACTATCGGCGCAGTCTTTATGCACAGTGCGTACTTTGCTCACAATTTAAAATTGTAATCTCAAAATCTTTTGTGTACAATACAAACAGTAAAACAAAATGTAACTACTTCTGAAGTTATGGATCTAGAGGAGACAGAAGAAGAAACAGAAAATTCCGACTCCGACCGCACTAGTGTTGGTATTACTGATACTAGTGAATGTGGTACTGACCAAGAGGATGGATAAAAAAATTATGTTACCTTTATAGATACATTTACGAATCATTATGTAAGACATTATATGATTTAGTAAGATTTAAAACACACATGTAAAATGTAACTTCCGTAAATAAAACTATAATTTATCAAATATATTGTTTTCTGAAAAAAAAACAAATTTAGAAAAAAAAACCCAGGGTGCTAGGTTTTATTTCACAAATCTGAAATTAAAACAATTACATTTTTTTTTTCAATTTGCAACACTAGTCTTAACAATTCATAAGGTCGTATTATACTGCGTCATTTGTTTTAATCTTGCTGGTCATTCGCTGGAAGATGCCGTTGGCAAGACAGCAGGTGCATAGCGTTTCCAGGCGAACACCCTGTACAGATGTTTTCACATTTCGAAACTCAGCGGCATTACAATCCAAATTAATGACAAAGAAATTCCAAACCATTATTATATTTACTCTCGGGAGATTTCGAGTGTCGGGTTTAGTAACTTCTGAATTCATGAAAGCAATGGCTTAAAGAATCTGCAACAACGTCTACTTCGAGGATCGTTACCACGTTCCTTATCACTCAGTATTATAACAGTTCTGTGACAAAAAACTCAAATAAACTTAGAAACAGTTAAAAAAAAACATAAGTTAACGCGGCGCCGTATAGCTTGTTTCCTAACACATGACGTCAGGCGTTGTGATTGGTGTTTTGTTTGACGTGAGGAATAGGCTAAAAATCAGATTTTATTTACTGATTTAAAAATGTAAATCATTATTATTTCACGAAAAAATATATTGGATGATGTTTCTAAATTTATAAATATTATTTCCAATTAAATTTCAGATTTTTTTGTAATATCTGTCCGGTCCCCTGTTCCCTTAGTCATCTAATTTGAGGTAACCTGACTTGTACGTCCGTTGAAAATTTATTCGATACTATTACTTTCTTACTTAGAAATGAATAATTTCTCACTCAATGATGCCTCAAGTCAAATGCTAATTTATGACTTTGTTTCTATTTTTCATTCCACTGACAGCTTCCATTTCTTCTCCCAGTATTGATTCAGGGCTCGTCCTCAGTGTATGCCACTGCTCATCATCTTTACAAAAATGAAAAAAAAAAAAAATGTCCACCTTTAGACATAGAAAATTTAACATTTAACTAATGATCTCCTCAGACAACTGTTTGAAAGAATGTAAAAGTTAATTATGGACATCGTAATGTTTGATTGCGTGCCGTTATTGACTAATTTTTTATTCTCAATCTGCAGTTTATTGGACCAGTGTTTAAACTTTGATGCATAATTTAATTTAAAACTGTAAATTACAATCCGGTTTTCTAGAATGGTTGCTTCTATTCATAGGCCCTATACACGCTTTGAAATAGTGCAGTTTTTAATTGTCACAGAACTAGGAAGCCTTATTACTATCACTAAAGAGGGTATCATAATCTGAACTGAAAGCTGATTAGTCTAAATTCAGATATACATTCCTTAAAAGTTTTTAATAATAATATGGATTCTTTCCTCAAGGAGAGATTCCATTCCCATGGAAGTAAAGTATCTACAGCCATTAATAATATAATCAACGCGGTATGCGAAACTTGTGTCAGGTTCTTTCTGAAAAACCTCAGATGACGAAATCAACGTTGAATGAGATAAGCGCCGATTTCCGTATCATGCAATAACACTAGAAGCTGAGTTTAACTTCCTTTGTAGCGACAGGAATAATTACGTACTAGTGGCAGAAATAGTTTTTTTTAAATCGTTCTTGATCTGTTGTCAGATGAAAATCTTCAACAGATGGCTTCTGAATCAGTGCGGTAAGCTAACGGTAATGACTATATGTTATCTTACTGCAAATAGGTAAGAACTATCTACAGACCTTCACACAGATGTAATTATAACTGTAAAAGAGAAAAGAAAAGATCGTTTACATATTTGAAAAAATTTAAAGTTGCACCTGAAGCGTTAATACCTTTCCAAAAAAGTAGTAGGAGGCACCGTTCAAAAAGTGGCGAGATTTTAAGTAACTGGTTTGGTGAGAGCATTAGGGATAATGAATCAGAAACGGGAGGTTCTAAATCGGAGAACAAGCTTAACATCACAATTGGAAATGAGCAGACCAAAAAGATGAAATTCATCCTGAGTATATCATGAAGGAACTAAGAAAGCTGAAAAAAAAAAAAACATAAAGGGGCTGGTGTCGACAATATTACTACAATTGTCTTATAGATAGCCGGATGTGACGTTGTACCTTATCTTGAAATTACATTTAAAATAAGTGGCAATTTTTTTTTTTTTTTTTTTACACCTCGTCGACGGCTAAGGTCATTAGAGGCGGAATGGGACTGAGGACACGGAACTGGAAGGAATTCGGCCATGGCCTCTTTGAAGAAAGCATCCCGGCATTCGCCTGGAATGATTTGGGGAAACCATGGTAAACCCAAATCTGGATGCCCGGACAGGGATTCCAACCCGCGTCCTCCCGAATGCGAGGCCAGAACCTTAACCATTCACCCACCACGCTCGGTCTTGAGTCTGGATACACACTTACTGCTTACCAGAGGACTGGAGAAGTGCGATAGTAGTTCTGGTACGTAAATGTATCAAAAGAAGTGGAAGTAAAAACGGGAATGTCACAGTATAGTGCATTGGGACCATTGTTATTCATTATTCTAATGAATAATTGTGTTAATTGTTTATTACCAGAAATTAGATTGTTTGCAAATTACGTAATGCTACATAAAAGGATCAAAACTTTAGAGGACTATTAACAGCTCCAGGGTGACCTGGACAGGATATCTGGTGGGGATGGTAAACATGAGATGAAGATAAATGAAAAGAAGAGTCAGCTTATTATATACACAAATTAAAAACTAAAGGTTGATTATGATGTTAAGGTGGGGAAAGAATTGCTTGTTGAAGACTTGAAATGTTAATATCGTGGCATTACATTTGATAACAAACGTAACTGGGCGGGACACATTGGACAGGTAGCAGGAAAAGGTTTCAAAATTCTGCACTTGTTGGAGAGAGTAATGAGGGGATGTACGAGAGAGGAGTCAGGGAATTGAATTTTAAAACTTTGGTCAGACCATTGCTTGTACAGTACATGATAGTGTAGTATGGTACCCACATTTTGAGTATCAAATACAGGCGTTGGAGAGGATACAAATAGGGCAATTTGATTTTTTTTTATGGAAATTACAGCAGAACGTAATCAGTAACAGATATGATAAAAGAGGTGGAATGGGATTCACTGGAAGACAGGAGGAGGGTGAAGAGGGTCATGGGAGGGTACAAGGCGTATATTGGTAATGAGGCATGGAAAGATATTGGTGTAAGAATGAAAAGTAATGCATGGAAGGGAAAAGATGACCATGACCACAAGCTGGCACTTGATTTCAGGCACAAGGGTGTAGGAAGATTCTCTTTTTTAGGTAAGGGAGTCACGGATTGAAATAAGTTATCAAGAGAAATTAATAATTTACTCAAAACGTTGAAATAATTTAAAGTTAAAATTTGTTGAAGGCAAATGTAGGTGGGTGCAGGAAAGGGGGAAGATGGGTGTGTAGGGAAATTGCCACCCGAGCGTGCGCTCCATTGCAATTTTATTTAAATATTATATTTTTATTAATTTATGCATATAAATAAAGACGGTATCGACTTAAGTTTACCAAAGTGACAATCAAAAAAGGGGAAGATCCATCGTGGTACATTTGTGTAACGAAGTATATTCAAAAGACAATACAGAACGGGTGAGTCACCTGGGGTGACAATAATGACCTGCAAAACTTAGATAAGGGAGCAAGTGAAAAAATAGATGCATTAGGCCCCTTACGAATTACCTTGCAATTCTCTTTCTACGAGGCAACAATTTAATTGCAATGGAGCACATGGCCTAGTGTCAATTTTCCTACACACCTTTTTCTCTAAATTATTGTTTTTAGCTTCGATTCTTTGAGTGAAATTTTTCCCTCCCACTTATATAAGCACTTTACCAATTTTAATTTTAAATTATTTCGGTATTGATCACCACTAATATAATTAGAAATGTGCAGATCAAATAATTTGAGATTCATCCTGACGATATCATGAAGAAACTAAGAATTCTGAAAAAAAACCATAAAGGGGCTGGCATAGATAATATTACTGCAGATGTCTTAAAGATAGCAGGATGTGACATTATACCTTATCTTGAAATATTATTTAAACAGAGTTTGGATACTTGCTGCTTACCAGAGGACTGGAAATGCGCAACAGTAGTGCCGGTACATAAAGGAGGGGTGAGAAATAGTCGAAAATTATAGGTCAATCAGTTTGACATCAGTGGTCGGTAAATTAATGGAGAGATTGATATGCAACCACATCAGAAATATGTGTGAGGAACGTAAGTGGTTTTCAAGTAGGCAACGTGGCTTTAGGCAAGGATATTCATGCGAATCTCAGTTGGTGGGATATATAAAGGAGGGGTGAGAAATAGAGTTGAGAATTACAGGCCAATCAGTTTGACATCAGTGGTAGGTAAATTAATGGAAAGATTGATATGCAACCACATCAGAAATATATGTGAGGAACGTAAGTGGTTTTCAAGCAGGCAACATGGGTTCAGGCAAGGATATTCATGCGAATCTCAGTTGGTGGGATATATGCAACATATTTCAGATGAAATGGACAAGGGAGGCCAAATTGACAGTGCAGCACTAGATCTGTCAAAGGCTTTTGACAGAGTAAGCCATAAAATGGTAGTAAATAAGGTAAAAACCATTGGAGTGGATGAGAAAGTGATTTGCTGGGTAGAAGAATTTTTAAAAGGTAGAAAACAGAAAGTTAGGGTAGGAAATGTAGTATCAAAAGAAGTAGAAGTAAAAATGGGTGTGTCACAGGGTAGCGTATTTGGACCATTGCTATTCATTATTCTAATGAATAATTGTGTTGATTGTTTACTATCTGAAATTAGATTGTTTGCAGATGACATAATGCTGTATAAAAGAATCAAAACGATAGAAGATTGTAAACAGTTGCAGGGTTTTCTGGACAGGATATCTAGTTGGGTTGGTAAACATGGGATGAAGATAAATGCAAAGAAGAGTCAGCTTACTAGATACACAAATAAAAAACAAAAGGTTAATTATGAATATAAGGTGGGGAAAGAATTGATTGCTGAGGACTTGAAATGTAAATACCTTGGCATTACTTTTGATAACAAGCTTAACTGGGCTGGACACATTGGACAGGTGGTAGGAACAGGTTTCAAAGCTCTGCACTTGTTGGAGAGAGTGATAGGGGATGTACGGGAGAAGTAAAGGAATTGGGTTACAAAATTTTGGTCAGGCCATTGCTCGATTATGTTAGTGTAGTATGCAATCAGTGACGGATATGATAAAGGAGCTGAAATGGGATTCATTGCAAGACAGGAAGAGGTTGAGGAGGGTCATGGGAGTGTACAGGGCATATACTGGCGATGAGGCATGGAAAGATATTGCAATAGGTATGAAAAGTTGTGCATGGAAGGGAAAAGATGACCATGACCACAAGCTGGCACTCGATTTCAGGCACAAGGGTGTAGGAAGATTCTCTTTTTTAGGTAAGGGTGTCAGGGATTGGAATGAGTTACCAAGAGAAATGATGAATAATTTACCGAAAACATTGAAAGAATTTAAAGATAAAATTTGTAGAGGGCAAATGTAGGTAGGCGCAGGATAGGGGGAAGATGGGTGTGTAGGGAAATTATCACCGGAGCCTGTGCTCCATTGCAATTAAATTAAATTAAATCAATTAAAGATACTTCGGATGAAATGGACAAGGGAGGTACTGGTCATTTAACATACTAATTAATATTGTAACGCAGTTTCTCTTATCACTGCTTCGTACTTTTGCACTTACTTTTGTTTCTGATCCGTGCCATCATTCTGGTTTCGCGTGTAGCAGTAAATAACCTTCGCCCTTGATCGTCACCTTTTCTTATCAGATGTGCTGATTCACAATAAACAGAACTGTTTAACTGATAAACTTCTGCCTTTTGCTTGGTTCGGAACGGTCCAGAAATGAATAATTCATTACTCCTGAGTTTACGCATCTTTTAATTTAAAGACACTTGTACGCTTGCTGATTAATGATATGAGTTAATGCCACAGATGCCAAAAATATCGTTTTCGCTATTATTCTCTGCTGGCGAATTGCCGAATACCGATTTCATTGGAATAAGGCAATAGGCAATTTTTTTACTGCACAAGACAAGTAACGAGAAGCAGTCTGAATGTTAAATACCGATATTATTGTGGATTGATTAGTTTATCTGATGAATAGTCTCTCGTTCGGGATAGCCCAATGAAATATGCTGCGTTATACGTCGAGTGAGGGGGCCCCCAAACTTTTTACCCCGTCGACCCCTTGATACGAAATTTGCCTTCTTATCGACCCCCACAAGTATTTAATAAAAACATTAAATCATTTTTGGCATTTCTGATGCCAAGCAATAAGGAGGTAGGGTTTCAAGTCCCCGTCCGGCCATTCAGTTTTGGATTTCCATGATTTCGCCAAATCACTCCAGGCGAATGCCGGAATGATTCCTTCAAAAGGCCGTGGCTGAATTCATTTTCGTGCGTTACCCCCAGTCCTTTCCTGCTTCTAATGATCTACACATCGACGAGACATAAAGCCACAAGAAAAAAAGGATTTCGAAATTATGGTGCAATCTTTAGTTTGGAAATCTTAGGACGATATGAATTTCGCAGTAGAATCTGGTTAAGAATGAAACAAGATGTTAGAAAGGAAGGGATTCAAAGTTTAAATGGTTCAGCGTGAGACAAGTAAAATTGGGACTGTTAATAGATTTTGGGTTGGTTGTAGAGTAAGTTTCGACTGGAAAGAAGTCTGTTCTGTCGTTCCGCTGAGTTCGAAATGTAGGCAAAATGTTGAAATTAATAATAAGAAAAGTTGGAAAGTGTTTGTCATTAAGTAAAAGGGTTACAGAAACGTCGTCAGAATTGTGTGTATGGCACTAATGACCTCGTCGTCGACGCTCCATAAAGCAATAACAACAACAATAATGACAAGAACTGCGTGGGCAAGCCGGAATATTTTGTGGTTATTTACAACACAATTCTTTGTGTGCGCCATGTTCACTCGAATTTTAGAACTTGTAATTTTACGAAAAGAAGATCCGATTTATAATTTTGTTTAACGCTCAATACGAACTTTGGTTAATGGTGGTTGATGTCTGGGGAAGTAAATGAAATTGGATCATAATATTAAATTTGTATTTTAATCTTTTCTTGTATCATTTAACAAGCTTTTGCTGTGGTACTGTATCAATATAGGATCACAGTCCACCTCTACAGACTGTGGCCAACGGGTTTGCCTTAGCACTCACCCGCTAGCAGTATGGTAACCATAGTGATCTAACCCCGAAGATGCGTATCGCTAACGTCCCGAGGCCAGAAGCTAGCTGGTTCCCATAGGCCTAAGATCCCCAAGAATTATATCAGATTGGTTTACTGTAATATAGTTATTCGAGAGGCGCAGCGCTGAGGGAGGGGTTAGTGCTTCTACGGAGCTTTTGCTAGAACTACTTATGACACAGGGTTAGGCGTAAGGAAGTATATATATATATATATACTAGCTGATACTCGCGACTTCGTACGCGTGGATTAAGAATTTCATTGTCAGAATTAATATAGAAAGTTGTTGCTAAACAACACCGAGATGGCATAATATGACAGGAAAGTCATCACTATATTATTCTACCATCTAACCTGTCTCTTTAAGAGAATCAATTTCCAACATATTTAAAAACAGAAAAACATATCAAGGAGAGGGGATGTGGGGGGGGGGGGTGTTAACTAAGGGCAGCTTTATTTCAGCTTGGTCTTTTCTTTTTTCTTCACCATGAGCATCCGATTCTTGGGTTCTAATAACTTTAGCTGCTCGTGCTCTGCTAGAGCTACAACTTAGGCCAGTTTACGCCCGCAAGGCATGTCAAAACAGAAGGCAAAATAAACTGGTGCCAGAAACATTTAAGCAGACACAAAGTAATAGAACAGAGAAAATCGACATCTATACTAAATAATACGTTTTTTCTCTAAACGAAATTTACTAACAAATTATACACTAACATAATGCGCGAAAAGCACAGCTTGAGCAAGCGACGTAACATTACAGACTAACACACACATCCGTCTCTCTGTCACCATTCGATAAGTTCTCAAAATTTTGTGACTACTACTGTTAATCATACCGAAAAAAAATGTAGTGTGGCATCCCTACAGATTTTCCTGTCAAATTCTGTCAGTATCGGGATAGGCATTTAGTCGTCAAAACGTAACAAAAGTATCAGTACGCAAGCGCTTTAACCACTGAGCTACCTGACCGCTACATGGAAAGGCAGTACAGAGACCTCCACATCCGACGGGTCTGTCTATCACCGTTCAGTAATTTTTCGAAATTATAAGACAACATGTATTATTTATACAGATAATCAACCAAATGTAGACAGTATTTTTCTCCTTGTTTCAAAGGATAAGTGTGCAAACTTTCATCGAGATCGGATGAAAACTGTGGATTTGTATGACGAACAAACAAACAAACAAACATACATACAAACAAGCAAAAACATACATACGTTCATCTTTATATATGCAGTATATATATATTAGTGCGCCCACAGAGAGTAATATAGTACTGTACATGATCAATTTAACTGATAACAATGGCTCATTAGAACTGGAAGGTATGCTTACACTGGCTATGGCAGAGGGTGCGCAGGATGGTCCAACTCAAGTCATTGGTCTCGACCCCGGCTAGGTTGAGAAAACTCCTGACTCCTTGAATGACTAACTGAATGATTGACTCCTAGTGCCCTGGCCAGCCTATGTACCTGCCGAGCACTTCTGACCATTACTTATTTTGCTAACGAGCTACAAGCGTTACCTAGAAAGATCGGCGAGGACTTCGCTTAACCTAAAATGGTTTCGACTGCGCCCTCCATCTGAGGAGGCGCTATGACCGTATTAAGTACGGTTACTCGTACAGACCCATACTTAGTATCAATTCTAATCTCAGAACATGGTTTTGCCATTAACTTAACTATAATTGTTACTCTTGCAAAAAAGAAATTAAAACCATGGACTGTAGGTCCGAAACCGGTGGACTGCCGTTATTTGGTGGTGTGTTGTCGCAGGTCTGGACCCAGCGAGGCCGCTGATACGCGCGGCGCTGAGGCTGGTGCAAGGTGACGCCTCCCACGTGCAGACTCTGCACACCAACGCTGGCCGCTACGGAGACACGGCGGGGCCCAGGGACGCTCACATGGCCGTCTGCGCCAACGGTGGCCGCATGCAGCCCTTCTGCCTCGACAAGACCAGTATGTACTGATGTGTTTTGAAAATTCGCCAGTTGTCCGGTCTCTCCGTTAAGGCGCGTTCCCACGATCCCTTGTAACGAAGGCAAGACGGGACGGGACGAATACTCAACCACACGCCATGGGAACAGTGCCGCCTCTGCTAGCGGAGACGAGACGCAGCTGCCCACTCTGACTCGGTAAACATCACAGGCGTGTGTAGCGGTGCGCTGTTGCCATCGGTTTGCAGTAGCGGTGCGCACCCCTTCTGTTGCTGTTAAGTGCTCTGTGCCAAACGACACTAGGCAACGTGGTGCGGAGGTGGCGGCGAGGTAAGCTAGGACTAACCTGCGGCCCGCGGTCGTCCCTAAACTTCGGCTAATGAGGTCCCGTCCCGTCTGGCCTTCGTTACAAGGGATCGTGGGAACGCGCCTTTAATGATAGCTGGTTAGCGATCCTGGGATGCCCGAGCTACCCCCGCTCCCTCATTTTTCCTGGATCCTCTGGCTTCTTGCGCTTCAGACGTGGAGAAGATCAAACCTATGGTATGACCTCGACGGACTCATTACGTCCATATATATGCCAAGATGGCACATCAGTATCCTATTGTCAGAGAGAGAAGATCTCGGGGAATTCGTGTGTAACTGCTATAGGCATATTCGTCAGGAAGGGAGATGCGTCGCTGCCGGCAGTCTGTAATGCATCTGGTTGAATAAGAACCAGGCATGAACGCCGACAGGGATGTGATGAAGATGAAATTCAGGGAGGAGGTAGAAACCTTTGGAATGGTAACACCTGACACGGCAGAGCCCCGCACTGCGCACAGACCGAACTTCTGAGCCAACGTATTGACTTGTCTTCGTGCACTGTTTGAGTTAAGACGGATGGTATGCAGCCAGCAACTTGGAAGTCTGCGAACTCAGCAAGCAAGACGCCATATTCTCATGAGAAGAGCAAATTGCTATGAAGTTAATGGTGAAATATTTGAAAAAAATATTTATAGACTGCTCTCACTACCAGCGAGAATGGCTCAGTGCGTTAAGGCTCCGTACACTGGATCGAGGTGATCTAACGGCATGAGAGTACTGTTGTGCCATTTGTGATCCGTTTCTTATGGGGTTGATTGACAGTATACAGAAAGTTCAGAGTCGCTCGATTCGTGACCGCTTGCTACAGTCCTTATGAAAGCGTCACAGAACTGATTAGTAGACTGGGCTAAGAGCCTCTCGTAGATAGACGGCGCACATTTCGTTTAAACTTATTGGTAAACATGTGTACTCCCACTTTCACTTACGAGTGTAGTGAAATATTTCGTCCATCAACCTATTTGAGTCGGAATGACAGGAAAGATAAGATTAGAGAAATAAGGTGCCGCACTGATTCTTATATGAATTCTTTTTTTCCGTCGTACCATTCGGGATTGGAATACACAACAATGAGATTAGCTTTGTTGCTGAGCACTCTCTACCAGCCACAATTTTGTGAATTGCAGTCTGCAGAGTATTGAGTATTTATGTAGATGTAGATGAAACAACAAGTTACATATTTCGCAGACAGATGGAAACCGAGCATGATGGGTGAGCTGTTAACGCTGTGGCCTCGCATTCGGGAGGACACCGGTTCGAATCCCCTTCTGGGCGTTCAGATTTGGGTTTTCCATGTTTACACCAAATCACTCCAGTATGCTTCTTTCAAAAGGCAATGGCCGAATTCCTTCCCTTTCCTTGTCTCGAGTCCCCTGCCTCTAATGACTTCGATGAGGCGTAAAGCCATAAGTTTACCGCGATCCAAGCGCATCCAGGTTGACTGAACAATCATCAAACAGAAAATAATTAACAGGTTTTCGTGATTCCACCGGACTAAGATTCATAATCAGTGGAGAATTGTGTGTTGATGGGAGGAGAATCAACAGGAGCCAAGACCGAAAAAATTTCGGTGAACTTTTTCTTTTAATGGGCCTCCAAACATTATTTACACCTACGTTCTAATTAAGTGTTCCAGAAGATCGCAGAAGGAGGAGAAATTCTCTTGGACCAAGAAATCTCCTCGACACGCGTACTGCGTACAAAACTGTATCGTCTGTTAACGCTACTAAACATCCATTGGTTGTAGCTGCAAAGCTGGACTTAATGGTATTAAACTGGTCTTTGAGGTTTCTAGCTACTTAACCACTAACAGCCTCATCAGTGGCCCATAAGTCCTTACATCCTTTCACCTTTTTAAATTCGAAGATCAGATGTATTTCTTAATAAAAAAAAAAAATCCTTATTAACAATCCGGTGAAGTCTGGAACTGATTGCGTCGTGGGAATGGATTCCTTGTTTGCACAGCACGTGCACTGGGCAAATCATTTGCTTTCCCTAGCGTCTGAGCCGAGATGGTAAACGACAAGTCTGCAAGCGGGAAGCCTAAGAATTGCGTAATTGTTTGTGCAGTATAGCAAGAGATAAAAAAAAAAATGAAGGAATATGGAGCTTTAAAAAACGAACAAAATAAATTTGTTTAAGGGCACTGCAGCATTACAAAAATTGAACACAAAGGTAAAAACATAAAGCTGTTCTACGTTTTTGCTGCCTCACAAACCGTTGATGAGATGGATTCGCAGAAGTAAAGCTCCATACTCTGTTCCGAAGCCACAGTGGCTAGTTATATGGCTGCCATTTAAAATTAATCAAACGAAAATCTTTAAATATGCCGAATGATTACAAATTTACTGATAATAGAGGAGCAACTTCTAAGTTACGAAAGGTTCTTTTTTTTGAAACATTGAATAATTCTTTTTCACTTGTGTTATAGGTTATTGAATAGGGAGACATTTTTTCAATTTTTGATAACATTCAATTATCTAACGTTAAAAATCTTCTCAAGTTCTTATAGCATTCCAAGAATGGCCGAAAAGAATGTGCTGAAAGCAGAAACTGCAGATTCAGAATAATTTATAGGTTTATTATCAATAGTAAGATATTTCCCTTTGTTGGGAGAAAAAAATACCTACCGGTACTGATTTCACTTTTATATAATAATGATCAGTTTTTATCGTGTTAATTAACCTGTCTTCATGAACAAGTATTTCTCATATTTGAATGATTTGACTAGTGTCCTGTGATAAATGTCGCAATGTACTTTTAGAAGTTCATCACATTTTTTGGCTTGCTAAGCTTTCCCTAATACCTTCAAGAACTCATAAAACATGTTCGTGGCTATTTCCATTCAGACCTTGTACGATTAACTGAAATCAAATTTGTGAGCGGAAATTTATCAAATTTCTAGAAATCATTGCACAATGTTATTAAGAATTACTGCAGACACTTGCCATTTTGTATATGATGCTCCATTCCATTGCATAATTAAAAGTTTTAATAATTTCTCATATATGTGAATGTATTTTATGATCGACTTGTATGTGTTAACGGTTAACCAGTTGAAGAAGCCGTTAACGCAGATGTGAAAAGTTGTAATACTACGCTATAAGGTGCGAATACGAATATCTATAGGAAACGGAAATACATATTGCAAACTCATTTTAAACATGAAACACTACAATTAAAAATACCTGTTCTGAAAGTTTCGCGTGTTATTGTAAGTAATTTTGTTTATTGTCTTTGAGGAAAATCTATACGTTAATGAGGCAGAGACTGGAAAAATTACGGAGGCATATACTGAACAGTTAATCTCAAAACTGAATAAATTGAAAGTGAGAAATCAAAGCCAAAATTCCAAATATAGGTGTGTAAGGAAATTGTCATCAGGGCATGAGATCCGCTGCAGTTAATAAATAATTAAAAATTAAATAAGTAATTACCTTTTATCTCGGTAAACAAGTGATATTACGAATTGTATATTTGAGTCATCATTAGTTCTAGAGACATATTACTTTTATGGAAACCACAGCTGTTTATACCCCACAAGATGTTTGAAGAAATAAGGATATCATAAAGGCATTAGAAGCAGAAATACTTACGGAAGTACAGTAACAAATTGAAAGAATCGGACCTCCTAGACTGCCAAGGCTGTTTTATGCATAAAGGGAGACGATCTTGCGGAAAATGCCCTTCAGGAACCACCGTCTCTTCCTTACAGACCCGGACCTGTGCAGCCACGCCCGGGCAGTGTGCTACCTGGCAGAGACTGTGATGGGCCGACGTCGCCTGGCGGCGCCTTGTGGCCGGCGCTGCATGAGTGGCGCCTCTCGCGGCGACGGCGTCATCAGCAGCATCGGCGCCAACCTGCTGGGCATCGCCATAGGACACCTCGCGCCAGCCAGGTGAGGCAGGCTTCACCCACACTCGTTACCTGTCTTCTTCATACTCTGACGCCTTCTCTGACGCCAACTCTTTTTACAGCAGTGAGAATTTTTAAAATATCACCGACAACTCTTAGTCCTTCATTCATAGCAAGCACTAGAAATGTATGTTGGTCTTCCAAGTAGATGCCTCTACAATAACCGAGGTGACTTTCTGACTGTCGTAGTGAAATTGTGACAAGGTGTCGCTTCTTATTTACGAAATCACTACATAAATCGCTATACTGTTCACTCTTCATTTATTTGTAAACCACATACACGTTTCACTATCACCACCAGCAGATAATATAGTTTATTGACCGTGGATAAGGCAGATCGAAACTTCTCCCCCTACAATTGCAGCTTCTAAACACGCGTTCGTCTGTTCGACAACACAGCACACTCTCCGCTGACCGAATGACTACCAGAAAACTCAGTTCTTCCAGAAACACTTCTTGTCTTCAGTACTTAAAGAGCTCATCGCCCATATAGAAACAAGTTCAACACACGCAGTCACTTAACACTCGCCTCCGCGCCCTGCTTCCGTCCTCCACGCTTCACAAAAATCTGAATCTTTACAAACAATTAATCATGCTTAAATAATTATTTTATATACCGCCGATTGTTAGCCTGATGTGTGCAGCAAAAGTGGCCAGAGAGCGCATTCAGCCCATTTCTACCCAGCAAGTTACGTCCACTGAAGTGTGAGTCGACTTTAAGCGCATTGTTATGTTTGCTCATGTGCTGTCTATTACATCATATTATAGGGCTTGAAAAGCAATTATTGTTGAGCATTGTTAACACTACAACTTTTTTTAAAAAAATGATCTTATTAGAGTCACAATAAACCATATAAAAATCAGAAGTTAGGATGACTTTGTGATAGGTTTTTTTTTCTCACTCAGTTTCACGATTGTTTTACTATCATATATTTTCTGTGTTACTATAAATATTTCACAAAAGCGAAGACCTATATAAAGCAGTTAGGGTCTCGAAATTACAAAAATTCTTCCGAAAAACACCTACATCCCCACACACAACAGAATACGATCGAGGTGACCATGTTGATATTTATTTTGAAGGAGACCTATTCCCGGGAGATGTACATAAAAAAAAAAAAAAACAAGACGGAGTGATGGTAGGCACCATGTAAAAGAGTGGAAATGGCCTACAAAATATGTCGTAATTTTGAATTGAAAGGAAGAGATTATATTTCGGATTGATCATCCAAAAAAATAATAAAAGATGATTTTAAGTGTCTAGAATTGTAAATGTGAAAAAAAAATATAATGTGTAACTCGCTTAATTTGGTAAAATTGTGCCATACCAAAGAGACTTACTTTCCCGAGTTAAATTTGATTCTGTTTCCTTTTGTTATAATCTTTACATATTCAATATTAAAGAAGGCTTTAAAAAGGAATTTATTGGGTTACTTTACGAAATTCAGTTTTTCCGTACATTTTTATTGAAAAAAGCCAGCTTGTCCCAAGGTCACCCCGGACCTGAGGGTGAGATTGTGATATCTTCTCAAACCCATTTCTTAGAAATCGCTAAGCTATTATGTTTCTTCACTCTTCACTTTCTTATAATGGAGAACGTATACAAATTTTCTGTACCACTCGAAGTAATTGTTTGGAAGGCTGTAAATATACGACGACTGGCCTCTCGTTCCAGCGCGACGGGATCGTTCTGCCTGGCGACTGAGGAGGGCGAGGAGCCCTTCTGCCCACGCTCTGCTGGTGACGTGGGTGATGTCCGCTGCTGCACGCGACCTGAGGCGGCGGCTGCTCGCCTCCGAGCTGCAGCCACCTCCACCACAGCCAGCCCCGACGCCGCCTCTGAGGAAGCCCCTTTCGGCCCCCAGACGCCAGCCAGCCTCGTGGCATGGCAGCTGGCCACCGCCTCTCCCGCCCCCGAGGTCCCGAATGCCTCCCCCACCATCCTGCAGGGATACACCGTATCCGTCCGCCAGGGGCCCCTCTGAAACATACATCCACTTACCGTTCAACAGACGGTGATAAAGTTTTCGCAAGAAGATACATCTCCTGGCCACATCTATTTTTGTGTGATCACTCCTTTTGTCTATTGATTTCGTGTAATGTGTGATAACTTTGAGCTATGTGATATACTATCTTCTGCTGACCTAACAGAATCAACAAAATAGCTAATTTTAACATTAGAAAATGAGAGAATTTCCTCTTTGTAATAAGCACCGCCAAAGGAGATAGGTGCTGCATGGGAAATAAATGGGGCTGGAAGCGATACCGAATAGATGGCTTCGGACACTGAATGTCGCAGGGAGTCTTCAGGCAATGGGAAACTGGTCGACTTGGTTATCAGACCGCTGAAAATCGTCGAAGAATCCAAAACTTGACGGCGGTGTACGTGTTTCGCTTAGTCAGCTACCAATATCGTGTTGTTGGACTTATGTTAGTTTACAAAGGGATTGATAAAATGCTGAGTTGTTTACTTTTTAGGGTAACAAAACAAGATACGCAATAAACGATGATAGGAAAGTTGCATATTTCTTTCAGTGCAGTAAAATAGTTCACTGATATTTACTTTTCTGTTGTATGTTGTACTGAACATTTCTAGACTCATAGTAATCTGTTGAGCTCTAACAGAGATATAATTAGATATTCACGCGTACTACCAAAATTAATCTAGCAGCGAAACTTCTTCCTTATGACTACGTGTAGTCATTCGACCAGTGCTTGAAGCAAGTCCTAACCAGATTAATTCTAAAAACTCATTAAACTGTAAAAAGAGTAGTGTGTATACTCTTTTCTGCAAGCATAGATAGAATTTTGTGTGATTCAAGTATTGTTAATAGTTCTGTATTTCCTTTTACTCTGTTGTTGTTATTGTAATTTCTAAGATATTTTTTAAATAAGCCATGTACCCTTTTAATGAATTGTTGATATGTAAATTTGAAAAATGAGAATAAAAATCATTGAAATACACTTTAACAACCTGAGTTTCGATAAAAATCCTGATCTGTGTTTAACATCACGCCCTGAAAATGCTGGATAATATTGCTAAGACTACCATGTAACTGGTGAGTCGTTACGTAATTAATAATTATAATTTCAATAATTTCCGAAATATCCATTTAAATCTGTGAATATGTGAAATGGGATTTTAAAATAAAAGAAATTTCACGCTATAAATTCCGCTTAGCTATGACAGGCGAATTAGATGACCAATCATGAAATTTAAATTTATATCTGAATGTTAATAAGCAATTACTAATAAACTATGGGCTACTTTACTTTTAAAATGCACCCAAACATTGCTTTGACGTTTTATCAAATGCCGATAGCAATTTTTATTCTATCTCTGGCACTCTTCAAATCACTTTTCACTAACTTTCTTCAGAATCTCCTCATTCTTTACTCTCTTTTTTTCATCCTCCGCCCCACCTCTTTCCGCAGACTCCACATCTCTGCACCATATAGCGCCACGCTTGTAACGAATCATTTTATCATTGTTTTCTCTAGCCCTTTCAAGATAGGGCCACATAGTAGCCTTTGCTTCATTTTTTTCAGTTGGATTTCCTGTCCCCAGTGCGTATAGTTAAAAAGAAGAGATATTGCATTGAAAAGTAATTGTAAATATATAACTATTTCCTCTGTACACTTCTTCGAATATTCAATAAATTAAATGGCTACCGTATTGCAACATAAAAAAATGAACATCGCTGGCTGCATTCACACATCGCAGCAAATACCGTAGAAGATATCTGAATGTACTGATTGAAACACCGAATAAAATTGTTTGTTTTATAATATTTTCTTAATAATTTCGGTTTTGCTTGGGTTAAGGTAAGCCTAACATTAGAGATAAATCATATTTCACTCCATTCAGTTAGTTAGTCACTATCGTTCGAGCGAATGTCTTTGTACCATTTTTTTCAGACTTTATTGTTTGTCAACGGTGGGGTTATTGGAGCCGGTGAGGATGGGGGCAAGGAACTGGAAGGAATTCTTCCATGGCCTTTTGAAGGAACTATTCCGGCAATCACTTGGAGTGATTCTGGGAAACCATGTAAAACCGAAATATGGATCGTCGCACGGGGATTTGAATCCCCGTCCTCTCGAATGCCTTGTCTCTACTAGTACTCTGTGCATACTTTTAGACCTAAATATTTTTAATATTTAATGATGTTTCACAGTTCTAAGGATTCCCAGACAGTCGAGTTTTAACCATTTCATATATCTTTTGTTTAATTTTTTCCTTATATTTGAGCTACATATATTTTCAACGAGGCATTAAAAAAAATCTTCTTACCATTATAACTAACAACTAATATTACGTGTAACTGTTGTTAGACTTCATTTAAACAAATCGATTGACACCAAAATTATTATTGTACGATCAGTTCGTAATGAGTTTGAGCAGCAGCCAGTTAACCAAATTATCATGGTCAACGATTTATACTGGCTTTCCCGACGTGACGTCATCAAAATTAATGTTGTATTATTGTTGAGTGCTTTTGTTTCTAAATAAAATAACAACCACTGTCACAAAAATATTTTTATTCACCTTCGTAATTCCATGGCAAGGTACGTTCGAGATGATGTAATTTAAACCTGCAAATAACGCAGAATTATGTTGCATAAGAATCTCGGTCTACTCAGTTATTAATTGGTAGGAAAAGGTTACAAAATTCCTAATTTACCGGAGAGGGAGATGAGGGGATGTACCAGATATGTTAGGGAATCTGGTTACAAAACTTTGGCCAGACCATTGCTTGAATGTGGTGGTGTTGTCGCGGTAGCTGATTTCTATATAGATGTTAGTATAGAGTTTAGTAATAATGAAGGCAGAGTACTTCCGAGCCAGCGCGGTAGCAGGAAGGTTACACCGCTAGTACACGACACCACGCCAAGGCCGCTTGGCTGGCAGTCTTACTGTGGGAAAGCTGCACAGCACGACGAGTACATGAGGCTAACACACTATGGGCACGTGATACACACGCGTGTTCGTAGTGACTGTCAGCCAATGAGAGGAAGGCTTTCCCCACCTTCCGTAATCGAGGGCGCCTCTTTGCGCGCACGATTCGCCCCAGTCCGCGATGTGATTTTTAGTAGTGAGAACCTGTAACGGTCTGTCTCAACATCGGATCCTATGGTCCATCATTCTAATACCAGGAATGTTGATTTTATGTACCAGTCGATTGTAATTGTACCATACAACTGCTCTCGCCGAATAAATCAAGTAAACGCAATTCTTCACATTATTCAAGGAGCACCTACGTCCCAATTCTGGACCAGTTAAGTCTCTGTGTATGTATTTTATCCCAGCTAGGAACTTACAGATGCCGGCTGGAAACCGGAAGTACCTCAGTTGGCAGTAAGTAGACGCTGGAACGGACCCACAGTGGGTAAGTTCGTCTCTTGCTCGGTCAATACGCGACATACCCACATAAAATTGGTGTGCAGATCTGGGGTTTCAATTACCGCATACTAATTTGGAACAAAGTTCCACTTAGCATAGCAGAGGAAGAAATTATTTCTCTCGCTATACCTAACACAGAGACTAGTTAATCACAGAGGGAGTGATAGGCAAGAGAAGGATCAAGAAAGAAGAAGACGTTCCGGAATCATTTGGTGAGCGACGCAGATTAACCTACGCGGGCGGCAGAGCGACCTGGACGCAGCAGAAAGATCGCGACTCGAGAAGACCGGGCTGGCGCGCATCGCGAAGCAGCCACGGCGCGCATCGCAGAGCAGCCACGGCAATTGCAGCAGCAAAACAGTGAGTAAAGTGAAAAACAGTGCCTAACAAGTGTTCAAATGCCCACCGACAAGCTACCGAGTGCGGAAAGTGTGCGTGAATCAAGTAGTGTGAAAATTTCAGTCACAGATGCACTAAAATTAATTCCCTACAATTTTAGCGGAGATAAATCAGAACTGAGATCCTTTATTGATAATGTGTCGACAGCTTTCTCTTTAGTAGCTGTAGAGGAGCATGATGTATTGTTACAGTTTGTCAAAAGCAAAATAGTTTCGAACGCAAGGTCAAAAATTCTTGTCAGAGACCAGACAAAAGATTGGCGTTCGATCAAAGCTATATTGATAGAAAATTACGGGGAGCAGAGATCCTTGGATTATTACGCATATCAATTATTCTTGGCTAAGCAGAAAAGTAACGAAACAATAGCAGAATGGGCTTCTCGTGTCGATGCATTGGAACATGATTTCCGGCAAGCCACTGTAAATGAAATGAAGGCTGCGGATGTTGAGGGAAGTCTTGCATTAATAGAAAAGCTGACTAAGGCGACCTTCATGCAAGGTTTGAAAGACGAAAGAATACAGACAATTGTCAGAGCACAGGGTAAAAAGGCGACCCTGCCAAAAGTCGTTGACTTAGCCCTTACGGAAGAATCAGCAATTCTATCGCAACGCGAAAAATATTCACATAACCAAACAGACACCAAAACGACACAGTTCAGACACAATAGGGGTACATTCGTGACTTGCAATTACTGTGGAAGAATCGGGCACCTAAGTAGGGAATGTCGAAGCGTCATAACTTGTCAAATTTGCAATCGTACTGGCCACAGTGCCAAAGATTGTAGAAGCAATGCAACATTCAAAAGAGTCCAGTACATTACGTGCAGCTACTTCCGAAATTCCGGCCACAAAGTAGCTGATTGTCGAACCAAAAGAAACAAATGCGCAAGGTGCAATGAGATCGGGCATTTCCCATCTAAATGTAAAGCAAATCTGGGGGGAAAAACACACTCAAACAAACAGGGAAACGGTGCCCGGGTGCAGGAGTAGACAACCATCTTAGCACTCGGAATTATGGATCTGTATATGCCGTAGGTTGTCAGTATGCTAGTGATTATATAAAACTGCCTTGCCCTAGCATACTCAATCAAAATATTCCATATTTACTTGACAGTGGGGGCAAATTAAGTCTTATAAATCAATCAGCTTTGAAGCCAAATGCTCCTATAAACAGGCAACAGACAATCCAAATCAAGGGGATCTCACCTCAACTGGTTAGAACTCAAGGAACAGTTATGATGAGATTATATTTAACTCCCAACCATTACCTAACTCATAAATTTCATGTTGTATCCGGAAAGGTTGATATTAGCGAGCAAGGGTTACTAGGAAGAGATTTTATGCTCCAGCATGGAATAGTAATTAATTATAAGAACAGAACAGTTCACGTTAAAGGTCATAACATTCCCATATTGTCAAGAAAGGAAAAGAGTTTAACAGACCAGAAGGCCAGGGTAATAAATGCAAATGCTTTCCCAAAGTACAAGTGTAAGCAGAATTATCATGCTAGATATTCACAAAACCATTTCACTCAAAAGACAACCAAACACTCGGGATTCACTCAAGGCAATTCGAAACAATAGAAAGCAAAAAACACTCATGTTTCCGCAGAAAACAATGCAGTGCCTAATCGGGGAGTCATTGACAGCGGAAGCGAAAATCAAAACAAACAAAATTTTCATCCAGGGCAACCTAACAAATCGAAACAAACCACTGCAGATGAAGAAGAGCAATTAATTAAAGTAGGTCCTAAAGAGGAGAGAGTTTTGCGAATAAAAGTACAAGGTAAAAGGAACACAGAGGCTATAATAGGTAAACAAGAGCTAATTTCCGGTGTCCATGTACCCGAATCAATTGTTAAAGTAAAGAACGGTGAGTGTATTATTCCTGTTTTGAATACTAGAGAGGAGGAAGTAGAATTTTACTATACAGCTTTGGAAACACAACCGCACACAGAGCTGTCAGCTGATGCTGACGTGCCCAGCCCACCACGCATACGTCATGTTGATAAGCCGCCGGATCATATGGCGCAGCGGTCAACCAAAACAAAGCCACGTGCTAACTTGCTTAAAGAGAATCTGAGACTTGAACATCTTAACCGGGAGGAAAGACAGTCCATTATGGAATTATGCTTAACATACAACGATCTCTTTTTCCTTCCAGGTGATAAGCTTACACATACTGACACTGTGAGACATGAAATTAAACTTAAACCTGAAGCAGCAGGAACTGTTATTAACGGTAGATCGTACCGAACACCTGAAGCTTTAAAGCCCATATTAGATGAGGAGATTAATAACATGTTAGAACAGGGAATCATTACAGAATCAACCAGTGGTTGGAATTTCCCTATACTTTTAATTCCCAAGAAAGCAGACGCCAGTGGAAAGCAAAAATATCGGGTAGTCGTAGATTTTAGGAAGCTCAACGAAATTACCGTGGGATCAACCTTCCCAATACCTCTAATCTCAGAGATTCTAGACTCCTTAGGTAAAGCTAAGTATTTTTCTACACTCGATTTGGCGAGGGGCTATCACCAAGTGCTAATTGATGAGAAAGATAGAGAGATGACCGCCTTCAGTACAAACAAAGGAAAATTCCATTTCGCCAAAATGCCGATGGGGTTGTCCACATCCGGTAGTACGTTTCAGAAATTGATGAACCAGGTTCTTTTGGGGATCAATGGTGATAAATCTCTAGTGTACCTAGATGACGTTTTAATTTACGGAAGTAGTTTGGTCGAACATCAGGAAAGGTTAGCAGAAGTCTTCTCCAGGCTCCGAAAACACAACTTAAAATTGGAGCCAGCCAAATGTGAGTTCCTTCGTAAGGAGATTATCTATTTGGGCCATAAGATAACGAGTTCAGGAGTTTATCCTGATCCCGCGAAAACCGAAAAGGTTAAAAATTACCCTCAGCCAGAAACCACAAAACACTCAAAACATTTTTAGGCCTCACCGGTTATTATCGAAGATTCATTGAAAATTACAGCAGAATTGCGAAGCCATTATATGATCTCCTCAAGAAAGGCGTCAAATTTGAATGGAACCCTAAAGCTGAACAGGCATTCCAGACCCTTACGGAGAAATTAATTACGCCACCTGTGTTACAATACACACGATTCGGAGAGGAATTTTTAATTACTGTCGATGCCAGCGGGGAAAGCCTCGGTGCTGTCTTATCGCAAGGGAAAATAGGAGAATTTTTGCCTATAGCTTACGCGTCGAGGACACTGAATAAAGCAGAAAGGAGCTACTCGGTGAGCGAACGTGAGTGTCTTGCCTGCTTGTTTGGGTGCAAGGTATTTCATCCTTATGTATTTGGGACTCATTTTAAGATAATAAGCGACCATCAGCCTCTTGTATGGATTTTTAATGTCAAGAACCCATCCTCTAGATTGTTGAAATTCCGATTAAAACTCTCTGAGTACAATTTCCAGTTGATTTATAAACGTGGAAAGGTGAACTCGAATGCTGACGCCCTCAGTCGAATCAGAGAGATTCACCCAGTCCCAGATACTCTTACCAATGAAGATAATAACGCCAGTGAAGATATGGACACCTCAGAGAACACTAATACCACACACACTCAAACACGAAAGGTCGAAGCGCAGACGCAGACTACAGAGGATGAGTTTCTTGAACTAGATGAGGCTGAAAAACAAGCAATCCTACGGGAATGCCACCAGTCACTGGTGGCTGGCCATACAGGTGTAAACAAAACAATAGAGAAGGTGAAAAGATACATTCAATGGAAGGGTATGGAACAGGATATCAGAGAATACATTAGGAAATGTCATAGCTGTCAACAAAATAAATTAACAACGCGCAACACACAAATGCCGCTTGTGCTAACCCAAACACCAGAACAAGTCTTTGAAAGATGTGCCATCGATATCGTGGGGCCGTTCCCCATTTCTCACCAAGGTAACAAATACTTGCTCACATTCCAAGATAGTCTATCGAAGTTTATGGCCGCGGTTGCTGTTCCCGCACAAGACTCGCGCACTGTTGCCAAAGCTCTTGTCGAGGAAATCATACTACCATACGGGATTCCATCACAAATTTTGTGTGATAATGCAGGAAATTTCATTAGTGACACCCTAAAACAAGTGTGCCAACTTCTAAAGATAGAGAAAATTCACACCTCAGCATATTCCCCACAGTCCAATGGTTCGCTCGAAAGACAACATCGCACTATCGCAGAATACCTTAGACATTACGTAGCTAACGATCAGCTAGACTGGGATTCCTGGGTCCCATTTGCCATCTTTGTGATAAATACTAATATTCACTCAGCTATAGGTTTTTCGCCTTTTGAACTATTCTTTGGACGCGTGCCTAATATACCGGGCATTCTGCAAAAAGACCCTCATTGGCTGACAGTCACTACGAACACGCGTGTGTATCACGTGCCCATAGTGTGTTAGCCTCATGTACTCGTCGTGCTGTGCAGCTTTCCCACAGTAAGACTGCCAGCCAAGCGGCCTTGGCGTGGTGTCGTGTACTGGCGGTGTAACCTTCCTGCTACCGCGCTGGCTCGGAAGTACTCTGCCTTCATTATTACTAAACTCTATACTAACATCTATATAGAAATCAGCTACCGCGACAGTGTAATTTGGGGTCTGCACATTTTGGGTATCAAATACAGGAAGGAGTTGGTGGGCATTCAAAGAAGAGTAGCTAGATTTGTTTATGGAAATTATTGCTGGACCCAGTCAGTATCTGATATGATATAGGATAATAGGAGGTGGGTTGGGAGTCATTGGAGGACGGGAAGAGGGTGAAGAGATTACTGGAAATGTTCAAAGCATATGTTGGTGATGGGGCTTGGGTTGATACTGGTCGAAGAATTAGGAATAGTGCATGGAAGGGGAAAGGCCGTGACCACAAGTTGTTCTCGATTTCATGCGTAAGGGAGTGGGAAAATTTTATTTTGTGGGTCAGGGTGTCAGGATTGGGACAAATTACCAAGTGATGAAAAATTTACCAAAAACGGTGAAAGAACTTAAAATTAAAATTTTTAAATTGCAAAAGTAGATGGGGAAGGAATTTAACACTCAAATTACATATGATTATTAAAAAAGAATAAAAAATGGATAATTAGATGACTAAGGGAATTGCCACCGGAGAGTGTGCTCCACCGCAATTAAATTAATAATGAGATCGAGGTTTCTCCCGGGTGACTAGCCGAGTAAGCATGGTGTTTTCACACGATATTTCGGCGATCGGAATCTCTGTCCTCTGGTGAAGATGACGAGAGATCGCCGAAACATTGTGTGAAAACACTCTGCTCACTCGGCTAGTCACCCGAGAACACTATATTAATAAATTAATAATAATATCGATGGCTTGGTCATTAGCACCATAATGAAAAAAATATTATGGTATGACAAAGTCTTCCAACAATGAATATTAATATTGTCATAATTAATATTCAAATTTTTATTATGTATGCTTATTAAAAATGTAAATTGTAGGGCTAATTGATGCGTAAATAATTATGTGTTAAGCCTGGGCGGCCAAATGTATTATTATGTAATTTAATTTAGTGCGAAATTGCTGTTAAGAAAGTATTAAATGTGGGAAATGTTGGAACTGCAGTTTTAAGCGTTCAGATAGCCGGATATTGTGCCGAGCGCTGGCGACAACCAGTCGCCGCGTACACAATGGAACGCCCGGTGAAGGACGAATGGTGCCGCTAGGGCAGTGAGGGCGATGGCCCCAGCTTTCCGTTGAGGGGGTGCAAGGTCAGGGAAAATGTGCGCGAAACGAGCGACGTATGCTAAGCTACGGCACGAAACACGTGATTGTGGGCTACGTCGTTTCACCAATCGTGCATGGCTACAGGGCCTACATTTGTTAATCAAAGGCTTCTGTTCCATGAACGGAGAGAGGGAAACTGGCTTTCCGTGGCGGAAGAAGACGACGCCATGAGAGATTTGCTGTGGAGACGAGCTGAAGTGTAGACGTGTCGTCCGACACACTCTCCTAGCTGTTGGTCCATGACTGCATCTAGACGCTTTCTGGCTCAGATGTGGCCGGAAACTGAGTGTTTGACCTGCTAGAGGCCATCAGCAGATGCACTAGCGCGGATGGGTCCACGAATTTGCATTCAACAGTGACACAGCGTGTCACAATTCGTCGAGCAGATGCGACAACGGTAAAGTACCAACGCAAAGGTCCATGGTTCCATAAAGTTTTAACAAGGCTTAAAAACCCGTAAGTGGCCTCTGAGATTAGATTCTCCACTCTCATCATGACAATTTTACTGAGCTAACCAACGTTCCATGTTCATTAACTTCAAATTTTAAGCATCTTGCTCATTATAACTAATTTAAATGATGCTTTTCACTTTAAATGGCGCCCCTGGGATTATTTTGTAAATGTTAAGTTTAATTTGTTGGCCAGCGACGCCACTTTAACGTATATTTACTTTGCAAAATCATTGACATATTTAAAATCTGTTTATGTTTGCATTTATCCGGCAAATTGTAAACGCCAGGTATTGCTTGTTTATTTTCTTTGAATATTGTATTTAACGTAACGTTAAATATGCCCGGCCTTGTATAAGCCAGAAGAAAGGATAAATTGAATAATTTTTTGTGTAACTTAAATTCTTGCAGCATTCAAGGTTCTAGTTCACCAATTAACCAAATTAGGAAATTAATATTCATATTCACGATAAAAGTTGGACGTGATGGTATCCCCCCCCCTCCCTCTCCGACCAACCCTTCTAATACAATATAGTGCTAAATTGTATGTGGTGCTGGAATAAGCTTCGAAAAGTTTAACATTTTTCAGTGGTTTTTGGTTTTATAATTTATTTTCTCTATTGCGAAAGTATCGAGCAATATTATGCTTTCGAGATTTATAAGTTCCTCTTCGATTTGAGTGACCTAAAACAATTTTTGCAGTGAAATTGTACCTTCGAGACAAAATTTCATACGATTATTCCATATGGTGGAAAATAATATTTGAAGCAGAAATAATCTGTCACCGTCATTTCCATTTAAAAATGTTATAAAATCATTTGTATCAAAAGAGGTGAACGTTTACTAACATGAAGTAACATAAATAATGACTAAATAAAAGTCGGCTTAGTGATGTTGCCTATCTTAATGTTGATTACTAGAAACTGATACAATTTTTTTAAAAAGAATCCTAACTTATAGTCCACAATCCGAAGGTTGGTTGGATACTCCTGAAGGAGGCATACTAAGCCATTGTGTCAAAGGTAGGACGGCCAGTTCCTTTCCTCTGGGACCTACTGTTTAACGTGGAAACCGAACCACGGAGCGTTCTGGCGTAGCTCATATGAGTAAACACAACTCTCAAAATTCATGCGCCTGCCGGGATTCGCGCCCGGGACAGGAGTAGCGATCGGTTTGAAAGCAAGCGCCTTAGCAACTTTTTTTTTTGGTCTACCAGAACGTTCTATAAAAAGAAATCCTATAATTATTATTTTATTTATACAAATTTGTTTTTTTTTTTAAATTGGGGGAGGAGTAAGTTTTATAAAACCAAAGCCTACCACAGAACATTTTTGCTTTGTTAAAAATTCCACTCATTTTCCAAATATTTTGATTTAATACTTGTACTTATGCCAGAAACCTACTTTGTACAATAACATTTTTCATTCTACTTGGATATTTGAAAGATAACAGAATGAAGGAATTGAGACCATAATTTAACCGGATACACATTACCCATTTGCAGTTTGAAAGAAAAATGAAGACATTTCCGCCATGAGTCGTAACTTATTACAATTTGTGGTTCCATGTTTAGTTTTTTCAAGTTCTGTGTGCCCACGGCAGAGGTGGAAGCAGGGCCGGCGCTAGGATTTTGAGGCGCGTGGTAAGCATCTTAGCAGTCACGTAACCAGTTGGGGCCCTTGGCCAATTTATCGGTTAGGGCCCTCCCTCAGTCCAAATCGGCGACCTTTTTTTTTAGCTCTACAACTTGTCGAACGGAGGGTCCCCACAGCCGGTGGTCGGGCCCTCCATCAGCCGAGCGGGCCCCGGCACATTTGACCCGCTTAACCCCCCTAACGCCGGCCCTGGGTGGAAGACACGGGTATTTGAACCTCTTGTCACCAAGCGGCGGGCCTATAGCATACAGGAACAACCCGCCAAGAAAGTCGAACTACATTTGGAGGTGCGTTGAGCTCATAATATTTTGTATTTGTGGTGTATCAAATAATATATATTGTAACGTAAAAATAAAAACAAATAAATACAACTTTGGAAACAGAAGATTTATCGCAAGAAGTGGTATGTATGTTTACTAGAGATTTTTTTTAAACAAAATGTTTTTCGTTTGATCATAAGCAGCGTGGATGAAGAGGGATTGAGGCCATGGCGCGATCTGAGCCTTAAACCATCTTGATCTCTCCTTATGAATCACTTATCCAATCTAGGGTTAATTATTTCCCACCCACTGTATATACACTCTAAGAGGGCATCCATAAATTACGTGAGGTGTTTTTCCGGATTTCTGGACACCCCCCCCCCTTGTGGTGATACTTCGTGAGATCTGATCCGACCCCCCCCCCTCTGGTGAAATCTGGTCCGCGAGCCCTACCCCCCCCTAGAAATCGCCCTCGTAACTTTTAGAGACCTTCTTTTTTAAGGTCTCATCCTTCCAAAGCCGGTTACACTCCCACTTTTCGACCCCCCCTAAAATCGACTTTCGCGTCATTTATAGACCACTTTTTTTAGCTCTACAGTTCAACAAAAATTTCCAAAAACCTCACGTGAGATTTCCGTTGACCCCCCCTTCCCCTTGGTGAGATTTCGCCGGACCCCCCCCCCCCCCCTATTTCACCTCACGTAATTTATGGACGCCCCCTAACCTGTCAGTGTGGCTCACTGCGCTGAGAGGCCGTTTTCTGTATCGCGGAGGTACAACGGGGTCGGGCACGACTCCAGGCCGTCCTGTATGCGGTTTTAGGCGGTTTTTCACAACCATCAAGGCGAACGGCGGGGTGGTCCCAAGACTTCGTTCCATAAACCACACATTTCACGAGCGTGGTGGGTGGTGGGTGAACGGTTAACGTTCTGGCTTCGCATTCGGTAGGACGCGGGTTCCAATCCCAGTCCGGGCATCCAGATTTGGATTTCCATGGTTTCCCCAAATCACTCCAGGCGAATGCCGGGATGCTTCCTTCAAAAAGGCCATGGCCAAATTCCTTCCCGTATCTTGTCCCCAGTCCCATCCCGCCTCTAATGACCTTAGCCGTTGGCGAGACGTAGAGTAATAATAATAATAACAGAACACAGTTACACATTTCGCAAAAAGATGGCAACATTTAATTTCTTCCATTAGTACGTAGTAGATACAAAATTCTTGGCGTCACACGTTTTCGGCTGATTTTGCGGATTGCGGATTCGCTTAATTTTGTGCGGGATCCGCCAGACTCTCTAAAGATGGTGGATCCCGCGGGATTGCGGAATCCCGCTTTGCTGGATTGCAATCCCTAGTAACTATTGATCAGTCTATCCAAGCCAGAAACATGCTAGCAAATTATTTCGTTGCAGCGAACCTTTTGCAAAGAAATTATATTTACAAGCTTTTGTCTGTGCGATAAGAATTTAACAGATATTTCGTATAGATGATAGATACAACCTAGATTGTAAAGCACCGTATGGAAAACTGAATTTATAATAAATACCTACACAGTTCTATAACGAAACATTTCATTTTCGACTACCCTTGTCCTAGCTCTTCATTTCTCGATACTGTCGTGATATCTTCCTGATCTACATACCAAATTTCTGAGTAATTCTTGATTTCCCAAATGAAATGTTCACTTTCAGTGTTTTCATAATAATAATAAGTTTTCCGTAATGTTTGCGCGTTTACGTTTTCTGCCAGACATGTACAGCGTCAGGGGCGCCAGCTTTCAGGAAACCTCGTGGGTGCCCACTCTCGTTTGATGACTAAGTTGTTTTAAAAAAATTGGCAAATTATGTGAACCTATTTTGAAAGAATTTTCATTGGCAGATGTTTATAACAGAGACAATGCAACAGGGCAGCGAACGTCGCAAACAGAAAATAGTTACAAAGATGTTGCCATAATTTAGACAAGCCACGATTAGTGTGCACAATCTTTGTATTAGCTCTCACAAAAGTTTTACTAGTGCAGAAAATTTATGTGCAATACTTGCTGTATGACAACTAAAAAAAAATATAGAAAATATTAAATATCCTTATAATTTCTCCACATTTTGTAAGAAATGTTCTATATTTACCGAATTTAAAATCTGCCAAATTAGACTGACAAGAATTTTCATTTGCAGATGTTGATAATGCAGGAATCAACTTAAGCTATCTTTCGTCCTGGAAATATTTAAGATTTCGTACCAAAAAAAAAAAAAAATCTTCAAATTGTTTTACGAACACGAAGTAAGTCGCGGGCTGTCTTACATAATCATGATAATCGTATCCAAATCCCTCCAGTAGATTTCAAGTTATAAGGCAGCTAAACACAGCAAGATTTTGCATTTTCTAAATTCTATTCCATGCCAATAAATTGGGTTCAGTCTTTTTGACGTTATTGGGTAGCAAACTTTCAGATTTTCTAGTTCATAATAACAGTGAATGCTTTTTCGATAAAAGTCAGCTGGCCAACTAAATTGGTGAAGTTCACTTGATGAATCGTGTATCTTTTGAGAAATCCTTCCTATTTTTGGAGTTTTAGGTTCATCCAATTCCAAGCTAAGCTTACAATCAGTTTCCAATGGTTTTTAAGTATTTCGTCAGTTCTTTGGGATGAAATAATGTGCTTTACAGTATTAATATCATTGACAGCTTTTAGCAGGTGCAAAGAAATTTTCCTTAAAGCTGCATTTAGAGGCTTAGAGCTTCGACAAGATCCAGAATTTCTATACGAAATATGATAATAAAAAGAGATTCAACAGACTGAAGACTTTTTAAAAACCATTTTGCTTTCGCAAGGGCATTATCTTTTGAGTTTTTGTGTCTTTCAAAAAGCTAAGCGGGATACGATAATTGTTTAGAATAGTTTACAAGGAAGATATGCGACAACGCCATATTGGTGGGCACACATGCCACAGAGAATGGTTTTCAGCATCGCCAACTGCCTATAGTGATTGAAAACAAGCTTGGTGTATCGGTGAACCGTCTACAAAGCCAACAAGCTCTCTCTCTAACGCTAAAAAATATCTTATTGCAAGCACTTCTTTCATTGAATCTTGAACAATTAGGTGTTACGAGTGAGCGACGCAATGCACATGAATTGCCCATGCTTCGACTGCTTTAACCCACTATTAAAGGCCATAACATAACAGCGCCATCGGTACATAGTCCCCAACACATCTTGAAATTTATGTCGAATCTTCTTGGAACGTCATTGAAAATTTGAAACAAATTTTCGGATGTTGTGGATATCGTTTTACAGAGGCCGATAGTAGTTTCACATGTGACGATGAAGCTGGAACTCTGCATCTGTAAAACATCAATATATTGAAGATCCTACAACTGGATTTCCGCTTTAAAAATGAAGAGTTGAAATCTGAAGAGAGACCAGTTGCTCAAAATAAATCGCCTAAGAACAGGCCACGCCAAATGCAACGCTATGCTTTACCATAAAAGTGGGGACCGCGAAACTCCTTCCCAGAATGTGGAGCACATCGTCATGGAGTGTCCTCTCTGGAAGTAGGATGGACCATTTCACGATGTTTTCAGTTGTGCAGCCTCCTTCATAACATGTCTGCAACAACTGGACATCGATTTGTGAATGCTACCAAGGTTCTTGTCGTTGCATATATTTACGAGGCGTATTCCAAAACTAAGGTACGGTGAACAATATGTCACAGATGATATGCTTGGATGACGTTTCTCGCCTGCAGCGCTGTCTACCAACTCCTGGGGATCATACAGCAGTAGGCGCTTGCCTGTCGATGAGAGCACATCGAAATGGCCGCGACAATCGTAGCTTCCGCGAGTTGTGAGATGAGCGGTGTGAGTAGATTTTTGCTGGCAAAAGTATCGCCACCTGCGGACATCCATCGTGAGTTGTGTCTAGTGTATGGACCAGACATTATGAGTGACAAACAAGTTCTAGAGTTTCGTTAGGAATTCCTTGACCACCCTCCTCCATACAGTCTCGATCTTGCACCAAGCGACTGTTTCCTCTTCTTGCATTTGAAACTGGCTTGGTGGAAAACGATTTCAAACCGATGATGAACGTAAGACGAGCGTTACGAACTGGTTCGGGTCCCAGGCGGCGGACTTTTATGTCGAGGAGTTAAAGAAGCGGGTTCAGCGTTACAGAAAATGTATAGATGTGAATGGAGGATATGTGGAAAAGCGAATTAGATATGTAGTCACATATTGCTGTCAATAAAAACCTTGTCTCACGAGCGATATTTTTATTATGACCAAACGGACCTTAGTTTTGGAATACGCCTCGTATATGTATTACGTTAGTTGCTTAGCCATACAACAAATAAATAACATTTTCATGCATTTTAAGCGAAAGAAGAATGTGACTTGTTCACTATTTGAAATAACAAAAGTTTCACCAACCATAACTGAGTAACAGACAGCATTTTGTACTGGTTTGTAGATGATATGCAGTACTCCGTCAGTCAAACGTGTACACAGTTCATTAGTGATAAGGTGTGACAACCATTTAGGCCTATATCTGCTGCGCTGGAAACACGACTTTAACTCGGAACATCCTGTTATCGCAGCTACAACAATCGAATGTAATTTGAATGCTCATCCTCGAGGCCCCTTATAGCTAGGCCTCGGTTCATTCAAAAAATGAAGAGTTGAAATAAATTGTAAGAGGACAGACCTAGCTGTTTTCGTATCTTCAAGTTAATTTTTTGAAAACATGCGGTATTCATTCGCGCCACATTCTTAACTGGTCTTATGCAATACACAAAAACAGCGACTGTCAGAATTTCAATAATTTTTTAAACATTTCCAAAGCTTTATTGCTTGATGAAAAAGAAAAGAAAAAAAAAACACTTTGAGTGAATGCTTTAGTGAACTCATTTTTCGGCGCAGAAACGACTCTAAACATATGTAAGACTGGAGATTTTCTCGGCGTTGTAAATGGCGGCAGAGTTGTGACCGCCGAAACGTCGTGGTCAAACGATGGACTAACTCGGCTAGCTACCCGAGAAAATTTTATTCATCGACTCTAAACATTATTTATTTACAGATTGGTGGAAACACTTTATCTATATCGCCAACATAAAACAGCCAAGGAAAAATTGTCTACTACTGTGAAAATTGTTCCTTTTCTCGTGAATTTGCAGAAATAATATTTTCTGGCTGGATTTGTCGAGCTGAGAAGAGTTACTAGTGTAAGGTTCTTCAGATTTGGGTACCTTATGATTTCTAATAACGATTTTATCCATCTAAGCAGCCAATTTTCTGAAAAAAAAAACACACAATACAAAACGCGCGTCGCGGTCTCAAAGCACGCGTTTTATTTACTAGGTTGACCGACAGAGCCGCGGGCTGCAGCAGCGGAGAAAGGGAGTGGCGCGACAGTGGCGGAGGCGAGTTGCTTTGCGTGCTCGTCACAGATCATACTTACTACTTGGTGTTAGGTATTCTCCTTGGGATTGGGTCCAGTCGTGCACGCTCGTCGAGAAGTCTTGTTCTCCCACGCGGCTTGTGAGTCGGTAATAAAGTAACGCCGCTCAAAATCGATTACTTATTAGTTTAAATTTTCATGGGTGCTCCGCACCCACTACTTACTTCTCGTGGGTGCTGGAGCCCCCGAGCACCCACAGAGTCGGCGAACCTGTACAGCGCTCAACGGGCAGAAGGGTAAAGGTCACGGGGCTTCTGCAGCTGGTTGCCACTTACCCTGCGATTCGCTGGGGTAGAGCTCCGAAATCCCATTCACTTCGCCACTTTCACTCCTCCATTCTCATGACATACCCTAGTCATTGCAATCTTTCCTATTTTAAACGCTAATGCGACGACTTTTATTTTTCCCCCGATGTTTTCGTAATTGATACTATGCTTTTTTGTGACGTTCTCCATCCCTCTCATCTCTGTCCTTTCATTTGATTGTATACTTTCTACTTGTAATATTGTCTCTTCCAGCATGAGAAGGAAGTCAGAGTCTGGCATATGTTATCGAAAGGGGACGTCCATTAATTACGTGATGTGGAATTGGGAGGAGGGGAGGGGGGTTTCCGACGAAATCTCTCCAAATTTCACCAAGGGAGGGAGGGGACTCGACGGAAATCTCACGTCATCTTTTTAATTTCTTGAAGAACAGTAGAGCTAAAAAAAGTCTACAAACGACGCCGAAACCGACTTTAGGGGGGAGGGGGAAGTAGGAGAGCTAAATTTCACGTTATCAAAAAGGGGGGGTTCCAACCCTATCTCACCACAGGGGGAGTCCAGAATTCCGGGAAAACACCTCACGTAATTAATAAACGTCCCCAATATAACCCAAATAGTAAAAAAAAAAAAAAAAAAAAAAAAAAAAAAAAAAAAAAAAAAAAATGTTCGCTGTTTGGTTTTCACGTTAAACTGTACATCCTTCATTATAGAGGCGCAGAAATTTGAAACTGCGTCACCATGTGTTTAGTATCTCACAAATTTACAAATAAAAGAATATTAAATAAAAATGCTCGTAAGTAGATTCGTGGAGAAATTTCGGCCGGGGCATAACCTCCATCGTAATTAAAAGTAACGATTTATGTTTATATATTAGGTACTTGGTTTTAAAATAATTTTCAATAAAAGTTGTTAGATGCAAATCATATAGAACACAAAACACAACTGTAATAATTGTGGGTATTGGCACGTACTGGCTCTGTATTGCAACATAAAAGCGTTCCTGCCTGGAGCAAGACTTTACTCATCTCTAATGCCATTTCGTAAACCACGTGATGCTCGGGGTGAAAGCAGCTTCCTGTTTACCGTAATCTGTTAGTCACAGTTCCTTCCGATGGATCAGATAACAGTTGCAGCCCGGAACTAGTCCAGATTTCGTTGTGTCTTATCCCGCGAGTGGTTTGGTGAATCTTCGCCATGGTGAGTAGATAATGTTAATTAGACTGAAACAGGCGCATAAGCAATATATTCTAAAAGAATTTAAGAAAATTTGTGAAATGGAGAGTAATTGGCACAGGAAATATGCTCAATTGAAATTAAATATCCTGTAGAAGATAGTGAAGTAATTAGTTCTTGTTGAAAAGTGTCATATACGTTAGTTGTGCGAACTGTTAAGAGATTAACTTGTTTATTATTATGTTACTTCTCGTTTTTTACTTCAACTTACATTGTCGCTGTTTTTCAGCACAATGTTTCATTGTTTTTATTTCTTACATTCTTGTTGCATGCATACATAGAACCCCGCTGGGGAAGGACCTATGGGATGTGGGAAATTGTAAATTATAATTTTCGGGCAGTTAACTCCTCACAAATCCGTAACAAACTATCGTCTGATTATGTAGAAACAAAACCGATTAGATTGCTCGGTATCCTTCGCATGATACTACTTGTCTCTAGCTTGATAATATGTAATCCGTTGATAGAGCAATTAATGGCTCCCAACTCCCTTTCTGTTTTACGCCGTATGTAATTAAACTACGATAAACTGCCCTAAAATTTTTTCCTACTCATTTTGGTTTTTTAGTGGGAAATATGTTTTGCATTTTTGTAAAAAGAAAAATCCTTTGCAGTACCGGTACCTCTCCCCCCCCCCCCCCATTTTTTTTAGCTTGACTGCGATACTTTCTGAAGTTCTTGAAGTAATCATAATGGTAAAAATAAAATATAATAAAGGGCCAGATTCATTTTTTTTCCTTTATCAGTTGTTGATTAATAAAAATTTACCTTCCGAAGACGCATAAATTCCAAAGAACTACTGCGAATGTCATGCTGGTTCAGGGTGTATTCCAACCAAATTACTGCCTGAAAATAATGAGTTTGGCTACAACAGTATTATTAAATCATTATGTCGCACGTTAAGAGTGGGACTTGTGGTATCACGATCTTCAGTAAGCCCTCCATTCCACCTTGATTATAAATAAATAGTTTTTCAAAATGAATTTGTAACTGTTAAGTTAAACTTTAAATTACGTGAGGGAGAACCAATAACAGTAACAATAACAAAGCGAAAACAAATAACATCACTATGATTATCATTTAGTGCTCCCATAATATTTGGAATATCTTCATTCAGATTTTTTGTACATGGCTATGGATTGTTAAACTTATCTTTTTCTTTAGAACCAAATAGGTATTGCTCTCCACCACCACCAAATCTCAAAGTGAAAAAGAGCACTCCCATTTCTAAATAATGTCTTGAGCATCTGATAACAACACTGGCTTAAATAAAATCATTACTAGTATGGTTCATCAAATTAATCGAGTTCTGAATATTAAAAAAAATTAAAAAATTATAAATAATGGGTAATTGCAGTTTTAGACAAATATAACTTAATAATTCTACATGTCAGCCAACTTAATAGTTGAAAAGACACTACAAACATAGCAGTATATCTAAGCCAGCGATTCCCAATTAGTGGAGCATGTACCTCCAATTACCTAAAAATTACTATCGCCAAAATATATTTTAAGAAAAACTGTATATGTGTGGTTATATTATTGTAATGCTGTGGCTGTGCGAACCACTCGACAGGAATGAATGCATTTATTTAACATTTTAGCTATAAGGGTTACATGAGGTTGAGCTTTTTCTTCAAGTGGTATGGGAAACACTGATCTAAGCTGTTTAAGTGTAAATATTGGCCCAAGGATAAAATCAACTATCTGTTCAATTAAATATTTCTGCTTTTTGAGTTCCACTTTATTTCATAATTTAAAGAAAAAGTATTAGGCATACAGCATTTCTTTCATATTTATTACATCAGTATTTACGCATAAGAAAACAGCACGTTTTACTATGCCTATGATGTCAAAAGTACTAAATAATATTTAACCACCATTATCTGTACTTTGGAGAGAGTAATCAGTGCAAATTAAATCTTGCCTTATTGTTTGTTTCAGTTGTATAGTTAATCACTGATAATGAACTATTTGATACTGCCCAAACTACTTTCTTCCAGTCTATGGTTGTCGTTAAGTTCTATTAAGTATTTTTATCAAGTTTATTATTTTTGCTACACTTAATCAAAACACAATTTTTCAGAGATGCCAAGAGAGTGGAATGGAAGTGGACGAATTTGAGTGCTACAAACTTGACTTAGTGGATGTAGAGCAAGAAGAAACAGCAAGTACAAGGAGTTCTCCCACTATACTTACAGAGAGAAATTACTCTGGAAGTGAATGGGAAGCAGATATAAGCAGTTCTGATGAAGAATCCTGGCCTCGAGACTACAATTCTCATAAAGTTTGTATCAAAAATGGTTTTAAATTTGAGTAATTGCATGTCCTTAATATTAACTCCTCTACAGGTAAACTGTTGAGTTGTCTAAGTATGCTGAATAATTTTCCAAACACATTGAAAAAAATTAAAGTTCAAAAAGGCAAAAGTAGGTGGATGTGGAAATTATACTCAAAGAATTGCAATAAAAATTATAAGAAAATGGAAATGGGTTCAATATGTAGCAAGGTTGCTAGGGAGCATAGTCCAGAGCAATTAATTTTTTCAGTTGACATTACATCAGCATTTTGATTTTTCAAGTACTAGTCCCATGACCTTATGTTTTTCACCATTTTTCTACATGTCCTATATTCTTCTTGCCTATGGAGCAGTAATTGAAAGCTACTTTTTACAGTCATTCATCCTTAATGATTTCTCCATATTTTTCTTATGTCTTTCATAAATATCATAAACATAATGTAGGATTACACCAAGATCTTCACATAAATTCTGAGTGTAAAAAAATATACTTGTGATCTATTTGGATCTTAAAAGTATGGAAAGGAAAGGTAAAGTAGACTCACCTCTTACCAAAGTTGTAAGAAGGAGGGTGGCAGGAACAAAAACTCTACAAGCACAATATTTTGCGTTATGCCTTTGTCATGAAAATAGAAAATAAAGCATGCAGCTGAGTGCACACAAGCTCCCTATGAACAACCCCACCAAGTGAATGATCTTAAACAGGTATTTAAGCAGCTCCTGTATTTGTAAGCTTACAAGTTTTGCTCCCATAGAGAGCAGTCTGGTGGCTCAGGGGTTAAGGCATCCGAGTTTGGACGATCCACAGTTTGAATCTGTCCTGAACCATATGACTCTGTCCCTAGCACATGAAGAAGGTGTATAACTGAAGTATTGTATATGTTTTTAAATAATGAAGGAAAAGGGAAATTTACCCACCACATACCAAAGTTAACAGCTGCGATGGGAGAAAACACTTAAAACATAGGCGGACAAACAAATACATAATAATTTTCGGCAACTGCCTTCTTCAGCGGTAGATAAACAAGCCATTAGGCTCCGGAAGAAGGCAATTGCTGAAAATTATTATATATTTATTTGTCCGCCTAAATGTTTTAAGTGTTTTCTCTCATCGCAGCCGTCAATTTTGGTATATAGTGGGTTAATTTCCCTTTCTTTCATTATTTATATCGTCTAGAAGCCACTTCCATTTTCCTTAGTTTCATCAAATGTTTTTGTTTGTCTCATATGTGTTTCACTCGTCACAGCCTTCAACTTTGATGAGTGATGAGTCAATTTCCCCTATCTTTTGTTATTTATATTGCCTAAAAGCCATTTCGTTTTTCCTTAATATCATTAGAACATAGTAAGTTACATACTTTGCATACACATGATGATACGGACTTACTTCTGTAACTTAAGTACGGGTTGTCTAACAAACCCAGTTTCAATTTGGGCAGGACACAAGACCTTCCCTCCTCTCATGATTCACACTGGCCTCCAGTGTACAACAGGGGATTAGTGGCATGTGGTCCTAGTTGGCCAGATCAAAGAAACAAACTTACAATACTAATTTATTTTTCACACCAGGAAAATTTGATGAAAGCATATTTCAATAGTGTGACTGCATCATATATTTCATTTACGTTCCAACATTCTGTTATTACCTCCATTAATTTTAAATTCATCCACACACCTAGGTCCAGGGCCGGCGTTGGGGGGAGGGGGGGGGGGGTAAGCGGGTCAAATGTACCCGGGCCCGCCGGCTGAAGGGGGGCCCAAACATCGGCTGCAGGAGCCCCCGGCTTCGAAGCCAAGAATCCGCCTATTGTCGCCCGGCTAGTTTGTAGACCTAAAAAAAAAAGAAAGGTCGCCCATTTTACCCCGGGCCCGAAATTCCTAGCGCCGGCCCTGCCTAGGTCCACACAGGCAATGCAGCACACAAATGCTAAAAGATTATAAATATTCTTATATTGATATTTTAGACCTGAATTTCAAATTTTGAATGTCGTGTGACATTGTCTAACATCCTTCAACTTTAAACTTCAAACAAAAATTGCTTCTATTGTAGCCATCTTTTCCTAAACCCAAAGTGATCGTCATCCACTGTTTCCTCTACATCTTTTCTGTTCTTCTCTAATGACTTTGGTGTTGTAAAGATGTAAAGCCATAAACCTTTTCTGTAATTCTGTATACTATCCTGGTCATTAACTTTGAGCATGTGATGTTAGGCTTATAGTGCTATAATTTTTCCTATGTGTCAGCCCTTTCTTCAGAAGTGTGAAGAAGCGGTGGTTGTGGTAACAGCGATGGTGTTTTTAGTAGTTGTAGTGGTGGTGGTGGTGGTGGTAGCAGCAGCAGTAGTAGTAACAGTAGAAATATTAACATCAGTAACAAGCTGGAACTCATTTTCTCAGTTGGTACCTGAGAGCAAGAGCGATTTGAGAAGATATGCATCAAACGTATTGCAGAAAAGACGTGATAGGAGCAGCAGCCCAGGAACTAGCCTTACTCTAAGTCAGGAGGTTAAAAGGCCTAAAATTATGAGAGGTAGGTTGAATGTTTTGATGTCATGATTTTATTTTCTTATCAAGTCTGGTTTATCAGTGATCATAATCACAGAACTGTTAACTTTTAAAAGAGGTGTTTACTGGTTGAACTTCTGTAGTTCAAACTACGACACGGGTACATGTTTGTTTATATGTGCTATGTATGAAAATAGATCTGAACCTGAAGGGTGTATGTATTCAGTGGTGCAGTCGTGATGAATGATGAACCTTTAAAGATTGAAGAAATCTTCTGTTTGGCATTTCTTGTGATGATTCCATTCCACAGGATTAACTGTTATTGGAATTTTTTCCTTTTTTCTCTCTCTTTCTTTTCTTTTTTTGCACTAAGGATAACTAAAGAAAGCACATCAAATGTTCTGATAGTGTATAGAAATATGATATACGAATAACATTTTCAGGCAATACTAACATTTATTAACAAGGGTGTTTACATGGCTGTGGTGTGGAAGGTATTAAACAGGTGAAGGAAGCAGTTACACAGAGGATTGTATGTGATGAAAGATGTCATTGGAAGAAAGATATTCAGAGACAACAATGAAGAGATATTGCTTGTTTAGTGATATGCAAAAGAATCGAAAAACAACTATCTTTATGGATGATAAGAGTAGAGAGAAGAACCAGGGAGTAGCACATAAATAAAAAACACAAACATGGAACTATTCTGGAAGTCTTGGTTTTAAACCATTTATCAGCAATCTAACATCAACTCCATAGGGCAGAGTCAGAAAAGTTTCTTTCTTACAAAGGGTATAAACACAATCAGGTTACTTGCTATTTTTTATAAAAAATAAAATTTAAAATTGTGCTGTTTCATTGTTTTGATCTTTGTGGACTGTGGTTACTATTCAGTACAATTACTCCATAATGATCTATTAAAATCTTTTTGCTCTAATTTTGAAAAATCACACACTTCATCAATGAGTAGATGTGCACATTTGTAAAAATCAATGATCCACTTCAGGACTGAGTAACTGCTTGATAACACCAAGCATCCACTTTATATATTCACAAAATGCAAAAGGCCAGCCATATATGCAACACATAGTGGCTACCTATGCATAAACCACTGATTATATAATCTCCGACTCGTATTTGCAAGGCAGCTGTCCTTTGTGACAACCCTCAAAGCAAGCAACATAACACTTCTTGTCTTCCTTTTTTAACTGATCCTTAACAACTACTTCCCTCTCTACTTTAAAATAATGCCCTGAAAATACATAATGTAGTGAAGGTACATAAATGGCACATGTATGATCCGGACCCTATGACATACAATTTCTGGCAGTTCTTCAAGAGCCAGTGCACTCTCAACTTCAGTAGGTCAATCCCCACATTCACACTCCTCTGTTCTGTCCTGTCTCTTCACCCATCCCTCTGCTCATATAAAAATTGCTAGTCTAAAAATATTTCCACTTTGATGGCCGCCGTCATTCATACTTCAGGCATCCTCTCCCATACAGCTTCAGTATACATGGCAGTACTTTCACTGATAGCACAAGCCTTTGTATCCTGCAGTTAATCCCCCGCCCCCTCTTTCCCCAGCTACATGACAAACTCTGTGCAGCAGATAACATGCATACATTGCCCTGCATCCTACACTAAACATGCTACTACACTGTTTTTGCCAAGTATGAAAGACCATAGGGAAATACTGCATAATGGGTGTCTGGGTTACTGGTATAGTAGGGTATGTCAGCAGTCAATCTCCTCATACCTGCTGTTCCTAAATTTACCTAGCTCCCCTACATTGTTCTGTAATTTTTTCCCTGTGAAATCACCATTATTTTTGTGCTTTTGTTTTGGTGCTATAATTACCTCAATTCCACTCTCTTTGTTTCAATAAGAATTTTTGTAACCACCATTTCCATCTTTACTGAATATAAGAATGTAAATCCATGTCTTGTCAATGTATTATTCCATCTGTCCTCCAGTATTCTATGGAAATATTAATGGATACAAATAATTTGAGTTAAGAAGAAGTTTCCATTTTGGTGATGTATTGTATTATTTTATTTTATGTGATTAGGGTGAGTGAGTATTAATTCCTTTATTGCTATTCATAACAGTGAAAATGGTCAATGTATGAACACATTGACCAGTCATTTTATAAATGGCTTCAATATCAAGTCAAGTTATCTTATAAATGACTCCCATGATCAGAACAATTGTCTTATAGAGAAGGAAAGGGAAATTAATCCACCACATACCAAAGTTAATGGCTGCGATGAGAGAAAACACGCAGGCGGACAAGCAAATACACAATATTTCGGCAACGGACGGAGCCTGATGGCCCGTTTATCTACTACTGACGAAGGTAGTTGCCGAAATATTGTGTATTTGTTTATTTGTTTTCTGTAATTGCAGCCATCAATTTTGGTATGTGGTGGGTTAATTTACCTTTCTTTCACTATTTATATTGCTTAGAAGTCGTTTCCATTTTCCTTAGTTCCATCAATTAGTTTATAGTGTGAGATATGATGAAGACATGAGGGTTATCTGAGGTTGAATCTAGAGTGATGTCTAGCACCATGCTGTTAGCTAATTTCACAATAGCTAGTGTATCCATGTAGATTTGGCATGTTTTAAAGTTGTTGGTGCCTGGTGGTTTAAGGGAGTTATTGTATTCATGACTGTGGTATTTTTTGAGAGGTTTGTTAAAAGTTTGGGAAAATGGAGTGGGGTATTTTACATATGAAAAATCTCATTTAGTTGTAGTTTTGTCGGAAACTGTAATGGTGACATAATTGAATAGAAATATTCACCCTTTTCGGTAACTCTGCTAGCCAGTAATCAAGATCACTCGGATAATTTGCCTAGTAGTAGGTAAAATGATCTTAAGTTATTAGGTGATTTAGGGGATTGGAATAAATTCTTATAAACCTTTGTGTCTAAATGGCAATGTGCATTACAAACAACTTTGATACAAATTCACCACTCTAGGAAAGAAATGTTATGATAAGATTATATCTGTAGTGTTTTACGGATATACTAACTCAACTTAAATTGGATCGAAATGAATATGAGAAATAGGCTAGAGAAAGTAAAAGTAGTCACCAAAGAATAATTGGACTGTGAAATATATATAAAGCTGTGGGATCAGGAAAGAAGAGTTAATATACAAAAAAAAAAATTGGAATGAAAATTGTGTTGGTAACAGTCTGTTTGAAAAGAAATTACAGAGAATGAGACTAGCAACAAACTGTCTATCAGAATCTGATTTATCAGGTTTATGTCCTCAATCTAAACCAGTTGGCTGCTAATACTTGTTCTTGTATCTTCAGTAATTTCATTAACTCCTTTAAGTTAGAGCAATCAGTTTCCCCATTTTGTGCTTTCATGAAACCACCATTCTGTCCGAGTTATGCCATTGATAACTGGGCTTCCAATGTATCTTAGTTGCTAGACAATTTCCTGGCTGCTAATTTTTGTGTCTTCATTTCTCTGGTAACCTGTCTTAAAAATTTCAATTTTTTTAATATATATTTTTTATTTTACAATAAAAATTTATTTTATTCATAAATTCGCAGTGTGGCTGCACACGTTAATGCATCACCACAATTGGGTCAAATGGCCCCAGGTTCGAATCCTGCTCCCATGTGCTGGCCATCCTGACTGTAAATGCTGGAATGGTTCCCAATATCCAACTCATAAACCGAGCATAGTGGTTGAGCGGTAATGCTCTGGCCTCACATTTGAGGGGACGCTGGCTCGAATCCCCATCTGGCCATCTAGATTTGGGTTTTCTGTGGTTTCCGCAGATCAATCCAGGCTAATACCAGGATGGGTCCTTCAATAGGTCGTGGCTGAATTTCTTCCAATTCCTTGTACCCAGTTCTTTCCCACCTCCAATGACCTTGACATCAATGAGGTGTAAAACCATAAGAAAAAACAAAAATATCCTTCTCATAAATTACACATTACACAAAAAAAACTTACTATCACACACAGAAAAAACTACACATATCACAAACAGAAGGCAACACATCCATTTTGCCACAGGTCTATGAGAGGCACAGCAAGCCAGTGATATAATAAATATTTCTTTCAAATAAGCACAAGCCTCTGTAGAGATTGTGCCAGGGCTGACCCTGCAAAAGTGGAAAGGTCAGTAAAAAGGTGAAGAATTTATTTTTTTCTTAACTTTCATCCTATTTACTCTGTCCTCTCAGTTGCTTTTTATTAGTTTTTTCCCATGGATTTTCTTATTCCATACCCAACTTTACTGCCACATCCTCCCCCTCACCACACACACCATCTTGTTGTAGCTCATCCATTAGTTATCAACAATATTCTTTCATTCTTATGGTGGATGTCACTAGATGCCTATGTTATATTCCTATGTTTCATTTCTCACATGAAAAGAGCATTGTATGTTGTTTTCATCTCATTTTTTGGTTCATTTCAGCGTTCTGGCTTTCAGTTTGAGTGGGGAATGTTTTAATGTAGTGTACTTTCATTTCAGTTCATATTGTCTTGTTTCCTGTTGGACACAGTGAATGTTTCATTTTAAGAGTTCCAGTTTAATGCTAGATGACTCAATTAAAAAGAGGCTGGATGGCAGGGTCATTAGTAGCAGTGTGAAAGACACAGTGTTGTAGTGTGGCTGTTCTATATTTGGGATTCCTAGCAAAATCTTTTCACGAACATTTTACTGCTTTATGCATGAATTTTAGCATCCTACCAGCAACCAATTAACTAATTGATTTAAGAATTTAAGTATTCAAAGCAGTGCAAAGATTGCTGATTGATAACACAAGCCATTTTCTGAAAATCCGTGACATTGTTCATAAAGTTTACCTCTGAAGTGGTTAAATAATCAGATTATGTTAGACAAATGTGATATAAGGCACCTAGTTATACAGTTTTACAAATTTCTTCAGATATGATTGAAGAAAATTATCAATTTATTGTTGATTTGGTAAACTGCGTGTCTAAGATAAATGTTGTTAATGAATGAGACTGTGAAAAATATTTAATTGATTTAAGATTGGGCCTGGTGTTTGAGGCGATGCCTGTTCAATCCCTGTACAGCATTTCAGATTTTGGTTCTCAAAATTAGTTCAGTTGAATGCTAGGATGGTTCTTTTAAATGGCATGCCTGAACTCCTTTCTTCCATCCAAATTCTCTCCCATCTCTCGTGATCTTGACATAAAATGAACTGAAAAGCCTTCAAAAATATTCATTAAGTTTTCCAAAACCTGATTAAATTTTTATACTCTAGAGGTAGGAGAAGTTGCATAAACTATAATTCATTTACATTTTATGATTGGGATGTTCTGGGATAGTCATTGGTATAATCATTTGTTATTCCTGCTTCTGCCAGTCATCTGGTACATCCTCTTCCATTTCTGATGGTCACCCCAAGATTCTTCATCCACCATTTGTCATCAATAAACACTAACTTTGGTAGTCTCTGTTAATTCTCATGATATGACCCAGCAATCACAATATTTTCTGCATTAATATCTCTTCTAATGCTTTGACCTGCAGTTTGCCCCTGATTTTTTGGTTTCTGATTCTATCTTTGATTGAGACATTGTTGGAATTTGGAAAAAATTGTCCTCAAACATTGGTCAGCAAAAAATTTTGTCAGATTTTAGCTATATATTCATGATTTGAAAAATTTATAATATCACCAATTAATAATTTAGGTACATATATTACTAACATCTATTAGGTGCTCTTACTCATATTTCAGTTGTTAGAATTTTTTGCTACATAAAATTTTATCAAGTGATTTCCTTTTATGCTGGTTACAATTCATTATTTTTAATTGTAGATAATAGTGGCGTCCCACTTTGAAAGTAAATTTTGTGAAGGAGTCAGTATGGATGTCACTGGAAGAACGGAGGAGGGTGATGAGGGTGATACAAGGCATATATTGTGATGATGCTTTCTTTCCTCGTTCTGTTCGGGAATGGAATGCACAGAATTAGGTTTGGTGCTTAGAACCCTCTGCCGCCCACAATATTTGTGAATTGCAGAGTATAGATGTAGATGTAGAAGATGTTGATAGAAGAATTAGGAGTAGTAAATGGGACAGAAACATTGACCATGACCACATACTGGCACTTGATTTCAGTTATAAGGGAGTGGGAAAGTTTTCTTTTGTATGCAAGGGAGTCAGGGATTGGAATAAATTATCAAGCGCAATGATGTACAAAACACAAAAAATACTGAAACAATGTAAAATTCAAAAAGTGCAAAATTATGTGGGTTGGGAAATTGAACTGAAAGGATTAACAATAGAAAACAAGGAGTTGGAAAATATGTGTGCAGGCCATCACAGTTAAATGAAGTTAAAAAATTAAATTAATTAAATAGATTTTGAAGTATTGTGTAAATATATATATAGACAGAAATTTTAGGTAGTGCTGTTTAATAGCTGGAATGATGATTAAATAACAACATTCACTTGTTGGATTCTGGAAAATAGTTCTATGATCTTTACACCATGAAATGAGACTTGCTCACTTACGTGAGCACTTTAAGGTTTTGTTGATAAAATATTTGATCTTAACATTTTTATCAACTGTCTTTGTTAGATGAAATTTGCAGTTTTCTCATACCTGTATTTTGATTAATAAAAATGTTTCCGTACAACAATGATTCTCCTTCAGGAAAACGTACCTGCTGTCATCCTCGCAGAGCAGCTAGCAGTGGTGAAAGATTTTTCTCATATGGTAGAAGGAGATTATTCCCGGCTTCAAGAAATGATGTAATTCCTAATAAAGTCACCAGTAGATGGTCACTCTATCAGCAACATGTTTACAGGTAAGGAAATAGTACGAAACAATACATATATATATAAGAACGAAGTCTTTCTCGGCGTTGAGAATGTATAAACTGCTCTCGGGTGACTAGCCGAGTCAAGTGTGCGTTGCTACACGATATTTCGGCGACTAGATTCATTGCCGCCATCGTGTAGCAACGCACTCTTGACTCGGCTAGTCACCCGAGAGCAGTTTATACAATACACATATATATTTTAAAGCGGCTGTTATGGTTTTTCTCTGATGCTGTAGTATGCAGTCCTTTTTAAATATAGTTTTTTATGTCATTTGATTTACCAAATGTAGAATTACAAAGTAATTAGCTAACAATATGATAAAAAGTGACTTACACATCAATTTTCAGAATATAATTAGGTGAAATAAAATATTAACATTGCGGGTATGGTATGTTTTCATTGCTTCTTCATATTTTCCAAATTATTGACTATAACAAACAGTAAAAAACTCATCCCCTGCACAGTATTCAGTTTACTCTCTTTTAAACATGTTGTCAACTGCTAAAATCTTTGTGTGATTACCATGAATTTTTTGTAATTAAAAAGATTGAAATCTTTCTAATTTTGAAATTATTTTGAGATCTGTTAAACAAAATACTGATAGCAATTAGCTTGTTTTTCTAGGGCTATTAAATGGAAGAAAATCAAATTAAATTTTGGGTTTTGATGCAGAATGCAAAATACAAAATTATATTCAATATGTAATTAATATTTTTTCCCTCTGAATGCTACAGGAGATGACAGTAAACAAAGAAAAACACAAATTTGTTCAGTTTCCTTTGACTTAAAAGGAATTATAATTGATGATGTCTGCATTGATAAAGGAATCAAGATAAATGGTAAACAATGTTCACAATACAGATGATACTGTGATCTTCACAGACAAGATGAAGATCTTCAGTTGATGTAATTATGGAGTCAGTATAAATTAAAAAAAAAATAAAAGATATCAGCAAGAAGGAGGCAGGGAATGTGATAATCATGTTAGATGGAAACATACTCAAAAGAGTAACTAAATATAAATATCTAGGATGATAAAAAAAAAAAAAAATGGATCCTGAAGAACAGATCTTAAAGTATTCTCCTGGCTGGGCAGGCCATCACAATGTGGTAAGTAGTTTGGATACTTCCACAGTCACATAGTGTATATTCACAGAGCCCCCATTTAAGTGCTGTTGCTTTGTACACTCAGTGTCCTGCTTAAAAACTAATCACTTTACACCAAAGTCACCTACGCATGTGAAAACCTAGAACACAGGTCATTGGACCTTTTACAAGCTCACAATAGTATGGGCTGTTGACTTCCCATCTCTTCCCCTATCCTTCCTAGTCAAAGTTGTTTGCTCCTATGTAGGTGGGTCTCCCTGATTTTAACCACATGCAAAGCAGGGAAGAAGGTCACTATGCAGTGGTATTATTGTGTTTTACTCCACTCTCTAAGCAGCATCTACTTTTTGCGCAGGTGTATTGTAGGAATTTTGGAAAGTGCAGACAGCCAGGATACTGAAGTAGACCTAATAACACCACTCACTGTTATCATGGCAGCATTGAGGTACTTTGGCAGTATGTGCACTACCAAGCCAGGTAGAGTAACAGTATTCTGCTGCAAAGAATGCCAGGTCAAAGACAGCTCCTTAAAGAACTTGGCATCTGTACCTTGTGATGTAGCAACCAGTTTCTTTGCAAGATTCACATGGATCTTCACTTTCTTTGCAGTGTTAGATAAATGCTGAGGGCTCGACTTAAGGTAACTCTCAGATATTTAGGGTGGTCTTTGTGTTCCAGTCTTCCAAGGGTTTCAAAGATTATTCTTATTCTGACATAGGCAAGCTGCTTTAAGAAGTGGAAACAGTAAGATTCTGTCTTTGTCAGGTAGGATTTCAGGCTCAACTTAGAGAAGAAGGTATAGTGTTGGTTAACACTCGTGGAGAATCTACCTTTACAAATCTGGATGTTTCTACTCTAGTAAGTAATAGCCTGATCATTGGAATATTGGAATTTCCTGCAATTAATTGAGGTGTGTCCACAATATATAAATTAAAAAGCACTGGAGCCAGCACCGAATCCTTGACAGTTCATTACTGAGCACATACCAGCAACTGTTTTGGGCCCAATAGCGGACATGGAATTTGCGACGACTGGGCATCTTGCTCAAGAGTTCACTACTATCTTTTTACATGGTACAGCATTTAGGAGCTTCAGGGCGAGCCACTCGTACCAGACAATATTGCAGGCTGCTGATAAGTTGATGAACACTACCCTTGTCCTCAGTTTCTTTTGGTACCCAGTGGGTTATGAGAACCTGCTCAGCACAGTTACACTTTGGCTTGAGTACACCTTCCCCTGGGGGAATGTTCTTATTAATGGCATAATGAATCTGAACCGGCCGTATCCTCTCAAGTAGTTTATGTGCCATGCCAAGGAGAGAAATTGGTCTAAAATGTTCTGGTGCAGTTTTTTTTCTTATCTGGTTTTAGGATGGTAGTAATCTTAGCTCTTTTTTTATTAGGGTAGGGGCAACTTTGAAGTCTGCAGTGTTTTACTGAAAAGTGCAAGCAACCATTTTCTTGCGACAGGGCTTGTATTAACAAGAACTTCTGCTTATAGGCCATCTTGCCCAGCAGCCTTGCAGAATTTAGTATATTTTAGGGCAGCATCCATTTGGGCAAAGTGAAAGGAATATTCTACATTTGAATGAGCAGTTCACTTTTCATACATCAAGTGGTTTACCTATTGCCAGGCACCTTAAAAATTGTTAGCAAGTGACTTGTTTTGACATTATAGGACACCCCCCTACCCCCCACCCCCTCTTGTACCTTCCAAGATTGTAATTGGCACTTAGTTTTCAGGTTAAAGACCAAGCCTTTCTACTTGAGTGTGTGAAGTCTAAGTTCTCAGTTGCTTCCTGCCAGAGTTGTTTTTGATGTTGGTTAAATGATTCCAGTAATCTCATCGCTAAGGTGTGTCTCCACTTTGTTTGAGCTCCTTGAGCAAATGGGTGAACCTGTGATCCTAGCCAGGCTTATAGTTGGACTTGTAGGCGTAAGGTATATTGTGCTTTGGTGCCGTCTCCATAGCTTTCAGAAATAGCTTGTAAAATGTGCCAGCCACTGGGACATTTTTGAGGAGTCTATCCAGTGTTCTAGTAAAGTCTTTCAACTTTCCTTTTTTAAAGTTCCAGTGATAGGCTGGGGGCAGATTATTTCACTTTTACATAGATACCAAGAATACCAAATTATATGAGCACTCTTCTATCCCATGGCCTCAATCTAATGGAAAAAATTATAGAAGGTAGTCTGAGGAAAGTCATCAAACTGCAGCTTCAAGAAGAGCATTATGGATTTAGACCTAAAAGATCAACAACAGATCTCATTTTAACTGCTCAGACGATCATGGAAAAACATTAGCAAAGGGGAAGAGTTGTCATCTTTAATTTCTTAGATCTTGAGAAGGCCTATGACAGCAAACCTAGAGATAAACTTTGGGAATGTCTGTCCAAATGAAAGATACCAACAAGCTTGATCACCAAAGTTAGAATGCTCCATGAGAACTGTCAAACTGCATCCAAATTGGAGACTACTATTCAGACTGGTTTGTGATTACCAAAGTTTTTCAGCAGGGTAGTGCATTATTGCCATGTTGTTCATCATTGTAATGGATGAAATAAGTGATATCTGACAGTCGATCCAAGAACGAAATTACCAATATGGTACAAAAAGGAGTCCAGTTCTGTCATCAAGTTAGGCACCTTCTATGGGACAAGCATATTCCAATTATAGCCAAAATGTCAGTGTTGCAACTAAGGAAAATGAAAGCGGCTTCTAGGTGATATAAATAAGAAAAGAAAGGGAAATTAACCCACCACATACCAAAGTGGACGGATGCGATGAGAGAACACTAATGCTGACAGGTGTATTTGTTTGTCAGCATTAGCGTTCTCTCATTGCATCTGTCCACTTTGGTATGTGGTGGGTTAATTTCCTTTTCTTTTCTTATCAAAATGTCAGTGTATAATTCATACTTCTTACCCATTACAGCGTACAGCCTGAAAGTATGTACCATTACCAACAGATATGAAAACAGAATCCAGGCACCCGAGATGAAGTTCCTGAGATCAATGGTACAGAAAACCAGAAGAGACAAGATCAGGAATGAAGTGATCCATAAACAGATCCCAGTCAATGAAATTCTTCACGAAGAAATTGCTGAAGCAACCGGGAATCTCTTGTGCGTCCACATTTGGATTATTGTTGTGCCATTTGGGACCCGTTTCGTAAGGGGTTGATCAAAAGTATAGAGAAAGTACAGAGAAGAGCCACTCGATTCGTGACTCCTTGCTACAGTCCTTATGAAAGCGTCACAGAACTGATTAGTAGACTAGGCTGGGAGTCTCTGGTAGATAGACGACACACGTTTCGTTTAAACATATTGGTAAACATGCGTACTCCCACTTTCACTTTCGAGTGTAGTGAAATACTTCTTCCACCAACCTATTTGAGTCGGAAGGGCAGGAAAGATAAAATTAGAGAAATAAGGTGCCGCACTGATTCTTATATGAATTCTTTTTTCCCTTGTACCATTAGGGATTGGAATGCACAACAAAGAGATTAGCTTTGATGCTGAGCACCCTCTGCCACCCATAAATTTGTGAATTTCGGAGTATACATGTAGATGTAGAAACTGGAGACAGATGAAGAAGATGATGATGATGATCACTGGTCTATATTGACCGTGTGGAAAGTATTTAGAAACAGTTCACTGAATGCTAAGACCATAATCAGCCTTCTGGAAACATAGGTTGGTATTTACATCTGATCACTGTCTGGCCGACTTGAAGATCTAATTACTCTTGGCGTTGAAGTGGAGGTCAAAGTTGCTAAATTCCATCCAGTTACGCAACCATCTACCATTCTCATCTTCTTCCATGTATGCCCAGTCAGGACTGTGGGCCTAAACTCACCCACATACATCATGGATTGTTGTAAATTAGTCAGGAGGCAGACAGACCAGAATATATGTTGTGGCATGCCACATGTCTGTACAACTAAGGTATCTACATTGCCTGAGTTCTTGTTGGCCAATGTGTATACAGCCATTTTATTGTTTCTGGCATTCATCACAGTAGCGGATAGCAGGTGATTGATATTATCTACTAGATTATACCCAGGTATGTGGCCTCTACGTTTGAGGTCTATGAGTCGCAAATGTGAGTCTCTAGTATTGCCAGTGTGTCCATGTGGTGACTGAGCATTAGCGGGGGAGGGACTTCACTTTTATCTATGGATAATCACTGTAATTTAAAATGGGAACAGCGAGAGGAAGTTGCCTAAGCCCTAAAAAGGTCTATTTTTTTTAATACTCATGTTTGTTTTTCATATGTCTTCAGCACGAGTTAGCCTAATTGCGGCTGCAATTAGTTTCCTGTGGCACTAAATTGTCTTTTGAACGCATAACAGCTACACAAGTGGACGTCACTCACATGCCATCATGGAACACATAGGAGCCATCTGCTGTTGAGCACCATGTTCAACAATGTGCACTGAGCGGTGTGCTCCAAAACACTTGTGCCTGCATCAGTATTGTATTCTGTTGTCAGATCTGCCATAGATCGTTTCCGCTTTACAGAGCACACATGACATTCTGTGATGAGGCATGGATGTCCACCACCTCGTCATCTGTTTGTGGTTTCCATAGATGTTTACTACAGTAGCATGTAAATAGCCAATCAGAGTTGCTGTTTCCAAGATGCTCATTCCCAGGTAGTGTGCTATAATGTTCTGCCCTTTGTCAAAATCACTATTTTCTCTTGTCACAGCCATCAACTTTGGCATGTGATGGGTTAATTTCAGTTCCCTTTATTATTTATGTCACTATTTGTCACACATATCATCACTATAACAACTCCCCATGCACACCTGCTCCACTTATATTTTTTCCTTACCACATGATGTGCCTGATTTCACCAGATGACATTATATCATGTGGTGGGCAGTGGCCATGTTTAGGATCATCAGTATGACAAAGGAAAAAAATGGAGTGAGAATTGAGTCTTTCCCGATGTACAGATTTTTTTCACTGGTGTTCTACTGGATAAGTTCTTTCACGTGCGATGTTTCAACAACAGCCTCTGTTGTCTTCAGCTGGTGAAAAGGTCGAAGTTGACACGGTGACAGCAAAATGCCAACTGTGCATGCTTAGCATTTTTGGCTCACATAAATACCCCACGGCTGGTGGACGTATGCAAAACTGCTGCTCGAGTGACTCACCCATTGGCTTGCATGGGAATTGCTCTCCCATTGGTTGGCACGGAAGCTGCGCTTCTATTGGCTGCCATGTCATATGGCCCATAACGGACAGTTGTATCTCGGCTTTCTTTCAGCGTGCATGTCTATCATGTTGTTGTTGCAGATCTTGGATGCTTCACATGCTTCCATGCTTCACTTAAAAAGAGACCACCCTTTCTGTTGATGTTGTTCATGCCGAATCTAATCTCCGACAATTCTCTGATTATAGAATCTCAGAAATATTCAGAGCATGCCAGTACTTCAGTCTTGTTTAAGTTTACTTGATGGAAATTTTCCACAGCATGTTCAGCTAATGTGGACTTTCCCAGCTGTAGCAAGTGCAGATATCACTGGTGCTTGATGTGTCATTACTCAATGGTTCTGATTGTTTGGTCGATGTCTATTTTCCAACTTTCACATGGGATGGAATAAACTCCCGGAACTCCTTCACGGAGCCCATCAAGTCTCGTATCTTTGTTGGTGGTCGAAAGATACTCCTTATCCCTCCTGCTGAATCAGCTTCTAACAGACTCAGCAGGAGGCTACTTCCCTAGACCCATGAACATTGGGAAGAAGGAGCAGCATTTGTGATGCGTTAATCTCGTGAAGATATTTATGCCAGTATGATGGCTGCAAAAACAGCAAAATCTTTTATAAGTCACTATCTAGTTACAGTTAAATCTCAGAGTGATTTTCAGACCTTTAAAATGTCGCAATGTCTCCGTTACACATATGGTCTTCCTGCTAACTGGAAACACTACAATCTGGAATGCATCTTGTCACCGTCACCAATCTCTGGCTCTGTCCAGCATTAAGAAGACCTTGTCTCCCATCAGGATGTCTCCATCAACCAATCATGCATCCATCTAAAATGTTCTTTCTTGCTGATTGAGCAGATAACATTTTACAGATTCACAAAACATCAAAGTTGAATATTGCAATTATTAGAGAGCCTAACCATGTCCTCTCCACAGAATTAAATTAAATTGCAATGGAGTGCATACTCTGGTGGCAATTTCCCTATACACCCATCTTCCCCCTTTTCTGCATCCACCAACATTTACCCATTTACCCTTTACAAATTTCAACATTTTTGGCAAATTATTCATCATTTATCTTGGTAACTTATTCCAATCCCTGACACCCTTACCTAAAAAAGAGAATCTTCCTACACTCTTGTGCCTGAAATTGAGTGCCAGCTTGTGGTCATGGTCATCTTATCCCTTCCATGCACTACTTTTCATACCTACTCCAATATCTTTCCATGCCTCATCGCCAGTATACGCCCTGTACACTCCCATGACCCTCCTCATCCTCCTCCTGTCTTGCATTGAATCCCATTCTATCTCTTTTATCATATCTGTTACTGATTGTGTTCAGCGATAATTTCCAGAAACAAATCTAGCAGCCCTTCTTTGCATCTTCTCCAACTCCTGTATTTGATACTCAAAATGTGGGTCCCATACTACACTACCATATTCGAGCAATGGCCTGACCAAAGTTTTTTAACCCAGTTCCTTGACTTCTCTCGTACATCCCCTCATGACCCTCTCCAACAAATGCAGAATTTTGAAATCTTTTCCTACTACCTGCCCAATGTGATCTGCCCAGTTAAACTTGTTATCAAATGTAATGCTAAGATATTTACATTTCAAGTCATCAATAAGCAATTCTTTCCCCACCTTATAATCATAATAAACCTTCAGTTTTTTATTTGTGTATATAATAAGATGACTCTTCTTTGCATTTATCTTCATCCCATTTTTACCAACCCAACTAGATATCCTGTCCAGATCACCCTGCAATTGTTTACAATCCTCAACCATTTTGATCCCTTTATATAGCATTATGTCATCTGCAAACAATCTAATCACCATAAAGTCGTGCTGCTTCTCAAAATCTGGTTGCAACAGTCCCCAACATTTTAAAAAAATCATGGCATGCCTCAGATAAAATAATAGATGCTACCAGCAAGTACCAGGCATCTTAGACAACAGAACTGCTCAATGCAGACACACTTCTTGCCTTTATTTTCCGGTGACAGCCCTGTGAGAAGGTGTAGCAAATCATTTTATGGAGGTAGCTTTCCACCAAATAAAAATCCTCCACTGCTCTTTGTGACTTGGTGCCTTAATTCTTGATGCATGTGTTGGCACACATCTACCTAAACTTTTGAAATATATGGCTGACACCTCACATCATTTACCAAAATATGGAAGCTATCCATCTATGCACTAGCTGCTAATTACAAGCATTAGGCTAAATTGGACAGAAGATCTAGCTGATTGGTAAGTATGGAATGAAGATAAATGCCATGAAGAGTCAGCTTATTAGGTTCACAGTATTGTTTATCATTATAGGGCGGGTAATGAATTGCTCGTTGGAGATCTGAAGTGTAAATTTCTTGTCATAGTATTTGATGATAAATTCAAGTGGACAGGGCACATTGGGCAGGTGGTAGGAAGATGTTTGTTTATTAAAGAGGGGATTACTTAAAGTTTTCGGTTTCAAATACATGACTCAAAAAGGATGTATAGGAGAGCAGCTAGATTTGTATGTGGAAACACAATCAGTAACTGCTATGATAAAAGTATTGGGATTAATTGGACCAGGGCCGCATTTAGGCTCTGTGGGCCCCTAGGCTATACATGAGGTGTGGGCCCCCCTGTCGGCAGTGGTCCTTCCAATCGGGGCTTAAATTCGAAAATCGCCCTAAGGAATTTATGGGTGACCTTTTTTTTTTTGGGGGGGGGGGGGTTGTGGTGCGGGCCCCTAGGCTACAGCCTAGGTAGCCTGTGCTTAAATGCAGCCCTGAATTGGACACCAGGAAAGAAGTGAAGAGGGTGCTAGGAGTGTATGAGACATATATTGGTGATGAGGCTTGGAAAGATATTGGGTAGAGGAATTAAGAGTAGTGCATCGAAGAAAATGACTGTGGCCACAAGCTGGCACTTGATTTCAGGCATAAAGGAGCGTGGAAATTTTTCTTTTATAGATTAAGGAGTCAGGGACTGGAAAAAAATACCAAGAGAAGTGATGAATAATTTACCAAAAATGCTGAAAATTTTTAAAATTTGTGAAGAGTATAAGTAGGCAGATACAAGAAGGGGGGAGGGAGGAAATGGGTTTGTAGGGACATTATCACTGGAGCATGCACTCCATTGCTGTTAAAAATAATTAAAGATCCAATTAAGTACACATACATGCAACATTTTTTTCTCAGATTTGGCCACTGAGAGTTTGTGTCCCAAGTTTAATCAGGCCTGTTAGGCCCGGCGTATACATACATTAGATTTTTAAACTAAGATAAATTGGGAATCATTGTTATTTGAGTTATTTGAATTTTAGCAGAATTATTCAGCTGTTAAGGAATAATTTTAAATTATAAATATATTCCCAGTATTTTCTGAGAAAAGGCATTCATAAGCTGCAGTAGAACTGTTTTTGCATAACTGACTGCTTTATCTCGTCAAATGGACCAGGTTTTTAGCAATAGTAGTTGAAACTGATATTTGTTAGAAATGTTAATCACATTTCAGATGTCCTTGGTTTTTTGAACTCATGACAATTTACTTTTTTTTGTGCTTTCCAACAGTCCTAAAGTCATGCCTGTATTAAAGCTGTCTTCAGTCGACAACTAAGGAAAAGTATGTTTTTAGTGTTCTAGGTTTGGCATCAAATACTAAAAGCATAGAGCACATTTAGTTTTCTAAGAAAGTATTGGCAACAATGGAAAGAAAGATAGGTAAAATACACTCACCAAAGTTTAAGGGAAGTGGACAGCAGCAATACAAAATAATACATATCACAGAAAAAACAATATTTTGGTGTTTTTGTCAAGTTAAAATAACAAGCCTTGCGGTCAACACATTCACTCATAGAAGAACGATTTTTTAATTAAAAAAAAAGAAGATAAATGAGGTTAAAGCTTACAACTTGATAACAGGCTGACACCTAAACATAAAATTATAGACAAACACAAGTACAGGGTTCTTACGGGCCTTAAAAAGCCTTAAGAAGGCCTTAATTTTAATTTTTAAGGCCCTTAAAAGGCCCTAAAATTTGCTGAAAAGCCTTAAAATCTTTGAAAAAGCCTGATTTTTTTAACACCGAGATACGGCGTAGTAAATTTCACTATCCCGGCGACGCGCCGATCTGCAGATTTCTCTTTGGCTCAACCTTGACCAAGTGCGAGTCAAAGTGCTTATATTTCAAGCAAGTAGTAGTCTTTGCACAGATCCTCTCTTATGTAGTTCTGCTTCGTACATGCCTGCGTCTTACATTTCTTGGCAATTTCTAACAAGTTTCTTATGTATATATTGTTTTATTGCTTCAAACCACTTCAGCTCATTTAATCCACATCATGAGAATCCACGATTAGATATATTTTTAGAGAAGTATCTAGGCAAAGAAGATTATAACAGAGTACACAAAGTAATAAAAATATTGTTGCTGTTATCACATGGACAAGCTGATGTTGAACTAGGCTGCTCTGTGAACAAGCAGTTGGAAGTTGAAAATTTAAAAGAAGAGTCTTTAGTGGCTCAAAGATTAGTCAGTCAACATTTCAAAAACAGCAAAAATAAGTTGTTAATAACTAAGGAGTTAAGGATGTATGCAGCTATGGCTCGTCAAAAATATATTGCATACCTGGAAGAGAAAAAAAATGCAAAGAATACAGGGATTCAGGGAGTGAAACGCAAATCTATTTTAGATGATTTGGAAGATTTGAAGTGTAAAAAGGCACACCTAGTAACTGCAATTAAAGATCTTGAAGATAATGCTGATAAACTAGCAGATAAAGCTGAGTTTATAGGGGATGTTAAGTACATCACACAGTCCAATAGTTTTCGTCAAACCGCTAAAGTTAAAAAAAGCTGAATTTGAGGATGTTGAAAGTAAAATTAAGGCTCTATTGAAAGATTTAAAAGAGAATTGACCTTTGTTTTTAAACAATGTGAAAATAAAAAAAAATGTCATTAAAAAATTGTATATTTTTTTTTATTTAACCTGCATACATTTTAATGACTCTTACCAGTATGTTTTATGTTTATCCTTATAACATCTTGTAGCTCATCTGGAAAGTAAACTTTACTCATATAAGAAAATATTTGATCAAATATGCCCAATAGGAACTACTGCTGTAACCCAAAAGATGTTGAAAAAGTTGTATTTAACCTGTTTCTTAAACCTATGGAAAATTTTTCATCTTTAAAGGTTCTTTTACATGTAGCTTTCAAAAAAGGGGGGGGGGTGAGTCTTCCTCATTCAACATTATACCTGAAATATGATAAGTAATTGAGCTGACAATTTGGCAGTCCTTTCTCTGATGTAACTGCTAATGTGCTATAATGTATAAAAACAAATTAAGTTAAATTATGTATTTATATGTTAGTAATTCTTATTACTAAGGTGGTACTATTTCTTTATGCCCTTGTGTCAGTTTTCCGGGGTATAGTAGTTTTTTATATTTTATGTTTATTATATGAAAAGGGAAAAAAGTTTCAATATTCACTGTATTGTGTGAAAACAAAAGTAAATTTATTAGAAATTTATTGTTTATTAATTTATAAACTCAAATATTATTTCATCATAATCTTAACATGAATATTTTAATTTCTTTGCTGTAAGTTGCATATTATTTTTTCATAACGTTTTAATATATGTTAAATATAGCCTTAAAAATATGAAAAATTGCCTTAAAAAGGCCTTAATTTTTCTTTTGTTAAAAGAGTAAGAACCCTGAAGTACATGAAATTTCCTGGTTTTTGGTAGTTTATTGCACACTGTTTGGTCAATAAATGTCCTTTATCCATTTCTGAGCTTTGGCATTGCATAATCTGCCGTAGTAAAATATACAACATTGTTCACTTATTTTTAATGTCTACCAATCCCAACCTGTAAACTGCTGTTTCAGTTCTTATTTTTCCCTTAATAATTCTGGACATTTTTTTTTTCTATTCACAGGTCATGCCAGCTGTAAACCATTCTGAGAACGAATATACACAGCATTTATCAAATACCTGTTTGACATCTGTTGTATTATAGAATTAAGCAAGGATGCATGGTTTATGTGGCAGTAGTTTTATGAATTGTTTGTCGTGATAAAAGATGACCACTTGTGTATGAGATTGGGGGGATGGGGAAAGTGGAGAATTTCATAAAACACAAAAATACAACTTGTTACAGAATGTATACCAATAAATTTTTTTAAAATGAGAAAATACTAGCATTAATAAATGTTTTCTAAATGAAAGGTGTGAGAGTTTAGTGATTGGAGAAAACTGTGAAAAAAGAAAAAAAAACACATAACTGGAATATGATGCATTGAGATGAAATCGCATCACAAATATATAAAAAAAACAAAAAAACACTAGTATGCAGATTTGCAACATGGCTTTAGACAAGGATGTTCATAAGAATCTCAGTGTACTATTTGCAAGATGTCTTGGATTAAATGAACAAGGGAAGACAGGTTGATGGTGTAGCACTAGCTCTTCCCAAAGCTTCTGACAAAGTGGGCCATTATTAAATAAGTTTTGAGTGAACAAACTTTTATTTGTTCGGTAGAGGAATTCTTAAAAGGTAGGCATCAGAGTTGCAGTGTTAAAAGAGGTGGAAATGGAAGTACTGCAGGGTAGTGTATTGGGACCACGGAACAATTGCTGTTCTGTATTCTAGTCAATGGTTGAGGTAATGATTTACAATCAGAAGTTAGATGAGATAGAGGTATTTAATATAATCAAAATGGGAGGGTACGGTTAACAACTGGAGGTTGACAACACACCATCTAGCTTGGTAGGTCAACATGGAATGAAGATAAATGCCAAAAATATTCTGCTTAGTAGGTACATAGATAAAAAACTGAAGGTTATTTTTGATAATAGGGTGGTTAAGGAATTGCTTGTAGACTTGAAGTGTAAATATTTTGGCATAACATTTGATAATAAACTCATTAAAGCAGGACCCAATTGGCAGATGGTATGAAGAGGTTAAAAAATTGGGGAGAATAATGAGGGGCTGTACCAGAGAAATGAAAGAATTTTGTAACAAAACCTTGCTCAGACCTTTGTTGTAGTATGGCATCCACAGTTTGGGCATCAAATACAGGAACTGAACAGAGGTGCAAAAGAGGTCAGTATACAATCAGCAAGTGACATACTCGCCAATGTGGCTCAGTGCACTGAGGCATTGTACACTGGATTGGGGAGATACAACGTGAGCAGGTACAAGTCCAAGTGCATGAGTAATGCGTCCTGACTGCAGTTTTAGGTGTTTTCTGCAGCCACTTAGGTGAATGCCAGAATAGCACACAATCTCCACTTCATACTACACATGTCACAAACACAAATTATACTTATCACACACAGAACATAGTTTCACATTTCACAGACAGATGGTAACATTTCACTTCCTCCATTAATATGTAATTACGACCTGCAGTAGGTATAACATGCTTGATGTCAGCATGGGCATACGGCTGTAAAACCAAAGCTCCAGATCATACCATTTCAGTGATTAGTAAAACTTATCATAGGTGGCCGATCCTTGATGTATGGGAAAGGTGGAGAAGAAGACAATAAGCAGTAAAGGTAATGGGTTGGGAGTCATTGGAATTCTGGCGGAGGAGAGTTGGGAATGTAGAGGGTATATATTGGTGATGAGGCTTGGAAGGATATTGATAGAAGAATTAGTAGTTGTGTATGGAAGGGAAAATATGACCATAACTTCAAGCTGGTGCCTTACTGAGGTATAATGGATTGGGAAAATTTTCTTTTGTTGGCAAGGGACTCAAGAATTGGAATATACTATCAAGGGAAGTGCTGAAAATTATACCAGAAATATTTAAAGATTGTATATTTCGTAAATAGAAATAGTGAGTGGATAGGGAAATTGCACTCAAAACATTTAAGATAAAAAAAAGGGGAAATACAGTTGTACAGAAATTGCCACCAGACTGTATTGTAAATAAATTAAATAAACTAAATCAAACATTAATTATACAGAAATCAAATATGAAACACCTCTTTCCCATATGCACAATCATAATAATTGTTTCTTATTGTGATTGAAATTCACCAGGCAGCTGAACAATACAACATGAATGCCACGATTAATGCTAACACAACAAAGTGGATACAAGACTCCACGGAGATAAAAATAGGTTACCACAGGTGTACTCATTACAAATGCAAGGTTGGAGAAGACATAAATAAAAAAATCTGTCATTGAAAACAGTAGGGCAGCAACAAACTCAGGAAGTCTGTCACATTTTACAATATTTCAATATAAAAGCTTATCTGTGTTATCTTGGCTAGATGATCAGATCTGTGCTTACTGAGCCTTAAGACTGAAGCCACATCTGACCGTACTGGACAAGGTAGGATGGCAGTGGTGAGGAGCAGAAGTATAAAATTGATAACTGTGAGACAGCATAACACTGGAAAAGGCAGTACAAACTAATTAAATAAAAAATATATAAAAATCATATTAAGAGAAGGGTAATAAAACTAATAATTATTTATAGTAAAAATAAATGGAAAGTTAACTTGTGGGGTCCTATCATAAGCTGAAGACAGAGGGATGCCTTGTGTCAATAATATGTTGGTATACTAGTTTCCATCTACAGAACTATCAGCGGAGACAATGACATATCTAGTTAAGCGTCCATCCATAGGCAAATAACCTATACCATCTAATCACCACAACTGTATAACAACCTCAACAACTGTTTTACAGTAAGAGCTGTCAGAGTCTGTCTTGATTAGTGTTGTAAAAAAACAGTTTTTTTTTTCTGACGTGAAAAAAAAAAAAAAAAGCTGTGAAAAAAACCATGTTTTTTTTCATAACTACTAAATTTCAAATTTTTAAGGCATTTATCATTTAATATGATGGTTTTAGAGTTTATACTAAGTACTTATCTTACTTTTAAATCTTGTATCTTTCTGGTTCAGTAGAAAAATATTGGTAACATTGACTGAAGTTTTCTTTTATGAAAGGGGACTTCCCGAAAAGGCTAGGTTGCGTGAGAAGGAATCCCCGTTCGGCCGTTCCCCATTGTTTGGATTGATACTCGCTATTTGAACTAGTGCTGCCAGGCCTTACAAATTTATCTGTAGACCTACGAATCTTTTCAAAAAATTAGGAAATTTAACCACGGTTTTTTGCCTCTTTTTATTACTTGTTGTGCTTTCCTTATATTCATATACTTGTTAAACTCGCAGCGTATAGTGATAATACTGAGTCATTGTCAGTAATTATGAATAATTTCCTTGCAACCGTTGGTGTAAACCAACGATTGAAAACAAATAAAGCTCCTATTTTGTATGGTAATAGATTTAAATTCAAACTTAAAAGACCGTAATACAGAACTATCGGCACAGTCTTCATTCACAGTGTGTACTTTGCTCACAATTTAAAATTGCAATCTCAAAAGCTTTTGCATGCAATACAACCAGTAAAAGAAAATGTAACTATTTCTGAAGTTATGGATCTAGAGGGGACAGAAGAAGAAACAGAAAATTCCAACTCCGACTGAACTAGTGTTGGTAGTACTGATACTAGTGAATGTGGTACCGACATAGAAGATGAATAAAAAATTATGTTACATATATAGATACATTTATGAATCATTATGTAAGATATTATATGATTTAGTAAGGTTTAAAACACACATGTAAAATGTAAGTTCCATAAATAAAACTATAATTTATCAAATATATTGTTTTCTGAAAAAAAAACCAAATTTAGAAAAAAAACGAGGGTGCTAGGTTTTTTTTTTTCAGTTTGCAACACTAGTCTTGATTCTATTAGCCCTTTGGCATAGGTGGGCACAGTTAATAGAAAAGTTAACTTTATTAATCGTCAATCCGCTATTTAAAAAGTTAACTTCGATAATCATTAAAGTGTAACATTTTTGCAAATTTTAATGCATGTTAAAGTTAACCGTTAAAAGTTAACTATCCAAATGTTGAACTGGTGTTTATGTATTGTAAAAGGTATTTCTGCAAGCAGTACCAAGATGATATTTACCATAATGTAAATACGTCTACCCAAAGGACTTCTGGAAATTGAGTTTTTACCATGGTTCAACATTTTAACCAGCTTCTCAAACGTATCGGATTCTTCGATATGTAGTGGAATCACATTGGCAATAAAAAGGTTTACAATACATCGGTTCACATCAGCTTGGAATATGACGGTGCTGGTAGCTACAATGCCGAATGTTTTATTGGCGTAAACTTTTATTAGCAGATGGAGATGAAAATAAATAAATTCTGCTGCTATCTGCATCAGAAGAAGCCACAGCACCTGAAGGAGGCTTTGAATTTTTTTCTTTTTTCCCATGAGTTGGCCCTGCTTTTACTTTTTCTTCAAACTGTTCATATTTAGATATATGCATCCTCTTCACATGTTGTTTAAGATTATTAAGGTTAGACACGTGAGCCTTGATTGTAGAAAGTTTAGACAAACGCAGTTTGCATTTCTAAATGAACTGTTCTCCCAGTCTTGATTTAAATGCATCATAATCGCATAAATGTGGTCAAGGATTTTTAATATTATCGTTGATATTGTTAGCGTTGCTGTTTTCACTAACTGATTAAAAAGTTCAGTTTCCATGACATAATCAAGTAACGAATGTCAGTTTAATTTATTTCACTAACTAACACCAAACCAATACCAACTAAAAACTGACATTTTCCTGATGGTAAAAAAAGTTAGCTTATAAAAATATCTAAGTCACTCAAAGGTCGAATTAGAAACGAGTAGTGAGTAGTGAAGCAGGATGTAACATAGAATCACTCCAAAACTCTAGCTTTCTTGCTCACCCTAGCATAACTGTTATATATGCATCACACTTGCACTTCGTATTACCTAATTTGTTTGCTATTCGACTCGCCCAACGGTCGAGCGTGGTGTGGCGCGCAATTCAAAGAAATCAAATACGTCAAATACCAATGTAACGGACTAAAGTTAATGGCTGTTCAATTTAATGGAAGTTAAGAAGACCGTTAATGATTTTCAGAGTTAACTTAAAAGTTAAATTTTGCTAACTTCGTTAATTAACGATTTTCTGTCCAGCTGTGCACTTTGGAACTCCGTTGGTAGCAATTAGCCTACCAACATATTGATGCCAGGTATTCCCCTCACCTTAACCTCCAGTAAGACTCCAACAATGAATCTATCACTCACTTTTGTTATAAATAATTTATTAGTTTTTAGTCATTTCTTTATCTAATCCAAATTATGTTTCACAATAGTTTTTTCTTTTAAATTATTTTATTATCTTACACCATGTTTTACAATCATAATATTCCTCCACCATGCTCCTCACTAAAAGTTACTCTGTGAGGCAGTCGGCTACAACATCCATCCTCCACAATGTTCTCCATTTGATAAAGGGCTAAGTCCCAACATTTCTATGTCATTTTATGTTTTTGTCTGTTATGTGGTCACGCCACACAACCATCATCTAAGGTAAGTGGTGGTTTATTTCTATATTCTAATTATTTTCCCTACATGGCACCTATTATTTCAAATATATTGGTTCGGTTTGAAAATAATTTAAAGCTAGTAAATAAAAAAATATTGATAATGTGATAGCCTTTTAGGTGGGGCTTAATGGAGATTGAGGCCGGGGGGATTCCTGTTGAGTAGGATGTGTTGGTAGGCCAATTCTTATCAACAGAGTATTGAAGAGGTACTGGTGTTACGAAAGGCTCTCATTGTATAACAGTTGTCAGAGATTGTTAGAATAGTGTGTGCGAACCTTGCGGATCTTGGAAATAAGTTTTAAGGTAAGTGTGCCTAGAATTTGAGGAGTGAGGAGGGTTATGGATTGTACTGAGAGGCCTAGTAATGAGCTCTGGAGGTCAAGGGAAGTGTGATTTCAAGGCAAACGGAAGATATGGGATCTGTGGATGATATATCTTGGTATTGGAAAGCTGTGTAAGGGTCCCAGTAGTGGAGCACTTATCTGCTCAGAGGATATGATAGTTTTGTTCCTAGCCAATTCCTTCATGGTGCAGGTTTCAAATGAGTTGAGGTTATTGGAATGGGGAGTAGAGTTGAGGAAACGATGTGAGGATAAGATAGATATAAGGAACACTTGGAATACGAGGAACATTTGGTTTTGAGGAAGGGGAGGTGAATCCAGCTGGGATAAAGTTTTGAACTAGTATACAATAGACACAACCTTGTTACACCGGATGTCATTTTCCGCTGTGGTAGTAAAGAGATACCATCAGTGGAGAGTGCGGCAGAGTGCTAGTGGGACAGTATTGTCAAACTTTGGAGCACATGAGAAAGAAAGTCCCTTGGATAGGATAGAAAGTTGTGGTACAGATAAAGAAGTGAATGAGTTGCGGTATTGCTGAAAACAGTGAATGATGTCACATTGTGTTCAGTGACGAATCGCAGTTCTTCATTACTATCATAGTCAAGCGAGTATGGCAGCGACATGAGGAGAGGTCCCATGCTTCCAATGTTTTGGAGAAGCATGGTAGTGTTACTCCTGGTATCTTGGTGTGGGAAGCCATCAGGCATGACTTCAGATCATGACTCGTAGTGATTGATGGAACTCTGATGGCACAATGGTATGTCACAGACATCCTGCATCCTCATGTGTTACCTCTCATTCAACAGTATCGTGATGCCATTTTTGAACAGGTCAATGCATGTGTCCCTATAAACTGTCTGCGTGGTGTTGAGGTATCCCCGTGGCCAGCAAGATCCCGGTATTTGTCCCCAATAGAACATGTGTGGTAACAACTCTGACATGAACTGCATGCAAGTGTCAGAATCTAGAATAACAAGGACCAGTTACAACATTTGACGTCCAGCTTACCTCAGAAGAGGATACACCTGCTTCATGACAGCCTTCCCAACCAAATCTGTACATGCATCCTCACCAGAGGATATACAATGTCATTCTTATAAGTGGGCTTATACTGCCAAGTGCTTTGTAAATTTTGTCATCGCTGAAGTAGCATCACAGATCCTTTCAACCTGAAGTTTACTTCATTTCTTCCTCCCCTTCTCGGTGCTTTTTTGGTAGTTTGCTTGATTATGATGTCCGCTTTATTGATGTGAAGTACTGTTAGATTAGCTCTCCAAGTTTGCTTTACAAGCAACTGGATGATGATGTTTCACTTTCTTAAATTTTGATTGGTCAGATGAAGTTTAGCAGTTAAGGTGTCTCCACAGAATTTGATAGATGCTCAATTTGAACCTCGATCTTGACTTTAATCTTTAGCTGACCTTCAAACCGTCCTTTTTTCCTGGTAAGTCTTTGTTTTGTTCATGAAAAGTACACTATGGTGCTTCAAATTTTTTAAAAAAATTCACACACCCATTTTCCCCCTTTCCTTTTCCTGCGTGCTTTTACAGTCTACTAATTTCACCTTTAAATTCTTTCAACATTTTTGGAAAATTATTCGCCATTTCTCTTTGTAATTTATTTTAATTCCTGACCCCCTACCTACGAAAGAAAATCTTTCTATACCCTTATGCCTGAAATAGAGTGCCAGTTTGTGGTGATTTTATTTTTTAAATTTTATTTTTATCTGATACATAATAGCCCAGCATCTAATTTATATTCTGGGCCCATATTTCCAATATTTTACAAGAAGTGCATAAGATAAAATTCTAGACTGAAAATAACTGCTGAATATTTTTCAGGATGCAAGACTAGTTTGTGATATATAGACTTGTCAAGTTTCACGAAAGTTAGTTACATAATTAAATTAACAATGTGTAAGAATGTATTTGATAGGTGTTAGTGTGTGTATATATATATATATATAAATTAGTAATTTGAGTAACATATGTTCACACACAGATACTGCTATAGATAATTAAATGAAACATTCGTATACACAAATCACTTACTGCACTGTTGTATCACTGTTTCTCACTTTGGATATTTATGACACTTTTACACACTTACTCCCGGCGCAGCCTCTTCCGAGTAACTTATCTCCCACGTGCGAAAATCCCTGGAAGTAGAGGTGTCCTTAGTGTTGTAAAAAAACGGTTTTTTTTTCAAGCCTGAAAAAAAACATGAAAAAAACTTTGAAAAAAACATGTTTTTTTTCTGGAACACGTTTTTTTTTTTCACAACTACTAAATCTCAATTTTGTAAGGCAGTTATCGTTTAATATGACTGTTTTAGAGTTTATACTAAGTACTTATCTTAATTTTTAAATGTACTATATTTTTCTGGTTCAGTAAAACAATAATTACGAAAGTATTGGCGACATTGACTGAAAATTTCCTTTTACGAACGGTGCCAGCGCATAGTGATACTGATACCTAGTCATAAAATTGTCAGTAATTATGAATCGTTTCCTTGCAACCGTTTGCGTAAACCAACTATTGAAAAGAAATAAAGCTCATATTTTGTATGTTAATAGATTTAAATTCAAACTTAAAAGACCGTAATACAGAACTAACGGCGCAGTATTTATGAACGGTGCCACAGTGACAAGCTCAATGCCACGGTCTTCCAACGATGAAATATTGCGCGTAATCGATATCCGAAATCACAAGAGCTTCAGTTTAACATTTGGGGCATCAGGATTTATAAGAGAATGTACAATAAAACAACGTAGTTACAATTTTCCTGTTACTGAAGATATGTTAAATTGAATGTCAACAAAGGAAATGTATTGTTAAAGAAAAAAGAGTAGTCATAGCAGCAGTGATGAAATAGACAGTTTATGAAACATATATTTGGAATTTTAAAGACTTGGAAATAAAGTATTCTTCAATAATTATAGTTTCGATTTTCCAGTTTAGCGAATCTCCGGATTTTTACATCCAATCTTTGGAAATTTTAGCAGCCATCTGTGGATATTGTAAGAAACAAGGCTGGCAGCACTGATTTGAACGTAGTCCAGCTTTACATGTGACAGTGAAAGGTTCATTCTTACCGAATTATTTCGTTGTATAAGAGTGTGATTATCTAAAGTAGCGATCAGAGTTCTAACCCTTCCAACTACATCGGCTGCAGTTGAGAGAACATTTAGTACTTACAGTGACATTCATTCCAAAAAAAGGAATAGACTGACAAATTATAGAGCTAGCAAAATTGTGTACATTGCTCACAATTTAAAATTGAAATCTAAAAATCGTCTGAGAACAATACAAGAACAACCAGGAAAAGGAAATGCAAATGTTTCTGAAGTGATGGAACTAGAGGAAACAGAAGGAGAAAGTGAAAACACCGACACCGACCAAACTAGTGTTGGTAGCGCTGATTCCAGTGAATGTGATACTAATACTGACACCGATGATGAATAATATTATGTAACCTATAGAGATACATTTATCAAACATTATGTAATAATTTATATCATTCAGTAATATTTAAAACAACAATGTAAAATGTAAATAAAACTATAATTTATCAAATATATTGTTTTTCTGAAAAAAAACCAAATTTAGAAAAAAAAACAACGGTGCCATGTTTTTTTTCATGTTTTTTTTTCAAAATTTTGAAAAAAAACAAAATGTTTTTTTTTCAATTTGCAACACTAGGTGTCCTCCTTCAACCCATCGGGAGTTTCTTTCTTCGGGAATAGTGACTGCTCGCTCATTGGTCGCTGTCAGTTGAAACTGTTTCTGTCAGTTTAGACTGTTTCTAAGTGCCAAGAACCTTTCTTTGGCTGCTTGTGAGTCCAGATTTCAAGCTGAATCAAGAAAGTACCATAATTCCCGGTGACACAATATGTCAAAAATGCGCCTGCCCTGTAATATTTGCTTGTATGGCGCTCTTTGTCTGCTGTTGAAACACATTCCCATACAACACGTTCCGGGGTGCCCTCGTTTCTGCAGTCACAGCTACCACTGTCCACTATTCCTCTTCTTTGCTGTTACCTGTTGTAAGGACCATGACCCATTATGTAATGTACCAGCCCAGGTGATGGGAGAAGATGCCACATTTTGAGCCTTTCACAGATACTTGGAAACATATCATACGTTCTTCTTACTGTTGCGCTAACATTCCACCTTTGCTGCCATTCTTCCAATAACAATTTGTTTACCTCTGCAGCTGTTGTTGCTGGTGCTCCCATGATTTTCTCTACCTGTTCCAGATTTCTTTTCCTGAGCCAGTATAATGCTCCTCACTTGCGATTTTCCAAGTCCAGTGACCACACAAGTGCCACAGTAAGGGCATCAGTTGATGTTGTTTTGTAAGCACCGCTCAGCCTGAGTAGAATACTTTGCTGTGTCCTCCTCAAAAGTTTGTTGGCTTTTACTTTTTTGAGGTGTATTGCCCAGACGCTGGCTGCATACCCTACAATTGACGCTAATATTGTATTGTGGTATGTTCGAATAACAAGCGGTGAAAGTTGGCCCATACTGATTAGTTTTTTCATAACTGAGGTGGCTCTCCCACATGCTTCCTCCATATATGCCATAAAATTTAGACTTTCATCTAATTTCACACCAAGGTATCGACTGAAAGGACTTCTTCTTATCATAACTCCATATATTTTAATGGTTGGATTGCTCTGTAATCTGCCTCTCAGTTTTGAGGTGCTAATCTTAGTTAGACTTGTCTGCACCATCGACTGAGTTCACACAGAACTTTTGTGCTTTTGGCTTCAATTTCGGCTCTGATTTTACCCTCTATAATTAAGAATAGATCATCAGCAAAGGCAACAAGTCCTAGAAGTTCCAGCATTCTTTACAGCCTTTCCATTCCCGGTTCAAGCCCAATGTTCCAAAATATCGGACCACAAATGTATCCCTGGGGGCAACCCTTTGTCAGCTTTTTATCAATGGATACTCCAGGACACCTAAGTTTGACATACCTGTTCTTACAGTAATCTTTAAAGGTGTTATACAAGTTCCTTGGGCAATTGAGTTCCTTACACTGTGCAAAATGTGCAGGCCACCATAGATTATCAAATGCTCCAGATATATCGACAAGAATCCCTATCATGTAATTCTGATTTGAGTTCTGTATCAGATTCACTGTCTGGTTGATTGCATCCTCTTTAGATCTACCCGCTCTGAATCCATATTGGTTAGGATTCATCCCTTCCTTCGCCCATTGTTCTTGTAACCTCTTGCACAGCACCTTTTCTTGTATTTTTTCCAGCACGTTTAGCAAGGAGTTGGGTCGTAGGCAATTTTGGATCTTTGTCATCTCCCTTTTTGATGATTAATCTCTCATTATGCTTCCAGATGTTCGTACTCTTCCCTGATGCAGGCATTCATTATAGAGCTTACACAAAGAGGGGGCTACTGGCACTACCAGTTCTTGTATTACTTCAGCTGGAATACCATCCGGACCTGGAGCTTTGTTCCTGGACAAGTCATTTATTGCTTGTACTGCCTCCAAGATGCTAATATCTGGAGTGTCAGTGATATTTTAGCCTATGTTGGTCCATTTCCAGATGGAGAACTCTGTGCTCCATCTCGTCATCTTCCACTTTGTCATCTGTAAGGAGTTCTTGGAGTAATACTTCAGCACTGTAGACAGTGTAGTTGGGGTTTTACCTTTCCTGCTGCAATTTTGTATGGGATACCCCAGGGGTCAGTATGCAAGTTTGTTTTCACAATTGTTTCGCAACTTTTTTGTTTAGTTAGTATTAACAGTTCTCGGAATTCACTTTTAATTTGTCTATATCTTTCCAGCAGCTGTCCTGTAATATTGAAGATGAGGCAACGTTGTAATCTTTCCTTGCTTTATGCATCCTTTGTCGTAGTCTTTACAGTCTAGCAGTCCAAGGTCTGTCCACTGTGCCAATTGTTCTCTTTAGAGGAATAGATCTTCTCATTGATATTTGGAGTGCCCGGGTAAGATCTCTTGTGGCTTGATCTACATCATTATCATCTAATAGGATTTCCTGTTGTACAAAACTATCCCTCAGCCAGATCCAGTCTGCCAGTCGGATGTGGCAAAATAGTTCCGCCTTCTGACCAACTTGAAAGTAATAACATTATGATCACGAGTAAACAAAAATTGGGTTACAGCTGGTACTAAAACATCTTGCAGACATAAAAGGGAATTATATGTAAAAGTTAGGAATACTGATAATATGCTTCTCAAACAACATTACAAAACTTACTGTAGAATTTTAACCAAAGTAATAAAAGATTCTAAACGTTTGGCCATAAACGATGAGATTAGTAGTTCAGATAATAAGATAAAAAGTGTTTGGAACATTATTAAAAGAGAAACAACTGTATCATCCCCTGAACATAAACCTATATCTATAAACGTTAATGATAAACTTGTAAATGACCCTTCTTATGTAGGAAGTGCTTTCAATAACTACTTCTTAACAGTTGCTGAAAAAATAAAAGGAAAATATAATGGGAATATGGATGCTATAGCAATACTTAAATCCTTGTCACCAAAAACAGCACCTATGTCTCTATTTCCCACTAGTCAAAATGAAATTGAAAAAATTATTAAATCCCTCAAAAATAAAAAGTCATCTGGTTATGATGAGGTATCAACCCATGTAGTGAAACAATGTAACACCAGCATTAGTAGAGTTATTAGTCATATTTGTAATAGTTCTTTTGAAGAAGGTATCTTCCCTGACTCACTCAAGAAGTCAATAATCAAACCGCTTTATAAAAAGGGTGATACCTCAAAAATTGAGAATTACAGACCCATTTCACTTCTACCAGCATTTTCAAAAATCTTTGAAAAAGCAATGTACAGAAGGGTGTATGCACATCTACAAAAGAATGACCTACTCAGTAAAGTACAGTTTGGTTTTAGGCAAGGCGTTTCAACAGATTCAGCAATTTTTGCTTTTGTAAACAACATACTGGAATCAATGCATAAAATGTTAAATTCCCTAGGTATATTCTGTGATCTTGCTAAGGCTTTTGACTGTGTTGATCATGAGATTCTACTAGGTAAATTAGACCACTATGGAGTTAGTGATAAGCCAGGACTTTGGTTTAAATCTTACCTGCAAAATAGAAAGCAATGTGTATCACTGAAAGATGCTAATACAGGAAATGTTATAAACTCAGATTGGGGTATAGTTAAATGTGGTGTGCCTCAGGGCTCAATTCTTGGCCCTCTGCTGTTCTTAATCTATATAAATGATCTCCCTCATATACTAGGTGATAATGAACACATGGTGCTCTTTGCAGATGATACCAGCATATCATTGAAAGACCCATCAGCACAAAACCTCGAAAACACAGCAAATGATGCTATAAAGAAAATTAACAGGTGGTTTAATGCCAACAAACTAATACTTAATGTAGAAAAGACACAGTTACTTCAGTTTGTTACAAAAAATAAAACAAAGGACAGCTATAATGTGATATCAGAAGGAAAAGCAATCAATGAAAGTAATTTCACAAAATTCCTGGGTGTATGTATACATAACAAATTGAACTGGAAATAGCATATTCAACAACTTCTTAAAAAACTGAATTCTGCAACATTTTCACTTAGGGCAATATCTAGAATAGCTAATATAGAAACCAGAAAGTTAGTGTATTTTGCATATTTTCATTCCCTGCTCACTTATGGCATCTCATTCTGGGGAAACTCGTCACAAGCACAGATGGTATTTAAATTGCAAAAACGTGCTATAAGAACTATTTGTGGAGCAGGCCCACAGACGTCGTGCAGAAATCTATTTAAAAACCTGGGTGTCCTAACAATGCCAGCACAATATGTATACTCTGTACTATCATTTGTAGTGGAAAATCCTGAACACTTCAATCTTAATGCTGACATACATAGCCATAATACTAGGAATAAATATAATATTCACAAGGATTACAAATCACTGTCAATTGTACAGAAAGGGTTAACATTTACTGGAGCTTCCTTATTCAATGTCTTACCAACAGAAATTAAATGTTATCTACAAAAACCCAACTACTTTAAGTCCAAACTGAAAGAGTTTCTGCTTCAGAATCCATTTTACTCTGTGAAAGAATTTTCTTCTTGGAATTTGGTAACTAAGAATGACTGATAAAATAGTATATATGGTGTATGGAAGGGGAAGGTGACAAAGTTGTCCACAATTACTAAAGTGATATATGGTTTTTCTTTCTGTTGAAACTTTTGACAAATGAAGTAATTACACTGTTTACAAAATTTCACTCATATATAGTAACTAACATGGGATAGCATGCACTCAAAAACTGCTGTAAAAAATTATGATACTAACAGGTTTTTAAGTAATAGGCTATTTGACAATATTAATAAAATATTATAAATTGAACTCATTCTTATAGGTTAATGCTTCAGGAAGCTAATTTTATCAATTTTGAAAAGAAAAGTGGATTATTTTTAATAAAAAAGCGAAATGAAAATTATACTTTTCTTACCTCTGGTCACGTCACAGAAAACGCTCTAGGATTGGTGGTCGCTTGAGTGACGTCACACGTCGGTAAACGCTGCGGCTAGGAATGGAGCGTTTCCTATTATCCAAGTTTTCAACTATTTTTATTGTTTGTTGCTGGTCATTTCTTGTTATTAATGAAATTTCATTTCGAATACAAAATCGAGAACATTATGTAAAAGCCGACAGCGGAAAAATAACGAAAATAGACGCCTTATTTGTGGGGCTGGCTATAGAAAAAAAACCTGACTTTTATTCTACTGAGCTTAAAAATGTAACAGCTTCTATTTGAGACTCATTTATATTTAAATTGAAAGTTAGAGATTGATTGTTTTGCGTTAGCAAACCATACGTCGAAAAATTCTGTACGCGAAATTTGTGCAGTCATGCTGAAAATAAAGAAAAGTTGTATGGGTGTCGCAAATATACGCAAACAAATTAAGGTATTTCTTGTAGCTAATAAGCAGCTCTTTCAAATAAATATAGTAAGAGATCGGTATAATGAACTAAAACTCAACATGAAATTGTTTTTTTCTTTTAATTAAAAATAATCTCGTTCTGTTTTAATGATGCTATTGTATCAAGGAAAAATCATGCGTAAACTTACCTTGAAGCTCGCCAAAAGCAATAGCAACACATAAATCACTACTAACACCCAGAAATACAGCGTAATCATCGACCAAACTCAATGGATTATCGCGGCCGACTGTAGCGCTTGTTCGGTGGATCACAGAAAGCCCATTGTTCAAACTATTTTTTTCTATTGTTAGGCGTGAATTCGTTGAAAATAAACCTTTGTTCCGAGTAGTTTGGTTCATCTACTTTGCATATAAATAACTATTTTGCCTGCGTAGACAATTATCAAAACTAACTTTTATCCCTCTAGATTTAGAAAACATCACACTGTGCGGCGTCCTCCCGGATGCGAGGCAAGAGCGTTAACCGCTCACTCACCACGCTCGGAACAACTGGATGTTATGGGCCATTTTTCTTAATTGCAGATTAAAGATTATGGATAAATAATATTTTTTTGTCAATAAAACTGAATTTGTTTGTTTATTCATTTACCTACCTCGTTTCACTTCATCTCACATGAAGAAACTGTGAAGTGTTCACTATTAACATAAAGAGAAGCAATTAAGAAGTAGTGTCAGGATAGCTGCGTGATTGAAGAGTGGTAATGGAATTCAGAACGTCCTACGTTCGAAGAACCTTGGTTGGGATAATATTTTTTGTGTGAAATTTTTTTCGGTACGTATTTGTTTACTGTTTTATGCACTACCAAAATTCGAAGAATTCATAATAGTTGCTAAGCGTCATGCAAGTGTTTGAAACAAATTGCTACCATACATGAAAAGTTTTTATTTTTAAACTTACCAGAGAGAGAATACCATGCAAAAAATACAGGTGCACGGCCGTTACAATTGAATTTATTTTAGAAGTGACATCACATGTAGAAATTTCATGCTAATCTTGCAACAGTTCCGGAACGCTTTGTGTCCTTTTCGTTGGAATTTTTACGTGACGATACTACTGTAGGTTACCTTCCTGACATAACTGCGTCTATTAGGCGATATTTACTTTTAATGTGCAAGTCATATTCATTTTTTTTTTTTAAAAAGTTTTTTTCGGCGTGTAAGTAACGTCCAATTTTCTTTTTGAAATCTTCTTTGGTTGTTTCAAATGGTTGTAATTCGCTTGTTATCCAAAAATTTGTGAAGCCTTCAGAAAAAAGAAAAGAAAAATTAAATTGATTTTCTGGTGGATTTTCGGGAAAAATTGTTATGCAATGCAACCAACAGCAATTAGTATCCAAAAAAAATGACAAAAGAAAACCAACTGAAAATATTCCGATGCGAGGATCGAACCTGAGGACCAACCCTAATAATTCTCGCCTTAAACAACGTATTACATTTACTCTACGAAATTGCGGTGTAAATGAGATTCACAGAAAATCGTAAGTGACTTTGTTGCAATATCAAATTGTAGTTGTTACATTTTTAAGCTCCACAGAATAAAACTCAGTGGTTGTTTCTATAGCTATCGCCCACAAATAAGGCGTCTACTTTTAATATTTTTCCGCTGTAGGCTTTTCCAAATTGTTTTCGATTTTATATTCAAAACGAACCTCCATTAATAACAAGAAATAACCAGCAACAAACAATAAAAAATAGTTGAAAACTTGGGTAATAGGAAACGCTCCATTCGCAGCGGCAGCGTTTACAGACGGGTGACGTCACGACTGCCGTTGCACGCGCCAGGCACCAAATGAGCGTATTAGCGGGCTTTTGAATTCTTTAAATGTTAACTTTGAATTTTTCGCAAAATAATGCACTTTTGTCAAAAAATCTCTTCACTCGGCGAATAAGGTGTACCAATAAACAATTTAAAACCATTTTCAAGAAGTAGTCAAATACCCTATTGACTGCTTATGAGTTGTGGTAACTGGTTGGTAAGAAAATAACTGGTTGTTAGATGCCGGTAACAAGTTTATACACTGTTCCACATAATAAGTATTAACTAACTCGGGATTGTATTTGTAGATTACAGGAAATATTGGTTATACTAATGGGTCGTAACTAACTTCTTGTCAATATATAATATTATCAATTATATAGTAATATTGACATTACTAATAAGTGTATGTACTGTTCCACATCCCCGAGATTATTCTCACATGGGATCAAAGTGAACATATCTATCTATCTATCTATCTATCTATCAATCACTGGTAGTTAAAAATTCTAAAACGTTCTAATTCCTCAATAAGTTCCCAGAATGCAGATTGGTCAATGTTACATCGATGTTTGACTGAGCTACTGCTTGGTTGCTATATGTGTAGGGTTTATGCGGTAGATTTCTTACTTCTAGATTCAGTTAACTAATAGCTTCCACTAAAAGCTCACACTTTGTATCTGTCACCCCGCTATGCTAGAGTTCGGATTTGGCATTGACGTCAGCCATTATTATTATTGGTCTGTTTCCTAGGGCAGTGCACACTTCTCTTATATTGTATGGGTTAATAGGATCACTATATTGAAAACACATGTTGACAAAAATTACACTACCCCAGTCAGCAATGAGCTGCACACATGTTGTATGTTCATCACAGAACTGCACTATCTTAGTTACAGTAACTTATCTGAATAGCACTACTATTGCTGTCATAGGGTTTCTACCTGTTGAGATTATGTGTGACATTACCGGCTTGTAATGAATCTTCCTGAAGCATGAATGTGTGTCCTGAAGGCATGTGACATCCCATTTATGTTCCTCCGACAGCTTACTCACTTCATGCAAAATCAACTTGCTTCTCCTGGCGTTTAGTTGTGCAGTTCGTAGCTTACAAGACATTTTGTGATTTATGGATGTCTGGTGTGGACATTGCACTGTGGCCACGGGCAGGGCCGGCGTTAGGAATTTCGGGCCCGGGGTAAAATGGGCGACTTTTTTTTTTCCTTTTAGCCTACAAACTAGCCGGGCGACAATAGGCGGATTCTTGGCATCGAAGCCGGGGGCCCCTACAGCTGTTGATCGGGCCCCCCTTCAGCCGGCGGGTCCGGGTACATTTGACCCGCTTACCCCCCCCCCCCCCCTAACGCCGGCCCTGGCTACGGGAATTTTGAATCGAAAACTATACTCCTATGAGTTAATATGTACTGTTTAATATTTGATCGGGATCAGAAGTTTCATTCCTTCATTCGAAGACCTTATGCACAAGAGAGAGAAGCTGAGAAGTCTCTGTAGGAAAACTGATGGACTTTAGATGTATACGATCAATGGCTTCTAGCTGAGGAAAGGTTATATATTTACCGGCTGGATGTGCTGTTCGAGTCAGATGCCTCAGCGCCACATTGAGATTCGAAGCATCTTCCAGTCGACAGATTTTTAAATTTGTTTCAAAATCGCTGTATATTGTTTTGGGGTTTATAGAACTGTGTCTGTTTGTTATACTTCCAAAATTCTGCGGTTGTTCACCAATTTTGGACTTACAGGTCGTGGGTAATGTTCAACCCCATTTGGTCTGTCTATATTCCAACCCAGACCAATCCTCTTGACATGAGTTCCGGCGTTGATTGGAGAACTCGAAGAAATTTCGTTAATCTGTAATGAATGGTCGTCAGTCTGCGTTCCAACATCCTGTTTCTTACGGTTCTTCTCCATTTTTAGTTTCTCTCTGAAGCAGGCAGCCCTTTTTCCATTTCTTTTTTGTCTTGAGGTGATTTTTCTTTCGTTTTTGTAGCCTGCTTTCCAATTACATTTCAACTATTTTCCTAATTACATTTGCCAGTTGAGAGTATATGTCGTTTCCCATATCTATTCCTTGTAGTAAACTATCTATAATCAGTCCTGTTTACAGCTTGTTGTACGAGTAATTTGGTAGGTAAGACACTTTTTGCCCTTCTTGTTGCAGCTGTTGCCCCGTCTGTTGCACGGTATACATATTGAATGTAGGGAACTCTTCTTTAACTGGTTCCTTTGGTGGTTTTCCTCGCCACAGTGTGAGCAAGAACTATTGTTCTTCTTACAATGCTTACTGACGAGTCCTAAATCCAAACATTTATTGCATTTTGGTCGACAACGTAATCTTTCACTGTTATAGCAGAAAATTCTATGATGATTTTCTTTTGCTGCAACAGAAGTTTCCTAACAGAAAGACACACAACATGATGTACTGTTGCCCTTTCTCTAGGTCCAGTCTTAAATTTTGGTTGAAAACCTTCCATAAATTGACCTTTCTCTGTTTTATCCTCAAGATTTTGCTGATAAACAGCATCAGCTAGGTTGTCTACATGAATTTTTATTGGTATGTCGTACAAAATTATGAGTGGCCTTCGTTTTCAAGGGAGTTCGCATCGCAGCTTTAACAGCCAGTTCCTTGTTATTTAGAATTTTTGTGTGAATTCTCAGGAGATTCTGTTTCCACTATAATGGCATTGTTAGTTGTGCGTATTCTGTTGATTCTAATTTTATCCCTTTCAGGTTTTATGATTTTTTTAACTTGTTCAGGTACTTGCTTTGGGTTCTCCCCCCTTTGGAAGTGATAAAGCCGCACTTGTAGTGGACTGAGTGATTTTGGGATTCACACGAGTCGATCCTCCAGATTTTTCCATTTTAGCATAACTGGGGATTATTTCTCCCCTATTTTGTTTGAGTTGCTTTTTTCCGTTTTGAGTATTTGATTTTCTTTTCCTAGCTGACACAGCCGGCCTTCAAGAAGGCGATGTTTATCGCCCAACAGGCTAGCTTATCTTTCATTTCTCTTACTCTAACCTCTGTGAGTTTTTGTCTGCAAATATTACTTAGATGTTTGACTAATTCCACATACTCGTTTGTGGTGACGGTTATTTTTTCCCCATCTATGCACCACTCCTAATTCTTACACCATTATCTTTTCGCTCCACACCAATATTCTCCTTGTACACTCCTATACACTTTCTGCGCTCCAATACCCTGTAAACACGAAAAATGATAGCGGTCTGGTGGCTCAGTGATTAAGGCGTCTGAATGGAGATCGAAAGGTCCGCGGTTCGAATCCCTGTCTCAGTGGAGGTTCTCAAAGGCCCTTAACCAGACCCACACCTCTTGTTGTGTAATATGAAGTACGCCAGAACGCTTCTCCCCCCCTCTTTCAAGTTTAACGCGGAATCCGAACTACGGTAGTTCGGATTCCGCGTTAAACTTGAAAGTCCCCTGTACCTGGTAGGACTACCGGGTTAGGAGGCTATCACAGTACCACAGGTGCGGAATTCGCAGCCAATAGAAACCCTGTCGTCAGGTCATTACGACTACACAGAATTATTATCCTGAAAATAATGATACCAGTATTTTAATTACAGATAAACTGAACGTTTCAAAAGTTCCCTAGATCTTCTGGTACATTAAACTGTGCACAGATGAACAACTTTCAAAATAAAATTACTACGTTTACAAAGCTTGTGTCGAAATATTTCTTTCTACATGAACATGCTAGGAATATTTTATATTAAGCCTTCAAATTTTTTTCAGACCTGAAGTATCCGATAATGGCGTTCTTAGCCTCGCTGACGTAATAATCCATTACTGCGCTACTAGGATAAGGATGTTGGCTAGCGGAATTCGCGACAAATTATTATGTTGCTGAATTAACCTTAGGTGTCTCACGGCCAATAAAGCCACATTAAAAAAAAAAAAAATGTTTACTGTGTTTAAAATCCCCGCCACAAGCATAAAGACGTTATTGTGGTTAGTCAGAACTATTTATTTGGACCTCATTATCTAAATGTAATTAGAAATTTTGTACGTTTGACTGTACTGTCGTATACAGAAAAAAAAGATTGCTTACTTATTATACATACTTTTGTTTAGTTTTCTAATATCGCGTTAACGTAGAGTTTATTAGTGCGCAGTTAAGAGTAATGTCAGTGTTGGGAAATTATGGTTCTTAAGCCGTATGATCCTAAGGAGTCTCAGATGCATTCACCGGCCGACTCTGCTAGCGTTGATCATTACGTATTAACTACTTCATAAGGCCTTAAGGTTCCCGCACTAAATGGAATATTTTAGTATGCATGACACCCCGTTTTGCTGGCGAGGGGTTAATTAAGTGTACGGATTCTTGTCTGTTGTAGGGCATGAATATTCACCCGCGATTGGAAGGGCACCCCTTTTCAGCAAGAAGCACCAACGTGAGCTCAAAGGGACGCACAAATGAATGAGTAAAGAGTTAATTAAGTTATTGCAAAACAAATCTCAGAGCCCCTCGGCTTCCTTCCGAGGAGAATATAGAGAGAAGTCTTTCGCATAGGAGGGAAAAAAAAGCAAAGGGAGGAAATCCGTAACTAAACGCTGTCGTACTTTTCTTCCCTGCTTTCCACATAAAATTGTCCTCAGGCTTAAATGGAAGATAAAGACTTATGAAGTTTAAAAATAAAATACCCATAGAGCAGCTGTTACCTGATAATGTGAATTTTTTAAAAGGAAGAGGAGATGGTAAACTCTTTGTTCTCTGTTGAACTGATGTAAACATTGAATTTGAACGGTCTTCTTTGTGTTTATTTTATTATTATTAATTTAATCGCGATGGAGCACACGCTCCGATGACAATTCCCTAAGTCATATAATTACCCTTTTTTAAAATCTTTTTAATTAATTATCTTATATAATTTGACGCTAAAACTCCTTCCCAACTACTTCAGCGATTTACATTTTTACAAGTTCTCCTATTCACACCAGTTTAAATAAAGTAGATACTGTAATTATACTAAATTTAAATAATAGTTCTTGTAGGAACTTTGTATTCGGCGTTCTGCGGTTGTCTGGATACAAATCTTTGTAACATGTGTTACCTGTGTAATCTGTCTATATCTGTATTGAGGAAGTTTGGATGTACGTCTGGCATCAATCACACCTTAATAACTCAACACATTTGAATTAAATTTGACATGAAGTTAGTTATCTGTGTGCGAAGTGAAATAGATTTTATCCCACAGAAACGCATAGTTCGTTTAGAAATTGCCATTAATATCAATTCGCAAACAACAAAGAGTTTCCTATTTCGTAGACAGCAGTGCCACGTTTACTCTTTGCTTTGACGTAAATCGCAAATACTACTTTTCAGAAATAAAAGCAAAAACCTTCTGACATATACAAGTTTGTGTTTAGTTTAAAAGCCATAAAACCGTTGCACTTGACAAATGATAGTATGGAAGCAGGAAATATAAATCTGTACGTAACCTTAAATAAAAAAAAGGTGGGTACAGTTGTTAAGTTCGCAAAGATATGTCTTCAGTTGCGTACATAGAATAGTATGACATCTCAAATATTACACCATAATTTCGTTCGTAATATGTGTCATAATAAATGTGAAAAATCAAAGCTTGGGAAAAAAACAACGCAAAATGCAATGAGTTATACCAGCACGAAAGTCGGTTCACTAAAAGTGAAAAATGGCCGTGCCCGAAATGTCGTATTTATAAAAATGTAACGGATTGCATTCTATCTCGGTACAATTTATTTCATGTGTATCTTATTTTTGCTACTATTTAGTCTCTGTAATATTAAAAATTCTAACCCTTTTTATTTTTTTTCAAAATTTTTGTACAAATATAGACTATGATTCACGAAACAGTGCTTTTTACTTACTATTCAATATTCTGCAAATATCTATTGAATCGTTCACTTAAAACTAATGTATTCATTGGCCTAATGTAGATACTTATTGTTTCATAAAGCAACATTGGAAGTTGTTTACAGCACAATACACCTCATTTGCACAGAGCTTATGAATGCTGCTTATTTATTACCAATAATAACTAAATTACTTCTGCCTCATGCTGTGACAAACCACTATTTCTGCTAATATTGCCGGCACAAAATCAAACGATACGAACCCACCTCAACACATTAAATGCACTGGAACTATATTTCGAGTAGTAACAGAATTTTCTATATCAAGATTCCTAATTAGTGTAGTATAAATTACTATCAATTAATTTCATTATACACCTTACTAAATCACGAGAAATAAGTCACTTTACATCGATGTAAACTTGACCAGCAATGTTAAAGAAAGTTCTCTTAGAATTGTAAAGAATTATGGACTTTCCGTTGTACACTGTAAGTTACAAACATTTTAGTATACATTTTTTAATTACGTTACTTCAATAAGTGTCATGATGCTGACGACATAGTTCATGCGGCTGAATGTAGTTTCAAATGTATTCAGTATTTAATTTACTGCGTTTTTACGAGCCTCACATTGCCAGCGTCATTATTCGGGTTCATTTAGTATCGCGATCTGAAATAATGTGTCAAGTTTATTTCGCCATTCATGACGTCACTAACATACAACATAGTGAATGTATTAATGCGCTAGTGATAGAAGCTTTGATTCTCTAGCGGTAGTTTTAAAATGTAGCCTCGGCCAGAATGAGAATTGAAACATTGTTGGTTATTTAAGATTATTTCATGAGCGCCATTTTAGTGACGTCATGTATCGATCGCTTTGTACCGATATTGTATCAAGATCTATAGTAAGCTTGGAAGATTTAGCAGTAAATTTTTTAAATTTATAAATGTTTTATTCAGATAGTGGAGTGGCAGACAAGCGGAGTGGTAACTTGCCGGTAGTCATTCAATTCTGTTTTCAGATTGAGAAACCAATTATGAAGAAATAATCAATTACTACTTTAACACTGAAACTTATATTTTAGAGCAGAATTAATGGATCGAAACGAACGAACTATAGTAAACAGCTCCACAGGCATTCAACTGTTTCCACAGATAGAATGACCTGACACTGATCTTAACGAATAAAAGAATCAGTTACTACTGTAATACGAAAATTCCTGTTTTAAAGCAGAATTAATTGATGGAACCGATATATCCTCAAAACAAAATCAATATTCAATTAGAAAATTAAGTTCTCTATTTTAAAAAAATAAAAAAATCGGTAATTGTCAGATATCCAGTGCAAATAAAAATATTGATTTTTAGTTTCGCAATTTTTTTTTAACGGAAAAGAACGACCGTGGGCCACTTAGGTATTTATCTGCTCTTTGAATCTTGCTATTTTTTTTTTGATATTTAGTCAATTCCATCAATTTATTGTTTTGAGTTACCAGTAATTAAAACTATATTCGTTTTTACTCGCGAGACTTGAAATAAGTAATTTTAAGAGATGCCGGGTAAACGAAAGTCAAATCTTTCAAAAAAATGTAAGAAAACTTGGGCTATGAAAATAGCCAAAACCCAGGAGACAAATCCTCAAGCAGAGCTTCAAAGGATTGAGCACTTGGCACATCTTGGGGCTTCTGCTGCTGATGAATTGCCGGAGCAGTCGCAAGTTGGGCGAAGACAGCAAACTGAACACTTGGTGTCTGGACGATTTGCCGAGACACCTGGACAAATGCGAGCTCGGTGCAAAATAGCAAGCCGAACGGCTCTGGAGATGCTGAAACACCGAAGCAAACGAAAAGGTGGCGGCAACAATACGCCGCATATTTGGCATCACAACGAGTTGCTGAAACTTTCGAACAATCGCGAGCTAAGCGACATCAACATGCCATTGAAATAGCTCTTTCCTTACAGCACAGATTTTGAATCTTATCTGAAAGTATAATTCCTGCTTCCATATGAAGTCTTTCGGAACCGATAGAATCGTTGCATTACAAGGATTTTCACCGACATTTACTATCCAGAGGCAAGTATATCACCGAATTGGGTTTATGCTTCCTTCGTCGAATACGAAACCATAGTTTTTACAGATATATTTCATGGGCGATGAAGAAGCAGAAACTGAAAGTCGTTATAGAATTATTAAAGGGACTGAGAGAGAGACCATACAAAAAATACAGCGGGTATTACAAGACAACAATGCCTTGGTCAGGGAATTCAAAACGGCTTTGGAGAACGTGCCCAAAGTAACCTGCTAGGTAGTGATCCACCCCGACTGTGTGCCACGAGAACAACACGAGAGATGTTTCAACGCAACGACGAGCAACAAGATCGCAGTAATCCTATCGGGCATAGGGGACCTAAAGTTCAACGTGGAGTCAGAACCACTTGAGCATTCTGGCGTACTTCACATCACACAACAACCTGTGCCAGAGGTGAAGGTCGAACAAATCCTCGCCGAATCTGGGATTCAAGCTGGGGACTTTTCCATCTCCAGTTGGACGCCTTAACCACTGAGCGACCAGATCTCTCAAGAAAATGTTGTATTACATCATTCTTCCACGCGGAAGAAGTCGCGGGTAACTGCTAGTCTTATATAAAATGCATTGTCTGGAGACTGCGCGCTCCTGGATTTATTTACATTTATTGCTTTTTGTTTATTTGCAACAGCTAGATGCAAAAATTCATGTAAGGAAAAGGGTATTTCATGTTTACACTGTATTATCTGTATCAGTTATAAGAACTAGGTTAAAGCATAACGTAATAATTTTTTGACCAAAGATAAGAAACAATGAAGTTTATTAAAAACTCAGAGAAAGTTTACACGAAATGTACGTAATCGCGAAATCCATCAGTCAAATAAATATCAGTTATCCGTTTTTTAAATTATAGTCTCCGCAATTTAAAGTAAAATGCATTTATTTAAATAAAATCCTTGCCAAATAATCTGATAATCTAACCAGATTAAGGTACACATATCACGAAGGATGTCATTAAAAATGATGCTTATTCGCTTTTCCTTACAATCTTTTCCAGAATAAATTTCTACTAACATTATAGATGATACCCTTAGATTTTGATACACGTGTTAGCTATTAAATGAGATTTAAATTTACCTTTTTATGTAAATTTAAATCCTCAAGGATATGACTACATTATGAATACGCGATGTGAAACTCAATTTATTAATCACAGTTCAACAACGATATTCTTGCCACAAAATAATAGCGACCAGAGATATTAGGATTTAGAGATTATGTACACTGCTTAACACATACGCAACTGCTATGAAATTAATTGCTATAATACATTTATAAAGTTTGCTTTTTGAAGCATTTTATTCTTAAAAAATGTGAGAAAAATATTTCGGCTGTAAGAACTACGACTACTTTTCAATAACATGTCGCTAATGAAAGTAACATATAAGGAAACTTAAATTGCTCATGGTCTCTGCTATAACCATGAATGCCAAATCTCATTCCAGCTTAGGCTAGAATTAGATTTAATTAAAACTTTCGCTGAAGTTGCTGCTTGATCAAAGTTTATTTAATACGGTTTATTTGCTTTTTACATACTCTACTGACCTCTTCCGTTAGTGGTCTCTGTTCATGTTAGCTGTACGCGGGTTGTTAGGTTATATAAAATGGATATCAGGCCAAAAATGTTGCCGAATCGAGTATTCTGATAATTCATTTCAGTTATTTAATAATCAGGAATCTGTATAATTTCTCCGGCTGTTGCAGAAACTATGACCAAGATTACCTTATGAATGTGTTATCAGATTCAATAAAAAACAAAAGCCTGTCGTATACCATATAATTAAATATCAGTATTTGCGCAAAGATTTTCAGGGGAAACGTATAGGAAAACAAGATTATTTTAAGAATATTTATTAAATAGTACAATGGAAAAATATCTTGGTAATATATTCAATAGTCATTTTGCTAGGGAAAAAATGAAAATCTTACTGATCGGAACAAATTGTCAAGCATGAGAAGCTTCTTTTAGTAAAACTTCAAGTTTTCTTGATCCAGGAACCACCAAAGCAGTAACGCATAGCTAGTAATTTTTCCGCAGTTGCTTGTTTAAATTATAGACTATTATTTGAATAATATCGATACAACTGTTGTTGAAAACATAAGCAAAGGGACGTACTGTAAAACTTATCTAAAGGTGAATAAAACTTGTACAGTATGACAAAAAAGCCGTCTACGCAACATATGCATATCTGTGACACAAACAATAGACAGATTTTTTTTATATAAATTTCGGTAACTGTTGACAGCTATACGAGAAGCGCAGTGGGTTCGGATGCTTTTTCATGATATAAAACGAATTTAGAACTTTAACGAAGTATTCCTCGTCATAAAATGTTTGAACCATAGTTTCGCAGACAGGATGGTGCGTCACATTGTAAGACACGTGGGACTCTTTAGTTTGTTAATGGAGTGTCATTGAAGGAAGAAACTGTCGAGGAAGATATTTATTAGAATATTTGGAGTAAATAACTGAGGACGTACATTGTAAGGGTTGTTTGGTGTGAAGAGTTAACCAAGACGATAAGAAAAGATGGGGGATTGCATCAAACAAGAAGCGAGACTAATGATGGGGGTGAAAAAAAATCATAGTCTGTCACCTGCATCGAGCTTGTAAATGGAATAAAATGCAATATCAAATATGCCCTAGTTATGTTTCTTTGATCCAATATCGAATGCCCAATTTGAAAATTTGTATAATTATTTTCTGGGTGCGTTTAATACATGCAAAGTGAGTAGATTTTTTTAATATGTTTATTCGATTGCAGGGTAAACTTATTAAGGGCTAGACAAATAGAGTAGTATATTTTTCTGCTCTTTTCTCTACAAACTAAGATATGATCGGCAGTCAAAGTTTTCAATTTTAGACCATTTTTAATAGTTACCAGCTTTACCTGGCATGAGTTGCAATGCCTCTTTTTATTTCTTAAGTGGATAGGCATATACAGACACATTGACATGTGCAAAATAAATGAAAGACAATGATTTGTATGCATTAAATTCAAATTGCAAAATTTTATTCTAGTGCTTTGGGATTGTTGGCGGGTGGATATGAAAGTTCTGATGTTTTATCCCTTTAAATCGGAGTGAAATAAACATTCCCCATCATCATCAATTATTCCTACCAACGCACAAATAAAAGAAAAACCCCTGAAAGTGGCTTTTGTAATTTAGTCTTAAGAGGAGTGAAGGGAAAAGCGGGTGCAGTCTACTAGACTAAATACAAACATAATTTATCACTTATTTTAAACAGTATGTGCGCAAAGTTCCTTATGAATAGTTCCATATGGAACTTTTGCTTAAGGTAGAGTGGTGAGTTTTAGTAAAGCAAATGTAGACAATATTTTTCTCTTTGTTTTAAAGTATGCAAAGTTACATCGAAATCGGATACGAACAGTGCGTTTGTATAAAGAATATTAGCAAAAATTAGGCGGGGGGGGGGGGGGGGGGGGAGGTAAAAGGAGAGAACGGTTGGTTTTTTTGCAAACAAATTGTAGACAATGTTTTTCTCTTTGTTTTAAAGGAAAAAAAGCTTAGTCATTCAACAGGCAGAAAATTAATTGGCTACTGCCGAAGGAGGCATACTAAGCCACTGAACAAATACAACTCTTAAAAATTCCTTCTTCCACCGGAATTGGATCCCAAATCGGACAAACAAACTGTTGAAAGCAAGAGCCTTAACCACTGAGCTACCAGATCACTTTGTTTTGAGCATAGTCACTATGAAAATTGGATAAAAACGGGATTTACCTGAAAATACGTTGAAAAAAAATTAGAGGGAATAGAGTAGGAGAGGGGTTAGGATTTTTAGACCAAGCGTAGACCGAATTTTTCTATTTGCAAAGTTCCATCAAAATCGAATAACAACAGTGTGCTTGTTTGAATAATATTTCCATGAATTAAGAGGGTGGTGTAAAGGGCTACCATTTTGCAAATCAAATGTAGAAAGTACTTTTTAGTTTCTTTAAAGCAAAATACTAAAAAAAAAAATTGTTCACAGCTCGAAGGTTGGTTGAATCCAACCAAAGGAAGTGTGATAAGCCTTTTGTCAAGTGGCAGGACGACAATTCCTTTCCTATGGAACCTATAGTTCAACATGAAATGGACCTGGAAAAGCTCATGTGATCATCGTTCATGCTTCCACCGGGATTTCAACCTGGGAACGTATCCTGAAACCTTTGAAAGTACCTACCTTTACCATAGTGCGACCAGACCACTCTGTTTTATTACATACTAGCAGAGTTCCCGGCGTTGCCCGGTTTAGTTGGCTTTGATTTACCCATTCACCATTTTTATTCACGCAATGAGAAGCTTGTACCAAGTGTCATACAATTCGCGCCATCCATCTCCGGAATTAAAGCAAACCTAGATTCATTCGCACCTTGCCAAGAAAGGAGTGGGTTAAAGTTGATTTACCCGTACACTATTTTTATTCGTCCGAAAACATTCATGCGTACCAAGCTTCACTCACTTCCGGTACTAAACTAAACGGTGATTTAGGAGCACAGTTCTAACTAAGAATACGGTGGTTTGGATACTTTGAGACGAAATGTGAGGATTCTACGATAACCGTGGCGCCGCAATTCGATGTTCGATTCTTATGCAACTCGGCGAGACAAATTGAAATTAAAGAATATATATATATATATATTTTAATATTTCGCTTAGTTCTCGAGATTTCGTATCTCAAATTTGACGTGGTTCGCTTGAAATGTGGCCTGGACCAGAAAAAAAGTCCACAAAACCACTATATCTACATGGGGAAATGAACTATAGGTGTTTTATTTTCTTCCTAAGGGAGATATCTAAAAAAAATTATTCCTTATTTTCAATTTGTGTCGTCCAGTTCTATAAAAATTCATCATCAGATTGTGGTGCCACGGTAATGATAGAAGTACCTGGAATGTCAGTTTTCATTTTAGTCCAGGTCATATTTCAACGTAATTACATCTGCTACAGTTGCAGCTCGAAAATCGAAACATTGACCGCATTAATACATACCATATACATAAAAATGAATCTGGAATGTGTCTGTTTATTCCAGCATCGCGCAAAAAATACAGATTTTGAATGAATTTTCAGAATTTGTAAGCTTGAGGTCAATGTTAAAATTTAACGCATGTCTCAAGATATTACGACACATTTATTTTACGAATAATCTAGCATTACTTGAAAACTGCTGAATCGATTTAACTCGCCTTTTCACAGTATCAAACATTGATGTGTATCATTATGCTAAATCATCTGTCGTTGGTAGCTAAAGATTTTATTGTTATGTTACATCATCTGGCACTGGAGCACATAATTAAAATATAGTCGGCACCTGTACAGTTGAATATCAGGTATTCAAAATTGTGTATCAAGTATTCAGAACTAAGTTATATATATATATATATATATATATATATATATATATATATATATATATAAAATATTCTTTACTTTTAATTGTTTCAGGGAGACACAAACTGCAGTGCCATTTTATTATGAACAGAACGCCAAATACGATAGCCAGAGACATTGTAGTTGTGCTATCAGAGCTTGTGATCAAATAAAATCTCTGTTGTTTTTTCGTTATTAATTTCTCTCATTCATTACAGTCATCTATGGCATTTAAAAACTGAATATCACGAATTAAAGGAAAGAATATTTCCAGTTTTGTTTAGTGTGCAAAATAGTTATTATTGAAACTGTTTTTATTGCAATCATTATAGGCTACGGTCAGAGACATTCGGTTTTGTGTTTATTGCGGAGTATGTAACATCTAGTCTTTCCATCTTTGGTATTTGTCACCATATGTTCAGAATTTCATTTAATGTCCCGGCGTTATGAAACATTGAAATATAAGATATACCACACAATTCAATTAATATTTTAAGCTTTAAAACGGTGAAACCGCAGCGAAATCTGCGCAATAGTTTTTGAGTTTTTCTAGTTCAAATTTATCCGTTTTATAGATAAGATAGAAGATGTGTGCTATGTACCATCAAAATTGGATAAGACGTTGGATTTTTACAACGAACGTCTGCAAAAAATAAGTAGTGGAGGTGAAAGAAAAGAGGGGTTACTTTTTCAAACCAAATGCAGTGTAAAGTATACTCGTGAAAAGTTCCGTCGATATCGGATAAAGGCTGTGGGTTTATGTAGACAAAATTGCCAAAAATGAAGGGGAGAGAGATAAAGGGGTTGGGTTGTTACACACCAAATAGGCAGTATTTTTCTCTTTGTTTTAAAGTAAAATGCTAACTTAGTTCACTACCCGAAGGTTGATTGAATGGATGGTGTACTAAGCTTTAGGTCAGAAGCAGGACTGCTAGTTCCTTTCCTCTGGTACCTATAGGTTAATGTGGAATCCGAATCACGGAACGACCCGGTGTAGCTCAAATGATCAAATACAGCTCTTGAAAATTCCTACTCCCACTAAGATTTGAAAGCCAGACGGGAGAAAGAATGGCCTAGAAGCAAGCGCTGTGACCACTGAGCTACCAGACCTGCCAGTTTTGAAGTATAGGCGTGCTAAGCACTATAAAAATCAGATAAAAATCGTGGATTTGGTATGAAGAACGTTGGAAAAAAATTAGACAGTTGTTAAAAAGGTGGAGAGGGGTGGGTTTTGCAAAACAAATGTTGACTATTTTTTGTTTTTTGTTTTAAAGTACACAAGTGAAAAATTCCATCGAAATCGGTCAAAAACTGCGGGTTTATACAGAGATCATTTGAAAAAATCACGGGGTATGTAGGGGAAGAGGGGGTGTGGATATTTTTTGGGTCAGAAACCTTCCCAGGCACGCACACAATAACTCACCAAAATTGAGTCGTATAGGAACGCATAGAAGACGAATAAACCAACCAACCAACAAACATTCATTTTTGTATATTAGATTACCCAGGTTCGTTAAACTTATCTCCATGTATGACAGTAGAAGGTGCACAAGAACCGGGAAAACACTGGAAACAACGAACACAGATAAAAAACGGCCATGGTCTCAACGAAGGAACAATCCTTAAATTCGTCTTTTGTGATACCAGGAAAGAATGGAAAAACAAACACACATTCTGAACGGGAATCACAAATGACAACTTGAAATGTTACCGCTCTCCAGCAGGTTATTTAGTGTGTGCAATTTTATAATTATACGAGGGTAATATATTTAATTTATAAATGTTATTCAAATGTACCATTCAGTAAACATCTGAAGTATTTTTTAATTTTATTTTTTTTATTTATTTTTTAATGGCATTCGGCAACGGAGGCCATACAGCCAGCTCAATGTGTATTTTTTCCAATGTATGGACGCCACAGGACGGACAAGACAATCACACAGACACACAACACTTAACATCCATGCCCGCGGCCGGATTCGAACCGGCGGCCTTCGGCACGTGGAGCTAGCACTCTAGCCCCTACGCTACCGAGGCCGGCTGCATCTGGAGTAAAACTGCCAACATAAATTAATTTGTAACTAGCTTTTCCTCCACTAAAGTTGCTACACTGCCGGAGCTTCTATCACGACCCATTTATCCATCGAGCGTGTGGAATTCGCTTTTATTTTGCTCATTGTTCCGTATGTGAAAATCATTGTGGCGTTATGAGTGGCAGATGCGATCTAGAGCAGATAATGTTTGACTAACTACGGGAACTGCAACAAACAATACCTTTGTATGGGTGCTGCTTCGTTATTGTACACTACGTTTATCATATTGCGTTTATTCTGTTTGTGAACTGCAAGTGAGTTTACCTCTTTGCTTTAGGTAAAGATTTTTTCGTAACTGATACGTGAAATATGTTTTCAGCACTCTGACGCGAACAATGGTTCATTAACAAATCTAAAATTCTTTACAATCTTGTCCAGATCGCTCCTCTTTTTCTGTCTGGCTGACTTTTCACTCTTTTGACTGAATGAAATACCGGTTAACGTTGATTCTAAAGGGCATTTCAAAATGAATATTGAGGTTTTGAGGCTTTTCAGAAATTTCTATTATTTGACTTATATTTATGAATGACACATCAAACGAAAGAGCATATAAAACAGTTTTTTACCTACAAGCGCTCAATGTGAACGCCATTCGCCACACGGCACACATCCAGTGATACCATGTGAACAGTGTGTCTGGAGTAATTGATGCAACAACTCCTTGAATACCGTTTCTTTAGTCGGGTAGGTCAGCTGGTAGCGGAGTTACGTGCACGTGATCCTTTATGAACCACAAAACATAAAAATCGCATGGCGTCAGATCGACATGAGGGCCATGCGAAACAAGTCCGGTCATCTGGCCCATAGCGGCCAATCCAGCGGTTGGGTATAACGTGTTTAACCAGTCGCGTTCTGAGTCATGCTAGCGAGGCAGCGCACTATCTTGCTGCCAAATGATATCTAGTTCATCATCTTGCAGTTAAGGAAAGAGACACTGTTATAGCTAATCAAGATAACCATTTAGCGTTGCTTCGCCAACTTAGTTACCACTGAGGACAAAATGATGGGATTGTTATTTTCAACCTGAAGTGTTCCCTATGTTAGGAAAGCGGCTTCTCGACCTCACTGTGGCCGGTTGCTACCAGTTGTTAATTTCCAAATAATATCAAGTATAAAAACAAATCAGGTGGGCGCCAGAGATTGGAGTGTACCCTATTCTGAGGGAAGCGACATCCAGATCTCAAAGTATTATTATTATTCAAAAATGAATTATTGAATTAAACAAGCCAAATGACACATTACAGAACTGGATGGGATCTACTGAAAACAAGGTTCGCAATCTGACTTTACGATTTACTTATTTATTTGAATTGTTTACTTGACAAAATTTTACAACGATTAATTTTCTTTTTACAACACAAGGGTACATAACTTTCTCGGTGGAGCAAGAGAGTCTGTCTCGGGGCGATATCTAGGGTAAAAAGACGTTGATGCAAAAGTTCCTTTTTCTGAATGGTGATTACCGTGCAGGCGAATCTAAGTTGTGTAGTCGGTGGGTTGACCAGCTCTCCATCACGGCCGGCTGCCTCCCTGCTGTCTCTCCCGTGGTCAGCTGGGCTGCCGATCTACCGCCCTCGGCACGCAACCAACAAATTCCTCCCGTCTTCCGCTGCTGGACGAAACGTCGCTTTCCACCCCCTTTTGATGACGTCTGCCAATGAGTGTATTTGGAGGGAAGCTTTTCTCGCTGGTTGGCTCGGGACATGTAATAAAACCGCCCTTTGTTAATAATAATAACACAAATTTTTCCTATTGCCTGTACTCCTTGGCTTCCCCTCAACCTTCATTCTTGGATACAAATTTCCTTTTTATTTTTTTATATTTTTTATTTGTTTGTTGAAAACAGTCCAGGCACCCCACTCCATCTTGAGTCGTGGCCCTTGTCACGGGGCTGTTATGACATAAATCAAATTTAATGGACCCCACTCAGGGGCTGGCGTCCTCCAAACACGAGTGGAACATCCCCTGGGACCGACACACACACACACACACGACGAGAAAAGAAACACGCACACACATGTTTCGTTTTCTGGCTCCCGAAACATTACAAACCCTATTCGTTTCCTCTCCTTCATGAACCAGTACTATTCTACTCCTCAGATAAGCAGCAAATCTTCAGACTCAATCTGAATAATATTTCAAGTTATGCTAAAATCACATTTCGCTATATCTTTAATACTTCTGTAGTAATATTTTGCATACCATTCTCATTACACAGTTGTATTCTACTTAATTCATGCATAATATAATCAGTTGACCCGACAGATGTTGTCCAAATTTCCATAAATTTATTTGTGATCGTTATGTGAATTTGTGAAAAGCTGTAGAAAATTCATAAACAAGGTAAAAATGAGGAAAAAACATATTTCTGAGTGATCATTGTACTTATTAACGATTGTGTCCATGATTATTCAATTTGAAGAGCAGTAAATTCAGAAGTACGTCAATGGGAAGTTTTACACTTGAGATGAATTCTATCGTCAGTACACCACTGAACACCTGAAAATGCGCGATGTTCCTGGAATGTGATAGACTTGGAAATGTGCGATTTTGTTCCAAAATTTAAGTCCCAGTTAAATTAAGTCAAATGGTTTATTTTCTTACATTAAATTTGGAATCTCAATTGACCTCAATGTGTTTTATTTACATATCGATAATCCCTCCACCAATCCGAGGTTGATTCTTTCGTAAATCCTGCATCCTTTGGTCTAATGCCTCCAACGACTTTTTATGAGTCATCGTACATTCATCCCAAACGATCAAATTGCATTGCTACAGAACCTTGGCCATCTCACAGTTTTTCGAAAGATTGCGTGTTGGAATTTCATAGATTTGCATATTCAACGGCAACTTCAATGCTGAATGAGCTGTTAGACTGCCTTCCAACAACGTAGCTGCAATTACTGATGAAGCAAGTGCAAGTGCAATTTCATTCTGCGAGCAAATCGTTACCAAAATCAACGATATCGAAAAAGTTTTTTCAGGTCCACCCAGTGTAACTGATTCTTTCAATTGAACACAATCATATTGTTTTTCGCGTTTCAACTCTTGATTAAATGTGTCGTACATTGGACGATTCGGCGCTGTCATAATTAACTGAGGTAATACCTTATTCGATATCATCAAGCACAAGTCCTCAATTAATATAAACGAAAAAGAAATAAAATAATTACATTTGTTGGACAGATCGCGAAACAAAACAAAGGTAATTTTATTTTAATTTAGGCTGGAATGCGTTTTCCCAGATTATTTTCCTGACTTCCATTCAGGAAGCATAAGGAACAAAAAAAAAAAAAAAAAAAAAAAAAAAAAAAAAAAAAAAAAGAATTACGCATATCCATCATTCGAATCATTAGTTATGGTGTTGAGTTCGTACAAAAATCCAATAGAAAATAGCACTTTTAGTTTTTTCCCGAATTTTACTATTTTACCGACAACTTTTTCGAATTTTTCTTTCCCTAAAAGCGTTATTCGGACTATTACAAACATAAAAATGAGCGAAATTTGGCCTTAGAAAAAAAAAACACACTTTCAGTTTTTCCAGAATTTTCCAGGCAACTTTTATAATTTTTCTCTCTCTTAAAGCCTTTTTTGGACTATTACGAACATTAAACATGAGTCAAATCACTTTATAAAAAAAGCTCTTTCAGTTTTTCCCGAATTTTCCAATTTTCTACGCAACTTTTACCTTATTCAGACTATTACGGACGTTTTAAAAAGATTAACCAAATCGACACATAGAAAGAATTACTTTCAGTTTTTTCCCGAAATTTCAAACATTCCGGGCAAATTTTACAATTTTACTTTCCATAAAAACCTTATTCGGACTGTTATGAAGATTAACAAAATTTTATCACAATCGGTTCAACCGCTCTCAAGTGATGCGGTTATCAGTGAACAATATTTAATTTTTATTTATATAGATTGGTTATAATTAATCTGTTCAGTTCTACTTACATAGTGAGGATCGTGTTCTGAGTTTTTCCTTTTCCATCTAAGAACTATTGCCTTAATAGTCTCATTCAGCCAATTAGTTAATATCTCCAACGTTTTCGTATCTTCGTTAACTTCTTTCCCATCCTTATCCATAACCTTATGAGTAACTTCTCTTCCCTTCAGTTTGTAATATAACCATTTCTGGATGCATCATTCAGTTGTCCTTTCTCCATAACCCTCTCTATAAACGACTTCGGCCTTTCTTACCCTCTGGCAAACCTATCCTAGTGTGCATGAAGTACGCTGTGAACGCTCGGTGCTATCGAGTCCACAATAAACCGTAGACCTGGGAGGAAATGAACTGGCCGTCCTACCTGTGACGCACTGGCTAAGTACCTAGCCTAAGCTTCTTATGAATTGTGGAATAATTTGAAAATTCTGGTTCTAACACAAGAGGAGGATGAGGAGGGTAGTGGGAGTGTACAGGGGGTATACTGGCGATGAGACATGGAAAGATATTGCAGTAGGTATGAAAAGTAGTTCATGGAAGGGAAAAGATGACCATGACCACAAGCTGGCACTCGATTTCAGGCACAAGGGTGTGGGAAGATTTTCTTTTTTACGTAAGGGTGTCAGGGATTGGAATGAGTTACCAAGAGGAATGATGAATAACTTACCGAAAACGTTAAAAGAATTTAAAGTTAAAATTTGTAGAAGGCAAATGTAGGTGGGTGTGTAGGGAAATTGCCACCGGAGCCTGTGCTCCATTGCAATTAAATTAGTTTAAATTTAATTTAATTTAATTTAATTGCAATGGAGCACAGGCTCCGGTGGCAATTTCCCTACACACCCATCTTCCTCCTATCCTGCACCTACCTACATTTGCCCTCTACAAATTTTATCTTTAAATTCTTTCAAAGTTTTCGGTAAATTATTCATCATTTATCAGTAGACAACGACGGTTCTAACTTTAGATTTTAATGCATTAGTATCTTACAAATTGTGCTCTTAACTTTAATATAATCATACCGAAAATGATACATAAATTTGAATGGTAGCAGTTAACTTAGGCCGATCTCTAAAGAAACTTCAAACATGCCTGACTCAACTCAACCAGCGGCCGCCATGATGCTATTCTAATGCCATCTATCGGTTCGAACTTACAACCCGATACTTATACGCGTAGATATGACCTGGTAGATTTAACATTCAGTGCACTGGAATTTCTTCTTAACATTTCACCTAACAATGCGAAAAAAGTATCAATTTAAGAAAAAATTGAGACAGAAGTGCTAAAATGTTTAAAACCAGAGATGTTAAAATGTACTGCACGTTGAACGCCGCGAGATAATGGAGGGACAGTCCGTGCCAAGCCAGGCCCTGTTTAATGGCTGGCGGTGCAGTCAGACTGCATATTGGATATCGGGCCTTAAATTACAGTCAGACGAGAGCCTCCCGATATATTCGGCGTTTTCTTCGCTACTTTACTGCGCAGTTAGGGACGTTGAGTCGCGATTCAATTCGCCATTAACACCACCGATAATTCTCGTCCGACGTTATCGAGGTCTCGGACTTGACCCTGTTACGGAGAGAGCCAGTTAATACGTGCGGACGCGGCTAGTTTCACAGTCGAGGCAGAGACACTCAGCTGAGAACAACTGCAAGATACCTTATGAAGACAGCAGAGTCAGCTGTCGAAACGTCGTGTTTTTACACCACCATCCGGCTGGACACCCGAGAAGATTTTGTTGCATCGATACGCCGGGAAAGTCTCCACTCACACATCAGGCAACCACTATGGAGTAACGTCTCAGGGATATCATGTTAGGAGATTTCTTTCTTTGTGGGAAAATTTTATTTTGTAGGTAAGCGAGTTAGGGACTGGAATAAGGGAAACGATGAACAATTTACCAGATACAATAAAATAATTTAAAATTTGTAGAGGGTAAAAGAATGTTGGTGGTGAAATTGGCCTCAAAAAACTTGAGATGACAAAAAATTATTAAATGTGAAAGTAGACGTTTAAAGAAAATTAAATGTACTGTATTGTATTGTACTATATTGTCACCAGGCATATCTGTATGTTTCATAGCAATCAATAACCGGGGCACTTGTCTTTTTTTTTTTTTTTTTTTTTTTTTTTTTTTTTTTTTTTTTTTTTTTTGAGGCAAAGTCGGCAGCAATCCGTCATTGAAACATGAGAAACGTTCAATTAAATTTGGAGATTAAAACTTATTCATAACAATGGTTTAACCCTCTGAATTTTAGTAGTACTGCCTGAAGTTTCAACTTTTTTCGCAAAAACATGGTTAAGAAAATCTATAAAATGAAGGTAACTTGAAAAGTTGCCGGGCTCCAAAATAAACTATGCCATACATAATCCATTTTTACTGTTGGCTTTTCATCTGGTCGTCTTCAACGTCATTAGAGGCGGAAAATAGTGGTAATCAGCTGGAAGGAATTCGGCCATGACCTTTTGAAAGCATCTTCCCGGCATTCGCTGGAGTGATTTCGGGAATCCATGGAAATATACATAATCCTGTATTGCAACACTAAAAATATGCCATGCGTGGTCTAAAATCCGAAGGTTGGTCGTGGCCCCAAAAAGCCGCGTTGCCACGACGTCTTGTAACGGAGGCGGGACGGAACGGATTCTCAACAACACGCCATGCCATGGGAACAGGGCCGCCTCAGCTAGCGGAGAAGAGACGCAGCTACCCACTCTGAGTCGGTAAACATCACAGGCGTGCGTAGTGAAGCGCTGTTGCTATCGGTTTGCAGCAGTGGTGCGCACCCCTTCTGTTGCTGTAAAGTGCTCTGTGCCAAACGATACTAGGCAACGAGGTGGGGAGGTGGCGGCGAGGTAAGCGAGGTCTAACCTGCGGCGCGCGCTCGTCCTTACGCATCAACTAAAGCCGCGTTCCCACAACGTCTTCTAACGAAGGCCAGACGAAGTGTAGGGATCAGCGCGAGCCACAGGTTTGCCCTCGCTACCTCGCCGCCAGCTCTCCACCACGTTGCCTAGTGTCGTTTGGCACAGGGCACTTTATAGCAACAAAAGTGGCGAACACCTCTGCTGCAAACCGATTGCAACAGCGCACCACTACACACGCCTGTGATGTTTACCGACACAGAGTTGGTGGCTGCGTCTCATCTCCACCAGCAGAGGTTGCCCCGTTCCCACGGCGTATTGTGCGGTATCCGTCTGGGGCGACCTCCTTTATAAGATGTCGTGGGAACGGACCTTAATGAGGTGCCGTCTCCGTTACAAGGGGTCGAGGGAACGCGGCTGAAGACGTGCTCGGCTTCGTGGCAGAGTTAGAGCGTCCAGTTCCTTTCCTCTGAGTAATTGTTGTGGATCTATGGTAAAACTCTGTGCCGGGCAATTCAGGACCACTTTTCCGAAAGACCGCATCGACATGAGCCAGCGAGGCAGGTTATTAAAAATAGTGTCATAATTAGCTTGTGCCTACCTACAAAACTGAGCCCCAGAAATTTCGAGAAATTTTGTTTTTAGTAATTTGGCTATTGCATAGCGATCTATCTTTGAGGGTGAGAGCACCCTTATAAGAATGAAAAAAAAATTGGATTCTGACGTTATATCTCAATAGAACTAACCGTTTTGCACTCTTCTGGGAACCTTTTGCCAATTTTTTGCACCTTGGTAATATGTCTCTCTCTTTCTCCTGTGTTTGTGTGCCCTTTGGTTAAGGGAGTTTTTCCATCACAGCAGCTCGAGTAATGATCAATATATCTCGCTGAAAAAAAAGCAATGAGGCATTACCAATTTGTTTTCTCTATAGCTTAGATTTCACTGAAACGGTTTAACAGTTTCAGTGGTAACGTTTTCCTAACGGATATCGCGAACAGGGAATGCTTGATGGCAGTTGATAACAGAGATTATGCTTACTTACTCTTAGTGGTTAACCGTTCATTTCTTGCAAGCACAGCAACTTCGATGATAATGATAATCTGATTTTGACGAAATTTCATATTTATAAGTTTCATTTTATATTTGGATTTGACAAAATATTTTTTTTTTTTTTTTTGGGCAGGAAAAGGAATTAGAATTAATGGTAGATAATAACTTGAGCAACGACAATAAAAAAAAAAAACAAATTTTGATTACCATTTTGGCCTTTGGATACATGTCAGTTGGTCTGAGAATAAATCTTTCAAAAATAAAAGTTATGTTTAAAAAATAGGTAGCAGGGAGGGACGTACAATTAAATAATATATATTTTTAATTTTTTGTTTTTTATAAACTTCCAGTGAGTACATCTAGCTCATAAATATGAGGGAAGATTAAACCAAAAAGTTTCCACTGTATCAACCTGTAATGGAAAAATCGTGGGAAGTATTCTGTGGTCCTTATATCAAATATGCCTACAAATCTGAAGAAAACAATTGATGACCAGTGCATTCATCACGTGCTGACTTAAGTATACCGCGAGATCCCGGTGCTCAGTGATATTACAATGGGGAACAAAAGAGTCAAAAAGAGCTACGCATTGGTCAATTCTTAGCTTCATTGGAAAATACAAGACGAGAGCAACTGACTTCATATACGTTGCAAACGTTCAAGACATGTTGATGTTGCAGTGGGCCGACCATGTTGCTCGAATAAAGGATGAAAGGTGTGTTGGAGTAGTCAGTGACCAAAGGGAAGGGTGCCATATAGAGGGGATAAAGTCGTATATAGGGTCGTTGGAGAGAATGGCAAGAAGACTGTTCAAGTTTTATCTGGACTCGTGAATCTAAGAAACCACACATTACTGCTTGACTGAATTGGCTGATGGTGAAGAAAGTATTATTACTTTTTGGTTACTAAAATACATTTTTCACTATCAGCAGCGTATTCTGCGAATATGCCTGTAATGTTTCTGAAATCTTATGGCAGCTGAAATGATTTTAAAACTACTGTCTGGAGCACAATCGATAGATAAAGTATATGAAGCGACGGGGAAATGTTGAACGGGAATAAAATTGATGGAGAAACAAGCGATTCTGCCTGCAATTCCACATAGGTTTGTTTATTTTTACCAATGATAAAGGATTGAAATTTTCCTAAATAAAGCTTGAAAGAAGGGAAATAAGTTACAAAGTTGGTAACTAAAAATTTCTTGTTACTCAGTAATCAGTTGTTCTTTTCGTACATGGTCTGCATCTCACATTTTCAAGCGTTCGACATTGAATCTGCATAGGCTTTGTGTACAGGGTTATTTGAAAAAGAAAGAACAGATTTTGCATTTTGATTTCTCGGAACTATAAAAGATGCAGATACGTGCTACACATCACTGCACAGTGCACAGAGAAAGGTTGAGTTTGTAACCTCCACCTATTAGTTCCATTCGTTGCCGCCAACGGCGCTGTTGTCTGTCTGCGTGGACATCGCGACACCACAGGAGACGTAGTTTTGTGTGCTACAGAATGCAAAAAAGTGAATCCGTTGTTGATGTACAGCGTGTATTTCGTCGTAAGTTCAACAAAGTGCCACCTCGTTATAAACGGAGTTTCGATTGGCATAAGAAATTCGTAGGGTTGTATGCAAAGGGAAAAGCACTGGTCGTCCTCGAACGTCAAATGAAGGATGTTGAGCGTATCCAAAGTGCTTTCTTACATACTTACGGAGCCCTCTGAAATTCGCTACACAGGCAATCAGTGAACTTGGAATTCCACAGACAACTTGTGACGTTACAATGTTAAATATGGGGTTATTTCATTTCATATGTTATACAGGTGGCTGTACTGATCCACTTCAAATTATTACAGATTAGGTCTGACCGGCCGAAACGGGTTAATACCCGAAATAAAATTACTTACGGCTACTACAAGTAACCACAGCTACATAAATTAAACAATATCTCATGGATACAGTTTACTTTTTACTACACTCAAGTTCACACAGATGCAGCAAGCCATCGCGAACCACCAGATAGATATATGTATAATTCTCAATCAGACTTTGTTATTCATTAGACTGCAAGTTCAGGTAAGTGGTGAACACTGATTATGGCTATAGTAACAACCAAAACTCCAATTACTGCACTCGTATTTGCTGTCCACTGTCCTTGCGTATTCTTGTCTTGCACAAAAACAGTTCACAGCACTACTACAACTGTTTAGCACTCTTTCTAAAGGTTCTTCCGGCCAACATATCATTCTTTAGCACATGGAGCAGTCAATAACCAAAAAACCACGCGCGACCATACTTTTACCAACTTCCCGCTACTCTGTCCAACACTCCATCTTACTACCTCTCTCTCTCACTACTGTACAACGACTAACTAACCAGCGATATTCATATCGCACCTCTCGATCTCGTGCATATCGGACGTATAGATATTCATGTAATCACTCTGTGATGATACAAACTGTTTAGCGTCTTCTCAAGATTCGAGCGAATATAAAAGTCTAAGTTGCACTTAAATATCCCGCATTGCATCTTGTATCTCTTCAACAACTGCGTAGTCGAATTGTTCCAGCTGTGAATTCGATAACTGGGGTCGTGTTAATGTGTGTATGGCAGGAAATAGACTATCGTTGTCGCCAGACAGATGGTGCTGATATCGAATATGTACACTAAATTTTTGAGGCTTCCTCTATCCAGTGACGTGTGCCACGTATCTTTTATAGTTTGTGAGAAATAAGAATGCAAAATCTGCTTCCTTTTAGAATAACCCTGTACTTTTTTCCGCTTTCGAAAACAGCAAATTTACTACTTGTCGCAACAAGTACAACTTAGTCAACTTCAGGATCACAGGTCCTCCTTTCAACCCGGGAGGATAGTAATCTGTCTACAGCCCGGACGATCCGACAAAGTCACTTTGTATCCTCGGCAAGTCTCGGCGCGCTGTGAAAAACTGGTCGTTAACGGCAGCGGTATTATTAATAGCGGTATAACATTCGCGTTATAGCCGATAAAAGACAAGACGAGCCGTAAATTGTGTGCGTTGTTTCTTCTAGCCGGCCGCAATAAATCAATATAAATCGGGAGCCTCCAGACACCCAGCGCTTCCTTCCTTCCTGCAGTCTCCCATCTGCTCAAAATAAAAGAAACTCCCACAAATCTTCCGCTATCGCCGTTGCCTCTTAGAAGCGCAGCAGTACTTTTGTATCGGCTGGCAAATAAATTAAAAAAATGAGACGGTAGATATTTGCTGACGCGTTTCTACAATAACGCTGCCAGATGGAGGATACAGGAACTGCTCGCCCCATGAACTGACAGGTAAAGGCAACAACTGACCCGCTCGCAGGAGGACTCGATGCTACTCTTAGATCGCCCTCGGAGCAAAGGTGTATGATATTAAATGTAGTAAATACGATATCTTTCACAAAACCTTCTTAACAAAACTTATTTCTCTTCAAGTAGCGTTCCCAACATCCGTACCTATTGTTCTCTCTACAAACCATGCTCCAATAAATCAGGCCCTAATAATCTCCTTAGGTGATGCCCAGATTAGGCCAAGAAATATCACCATCATCATCATTCTCAACAGCTTCCAGCCTCTGGTCGGGTCTGCCTTGTGTACAAGCGTCTCCATTTTTTTCTTTCTTCACACCACCTCTCTGTCACCACCTTGTTCCAGTCCTCTACCCTCTTCCGCACACACTCCTCCATTCCCCTCAGCCATCCATCCCTTGGTCTTCCTCTGGGTCGTTTACCATGCATCTTCATTTCGTGGATTGTTCTTAAGATTCTCTGCTTCTCAATTCTCTTTACATATTCATACCATCTTAGTCTAGTCTCCTCTATCATTTCTTGTAGCGATTCCTCTTTTATGGCGTGTCTAATCGTTTCATTCTTTATCCTGTCATTTCTAATAACGCCCCTTCCTCCTCTAAAAAAATTCATTTCGCTTAATTGTATCCTGCTGATGTACCGCTTTGTCACTGTCCAGGTTTCAGCCATGACATATATGTTATCTTATTTAATCATGTATGTAACCCTTTTCCTACTCCTGCAATCCACACCAATCCACTTTCTATATCGTTCACACCGTATCTGTAATATTAAAAGAGTTGTCTTAAATTATTCTCTATGTGACGCAATATACCTAATAACTTTGGAATAATATTTGTGAAATTGTCTTTAGCTTGGAAACCATTAAATAAAAAACAGTACACTAGAATGGTTCCATATTCGAGGAAGACTTTCCCTACAAGATTTGCTGTTTGATATTCGTCTCTTCCGCAGCACCAAACATGTAATTTTTTGGAGATAGCACAGGAAGCTTCGATTATGACAAAGACAGCTTTGATTATAACAAAGACAGCTTTCGACTACAGACAAGTATATCACCGGTGTACTTAGGTTCGAATACATCCGTGTCTTAAATTGAAATGAAACAGTGGAAAATCTATCTGGTAATTTATTGCACCTCGAGAAGTAGGATAAAATTTAATGCATATATATAAATAGTGCATTGTGTCTTTAAGCTAAAATTGATGGTATAGAAATGTGTTTGGAGAAGAAGTGTCGACAGTTTGCACAAAGCAAAAATGGCTACTCAATAAACTTATGTTGACAGTGACTTTTTAGTGATTAATGTTAATTAATTACTGCTGCCATTTCTCATTCTTTGTAACTCTTTTCCGTGGATTGATTGCTTTTTGACTTTATGAACGATAATTTGAAATTTAATTGCCACCGACCCGTTCCATGTACAGCTAAATTAATATGCTTGAATTTCACAAAGCTTTATTAATATTGACATCAAATAGGTATAATACCACACAATAATTACTAAAATCTGATACTTTCTTTCGTCAGTCTGTAATATTGTCCAGATAACAAACAGTTCCACTAACAACAACAGAAACACAAAGTTCCTCGAGCAATTTTCAACGCAATAACTTTTCAATGACAAGTCGCCAATGAAAGAACACAGAAATATTTTAAAAAAACTTAATTTACTCATGATCTCTGCTGTAACAGCGAATGCCAGTTGTCATTACAGCCTTGGCTAAATTTCAATTTTATCAAAACTTCCGCTAATGCTGCTGGCTAAAGTTTATACATTACGGTATATTTGCTTTTTACGTATTTTGCTGATCACATTCGTGTTTACTGTACGTGAGTTATTAAGTTATTTGAAGTAGACTTCATACTTCAGACATGTTACCTAAACAAGCATTTTGACAATTCATTTCTTTGAAGTCGCTTAACTATTTAATAATCTGTTTTCTGGCCGCTACGGACACTGTGATCAAAGATTACATTATGAATATCTGGCCAGCCTCAATCACAAACGTGATGCTTTGGAGGCAATTGCGCACTACCTTAAGAAACACCGTATTGACCCAAATAGGATTTGGGATTCACATCCACCGGAAGCCGGTGGCGAACCCTCTGAAGACCCTGGACGTTCTTGGTCATTCCAGAAATCGCATAACCGTATCTGATGGGCCAGACCTCAAGGAATTCCGGAGGACGTGGATCCCGCTGAAGATCTATCCTAGGAAAATTGACCTTTATTCTGTAGTTAGCAGTAGCGTAGTAAAATTTGTAATAAACTAGTGGTGGTGTGTTAATTAAGGGGTTATGTTACTAATATTAGTTTTCTTTTATTAAAAAATTAACCTAAACGTAGTCAAGCACTTAAGTTTTTGTAATAAAATGCCTATACTTACAACAGTACTTTAACTGTAAACATCAATTCACTTGATTTCGCCAGGTAGCGGAAATCTATGTAACAACTTAATCATATTGTTATTGTAAATATGGCCTAATTTAGATACTAGATGTTAGGCTGTAAAAAGTTGTAACAAAATAATAATAATAAAAAAAAATAATAAAAAATGCTACCTTAAGAAATTCTTCAAATTTTGAAGAGTGAACCTTTAGGGTCAAATACAAGTCAAGTTTGTATTTCAGCCAGTTTGAGCCTAGCAACCACGACCTTTGAAACAACGATACGAAAGAGCGATCGTCTCTGTCCGTGTTTAATACGTCCATTAATACTTCTAAGTTCTTCAAGCTCATGAGATTTTATTCAAGTTTTGCACGGTAAACCCTTATGGTGAAGCACAAATCAAGTTCGTATATGCCCAGATCAGGTTAACCTGGTCATAACCTTAGACCCTAAAAAACGGGAACTATGACCATACGCAAAAAACGGTCTCGGGGTTAAACTAGTACGCGTAGATCAATAAATGCTATAATGCCTTGTTACAGAAAACCATGTTTTATTTTCAAATCTTTCGCTCTTATTGTAACACTTTTTTAGTGACCAGCTTCTAGCAGACGCATGCAGCATGAAGCGACTCCACATCAAATCAGTTTTATGGACCTATTGAAAAGATATTTATTTTCCAGCCGATCGGCATTCAGGAGACGATGTTACAAATTCGGATTTTACGAACAAAAGTTTTTGAATTTACCTTTGGTCCTTTCCATTTACTTACCATATGGCGTCGTGAATTACCCTGACTTTCTGCGAACTGATATATCGTCCCTGTGTGAACAGATTTGTCATTGTAAAGTTGGGAATTGTTCCTACCACTAGCGAAGGAATGCAGTGTTAAGCAAGGCGTACAATATATAATTTAATATTTGGTGTAATAATGTGACAGAATGATGGTATGAAAGTTAGCAATGTAAGAATTACGTAGCGAGGCTGGAAAGTTTAGCTCGCAGGTATAGGAGTCAAAACGGTTTATCTGTGCTAACGACTTTGAGAATAATACCTGACACCAGAAATAATGTGTCGAAGAAGCTATTTGTTCCCACACACAATAGGCTGCACAAGGCCGGAGTCCCGATAATAGCGTCTGCAAAGCCCCGTGTATCAATGTTGTGTTTTGACTGAAATGCCAATATCCAGAGATGTATGGCATACACACTGTTTAATTGAATTTAAATTAATTGCGATGGAGCGCACGCTCCGGTGGAAATTTCACATACCCATTCCCCCCCTTTCCTGTACCCAGCTACTTTTTACCTCTGTAAAAATTTCAACTTCAAATTGTTTCACTGTTTGTGGTAAATTAATCATCAATTCTCTTGGTAAATTATTCCAGTCTCTGACCCCCTTACATACGAAAGAAAATCTTTCCACGCCCTTGTGCCTGAAATCGAGTGCCAGCTTTTGGTCCTAGTCATCATTTCCCTTCCATGCATTTTTAATTCTTACACCAATATCTAACGAGCTGACTCTTCTTTGCATTTACCTTCATCCTATGTTTACTAACCCAGCTAGATATCCTGACCAGAATAGCCTGTCCCCTACTGTTTTGATCCTTTTATATAGAATTATGTCATATGGAAACAATCTCACTTCTGATAACAAACTATTAACACAATGTTTCTGATGTGGTTTCATATCAATCTCTCCATTAATTTACATACCACTCATGTCAAAATAATAGATCTGTAAGTTTCGACACTATTCTTCATCCATCCTTTATGGATCGGTATTACTATCACACTTTTCCAGTACTCTGGTAAGTAGGAAATATCTAGATTCAATTTAAATCTTAACATGCACTACGACAAGTTAAGGAGAATGCATTGTTCCTACACTTGAGTGTTGTTCACACTCTATATTGTTCAGAGGTATAGACTTTTGTGTCAAATGTCACGATAAGAAGATTTTCCACCAACGAACAGACACTTATTTTAACAAGATAGCAAGGACGTGATATATCACTGTCAGAGAGAGAGAGATAGAGGGTCTGAGAAAGATAAAAGATTCCCCCAAAGTCAGCATCTGTGATTGACGTCTTACGTAAAGGTAGCCAAAAATAACTAACATCTCCTGGATTTTCAGATGTGTACAAAAGTGGGAGAGTGTCTCCAGAATTAGTTAATAATATTGTAGTAACTGAGCGGCAAATCACCACAGCCGAAGTTTGGATTCGTCTCTGATCAACCACTCCTCGATCAGCTTTCGAAGATATGTGGCCATAAGATCAGAGCAATTACGTTCTGCCCACACTTATTACTAGTAATGAGCAGGAATCAGCGATACAAATGAAAACATGTAGTTGAAAGAATGGAGTGACTTTAATACTTCAGTAAAAATGGGCACATAGACATACACTTGAAATAACTGAAAAGTAATGCTTAAAATAACTCTCATAAAAGGAATCTCTTACTAGTAAAAGTCCTTCACTCGGAATATTCTTTCTAAGCCAGCCAGAGGGTATAACTTGCATTAGCCATTACCTAATAAAATCTGCATGCCGTATGGCGACGTGATCCATCTGAGAATCAGCGAATCGACTGCTCCGGAGGCCGTTCCAGACTGCGCTGTCCAGAGTAGAAACGTGGTGGGGGGAAGTCATGTGACATAGTCCTATTCGTCTAAAAATCCCTTGCTAAGGGCTTTCTGGGCTAACATGGTAGGGGGTCTGCTTCCCACGGGAAGTGACTTTGCCCAACCTTGAGCTCTGCTTCGTTGGGTGGAATTACATTACATAGCTGCAGCTTGAGAAAAATTATCCCGACCGAAAGTTAGAATATATTATAGCTAAAATCTCTCAATATACTACAATATTACTATTAACTATAAATATTTTGTTGACACGTTGGAGACGATCGAGGAAGGAGGGAGAAGGAACCAAGACATAATTGGCGGACAGAGAGGCCAGGAGGATGTATGGAAGGGGGCAGAGTAGAAGCCCATTTGTAGGGGTATTTTTGTGTCAGTCAGTGAGGAAGCAGGTGAAATTTGCAGACGAAGGCTGAGTCTTGCTTTCACTGTTAGGTCGCCGATTTAGTGTTTGTGGTGAACATATCATGCTACACAGTTGCAGCATCCGAATTCTCACTTATTCGAGTGACTGCTGCTGCCATGTTCTTCTCCTGGTATCAGCGGTAAAGATAATTTTCATCTGTTTAATTGTCAGCGTGGTTGCACTTATATTTCACCACTCAAGCTTGCCCTATAATACTCTTTGCGAAGCAACTTATACGACACAAAGTCGTGTGCATTTATTATTATGTTTTTGATGAGTAATCTGACTGAACATACGACCACGGAGGGGATTAAGTGGAAATTAAATATCTGTATTTCTTTTCACATGTTTTATTTTTTCATTTATTTTTAAAGTAACTGGTTGTATGTTAAATATTAACTTCCGTATTGATAATCATTTATGTCATTTGTTTGCACTATAATTTTGTGTCATTGTTTTCTACACTGTTAATGTTGCGCTGTGATGTTTGCTTTTTTTCTTACTTATTGCTTTACGCCTCGTCGACGTCATTAGAGGCGGGATGGGACTGGGGACAAGGAACGGGAAGGAATTCGGCCGTGGCCTTTTTGAAGGAAGCATCCCGGCATTCGCCTGGAGTGATTTGGGGAAACCATGGAAAACCCAAATCTGTATGCCCGGACGGGGATTCGAACCCACATCTTCCCGACTGCGAGGCCAGAACGTTAACCGTTCACCCATCACGCTCGGTTGTTGTTTGCATGGTCAATTACAATTCTGATTGTTAATTTTGAGAAAAGTTAAATACGCCATGTCTATTGCTTGTATAGATGTTAAATGTTTAATAAACGGTTGCAGATTGAAAATCATTTTAGTCACCCTGCTAATCAATTTAATTGGGATATGAATTTATAAATTAGTTCTTTTCGGATAAATAATTCCGGAAACAGGTCTACACACCTCAATAGGAAGGTGGGAAACTGGAACGATACTGAAATCATGACGTCCGTCTCCTCTTACAAGACGATTGGGTTTATAGATAATACTGTCTATCAATAACTTTAGTATTACTTCGTGATAATAACATAAAGTTAGAATCTAGACCATATTCGCATAGAACGTAATTTCGTATGGCCAGCTGCGTCACAGCGCTAGTATTAGGTAATTGGTTATGTAGCATCCAACGAATGATAGATTAAAAATAATAATGAAAATCGTGAAATTGGAGAGATGGGGAATTGTTATTGGGGCACATTGGGGCACATGATACATCGCACTAAATTTACTTAAATTCTGTCGAGGTATCTTCACCACACACGGTCGTTGTTGACCCATTTCATGACGAATCATTTGCGCATAGGAAACTGTTTTAACGGAGTAAGTCATCAGTGCGGAAGTAGGTCATCGTATATAGCCAGCAGTCTCTATTTCCGAGGCATTTCAGCGCAAAACATGGCCCACTGGGAGTTTCGGACGAGTTAATGTTCGGCGAACATTTCCGAAACTGTCCGGACAGGTGGACGAGAGCAGGAACAAACGCACCGACACGCAAATGAATTGCAAACAGGGAATTAGTGTTGCACTAACAAACCGACAGCGGTGGTATTGCTTCCGCGCCATTTAAAACGCTAACTTCATTAATCAATCGGCACGCGTCGCGCGTATTGACCGACGCTCGTTGCGTCGCGTATGTCAACAGCAGACGAGAATGTATGTGAGTGGTATCTATTCGCTTCCGGAATATAACGTTGCTAAGGCTGCATTATATATTCACTGTAGTTACAAATATTTGATTTAGAAGTTCCACTGGTTTCTCAAGTTTTTGCTGTGAGATGCGTGCTTCTAAATTAAGCATCTCTGATTTCGTATGCGCGGAAGCCGTGAACAACTCATACCAGCAATTTTAAATATTAAACTAGATGAAGCGCGCGAAAATTTCACGAATACGATAAATAGCGAGGTTGTTAGTTTGTAATAGGATTAAAGAAGAACCACCTTTTTTGTAACAATTGTTTACTGTATTAGATACTTAACAAATTACTTACAATATGTTTCGAAACAATTACGAAATTTTGGACGCGTAAATGTGTATGACGAGCTGTCATTCACCTTAACGGAATACAAATAAAATGAACAAAATATACACAGCACATTCATCTCTGCGATATGTTGCTGCGATCACAGCCCGTGAGAAGATTTCGCGAATAAAATGTTTACACAGGAATTGTATGGCACAACAGAAATGCTTACGCAACAGAAAGTAATATCCGTAAAGTTACTTATTGTACAAAAAAACACAGATTTTATTGATATCTTTGTGGAGGTGAGTGGTTAACGCTCTGGCCTCGCATTCGGGAGGACGCTGGTTCGAATACCTGTCCACGCATCCAGATTTGGGTTTTCCATGTTTTCTCTGAATCACTCCAGGCGAATGCCGGTATGCTTCCTTCAAAAGGCTATGGACGAATTCCTTCTCGTTCCTTATCCTCAGGAGCATCCTGCCTCTAATGATCTCGAAGTCTATGAAGCGTAAAGCAATAAGTAAACAATAAATATCACTGTGGTATGTGTTGCTCCTATCTAGTGGCTTGACGCGGAACTGTCTCATACGCGCGACCATCGTGGTTATTACTTTTGCCATTTAATTGGCAAATTCAGAAAAATTTCTTGCTTAAATTATGATTTTGCTTAAGTGGAGACTTTAATCTTTTAAATGATACCCCGTTTATCGATTTCAGCTATATATCAAGGGAGACAAATGGTAACCGCGTTATAAAAAAATCGATACTTTTGCCTTTTAAGTGTGGAATTCGGAAAAATTCCATTCTTAAAATATGATATGACCAAAGTGGAGACATCAGTCTTTAAAATGATACCTCATTTTTTGATTTCGGTTAGGTATGAAGGGAGATAATGGCATGAAAGGAAAAAAAAACTTTTAGAAATAATATTACGCTGACGTATGGTTGGTGGTGGTGAGTGCGATAACGCAGTGTAATAAAAGTATTGTATTTTAAATATTTCGAAAAAGTTCTGGTTCTATAAGTTTGGAAGACGCGTGTTTGTTTACATTCTACTATTAATGATCGATGGAAATAATGTTTTATCATCGAAGGAAACAACGTATAAGTCAGGTTTATTTATTTGGTAGTTGGAGGAGACGTACTTTGTGAAAATTATTCTGCATAATAAGGAAAGATATGTATGGATTAAATTACAGCTTTCGTTGCACAGCGTTTTCTTTATATATATATATATATTTACGAATGAACATAAAGTGCGACATCTTTGGCAGAGTTGTGAAGTAAGGAAAAAATTGTGAAAAACGTTATATGTGGTAGGCTTTGCGAATGTTGTAAATAAGAACAATAATGAACCAATGTTAAGAATTCACTCAGATTTCCACAGTTACAAGTTTTGTATTTGGTTATTCTGGCTTTTGTCTACTACAGTTGTTTGTACTTCAACTAATTTAAGTTCTTCTGGTATATAACTTCTCAATGAAATCTTGACAGAAATCTGAGAAATTCAGAGGAGAGTTTGCAGAAAATTATGGATAGTACTGTAAAGTCATGCTTCCTCACGACATATCTCTTGCAAGTTAGCAGTACTTGCGTAAACATTTAATATTAAATATTTAACGATTTCTGGAGGCCAATTGTTCGTTTAACAAATCGATAATGGCGTATATTTTCTGCCGGTTTAATTTAATTGCGATAGAGAATATGCACACCCTAGTGGAAATATCTATACGTCGCATTTCATATTATTTTAATATTCTTGGATTGTTTGAGGACTATTTCCAGTTTCAACCTACTTTATCCGTTTCGAAATTTTAATTGTAAAGACTTGTTTATCATTTTCCTTAGTTATTTATTCCACTCCCTAACTCCCCAACCTATCAAAGAAAATTTTTCCCTATCCCTTATGCCTGAAATTAAATACCAGTTTAAGGCCATAGTCGTGTTACCTTGATAGTACTTAGCCAACAATATCTATTCAATTATCTAAGCTTTCTGCTGTTATAGTCCAGCCTTCATCAGAGATACTGTTTATATTTATGTTCACATTGCAACAGTCGCCAAGCATCGCAGAGGAAAAGGCCGCTATCTTCGTTGATGTTGTTGGAATTCCTTAAGATTTCTGCTGCCTCTTTCACACGTCGAGGCCACCACTGGACTTCTCTCCACAGCAGCCTCGTGTCTGGAAATTTTATTTCATGCCCGGTGTTAATAGTCTGTCCGCCACTGTGCGACCTGTCTCGCTGATGTATACACTGCCACAGCTGCAGGGGATTTCATAAACACCCGTAAGCTGGTGTGGGTGTAAACTGTCTTTTACCCTGGATAATGACTGGCCAAGTTTGCAGTGAGCTTTATACACGATTCACACCTCCACCCGCTTAAACAGTTTCCCAATCCGGTCAGTGATGCCACGAATGTATGGAAGACAGGCGAATTTTATTGGCACATTAATAACAGCCGAAAGCTTAGATAATCAAATAAACGACGCGGCATAGCTCGTGAAGCTATAAATCATGTACAAAGACGGCCGCGGAAGTCTTAAGAATCATTTAATATCTATTCAAGTTTTATCACTAGGGTTCGGATCTTTATGACAAAAAAAAAAAAAAAAACCTGAAAAATATGCACGCAAATATGGCCTTAACAACGGGTAAATATGACGTAAAAGTAACAAAATATGACGAAACATTTAAATTTACTATACAGGGTGTTACAAAAAGGTACGGCCAAACTTTCAGGAAACATTCCTCACACACAAACAAATAAAATATGTTATGTGAACATGTGTCCGGAAACGCTTACTTTCCATGTTAGAGCTCATTTTATTACTTCTCTTCAAATCACATTAAACATGGAATGGAAACACACAGCAACAGAACGTACCAGCGTGACTTCAAACACTTTGTTACAGGAAATGTTCAAAATGTCCTCCGTTAGTGAGGATACATGCATCCACCCTCCGTCGCATGGAATCCCTGATGCGCTGATGCAGCCCTGGAGAATGGCGTAGTGTGTCACAGCCGTCCACAATATGAGCTCTAACATGGAAAGTAAGCGTTTCCGGATACATGTCCACATAACATATTTTATTTGTTTGTGTGTGAGGAATGTTTCCTGAAAGTTTGGCCGTACCTTTTTGTAACACCCTGTATATCAAAACTTGCTCAATCATACATATATTTTATTTAGTAGTGTAGCTTTCGTTGAAGACAGCATAATTTGCTTCCGTGCACTCACTGCGCTATTGGGAAATTAAATTTAAAATCGTTTTGCTGAAGCCACTTTAATTTCACATAATTCACTCTTCACATAATAACTCTTTCGTCTGTACTAAAAATAATCCTCTCCAAATTCCTTTACGTAACTCCATAACTTCGCAGTTTCAAAAAAAAAAAAAAAAAAAAAAAAAAAAAAAAAAAAAAAAAAAAAAAAAATTGTTTTCGCCATGGCGGTACTCACTGATCCACTAAAGAATTAACGATGACTGAGGATTATTTTCAAAAAGTATTACCGACAGTAAAACACTGACGCGGATCGACAGACATGCTGCTACTGTATTCTCGAGATTATAAGGCGGGCGGAACATTAACGTACAGAGGAGTGACAATAACGTATAACATTAATTCTTGACTGGTGAATCCCGAACAATTCAGTGATAGTTTTGGTTTTTCCTCCACTGTACAGGGGTACAGTTCTGTGAATAATTATAGGCCTATATATTTCTTCTCATCTATAACTTCTAGTGAATTCCCGGCACTATTACAAAATTACCAAATTTTTCCTCGAAATACAACCATATGACCATAAATATTATCGTAATATCACCAAAACTAGGAAAATGGCCTGAATATGAATTTATATACTATATAAAATACATTAGAATACAATCAGGAACGTTTAATCAGTTTTTAATTCAGCGTTACGGCTCAAAAAGAAGACAGGAAAAAATATGAGTTGCCATACGGATCCGAACCCTACTCATCACCAATATAGGCTACATCCACTCCCAGAACTCACTTCATTGAATTTCACCCACCTCCTTTGTCATATCAGTTGCTGATTAATGATCTGCCGTTAAGTACAGGTCATTAGTTACTAAGACGATTGAAAGTTATGCTAACAAAACTTAAGTGCTTCCCCGTTCTTGCCAGCTAGCGAAATTGCAAAATGGATGTTGCAGACGAACTTACAATCCCGCTCTTGTCTGCATCTTAATTCGCTGGCTCGGCGTCGAAATCAGTCTCGGTGTTGCGGCACAGATTTATCTGCCTTTTGAAACAACAGAGATGATTTAACGGGAAACACCGAATCTCAAGTAGCTCTATCTGTTTATGTATATCATGATTATTACCCGGTGACCCAAGCTCGGTGGCTGCTCCGGAGGGAGTTAGTCCTCCAATGCAGCTTGCAGGGGAAATCTAGCTTGGGTGGTTACCTCTTGCCTTCCCCAGTGTTGGAAGTAGATATGTACGAGTTGCTGTTTTATGAGGATTACTGTGATGCGTATATGTTCAACGTAATGTGTTGTTTGCGTTGTCAATGAATGAAAGATGATGGAAGGAGAAGCGTGAAAGCCCATTCAGGCCTACTCTTCCGAAAGATACCAGGCCCGCCAACCTCAGCATCTCCATCAGACGGACGAATCACCATCAACGGTGTCGTATGTCCTCGCTCCATACGCACTGCGGAGAGGTTTGTGATTTAACCAAGGACTTTCATTCACAATTTGGTGATTAGGATACGGGTACCATCATTTCTCCTACCCTACCAACAAAGTCCTGATGGTGAAAATTTCTTCCACCATCACGACTCGCACCAACCCCAGATACTATCATGATGAGGGTAAAAGGAACCACCTGAGTTAATGGAGCGGGCTGTCTACGAAAATACTGACTATCAAATGTGAGTTGTACT